>VDFB02256034.1:199671-248532 GCA_007258455.2 Sequoia sempervirens
AGATGAGTGTTACAAAAAAAATCATGAAAAAAAGACTTTGCATGTCAAAGCAGTGAGCATTTGATGTTTCAAAAATTAAATATGAAGTTCAAATGATTATAATTATTTTTTGTGTACAATATAGAAACACCACCTAGTCCATTGTGTAGATCTCTCAATCACCTTTCCAATGCCTATAAAAAGTCAAAATTTTGATAAGAAATGTAAAAGTTATGCCCATTTTACTAAAGAGGATTTTTTAGGTCTTATTTTCAAAAAAATTCTTAGTTTTTCGAAGTTCACCCTTGTGGCTGATGACTTTTTTTTAATTCGAATTTCATCAAACGAAAATGATTTATAGAAAAAATTGCCAGCTTTCCACCAATATAAATTTTTCCTTATTTTGAATTTAATAAATAATTATTATTGATTTTCTACATACATTACGACTAAAGTCTTGATTGATAGGCTGATTGAAAAACTTCTATAACTTTCAAACTACTTAACATTTTTCAAACCTACAAGATGCACCACATTCTATGCTTCGTCTAATATAGGATAAAAATAAATTGAATTTCATAAATTTTTTACCAAGATATGGTGGTCAAACATAGATGTTTTAATAATTCTGAAAAGTTCTAATAAAAAAATCATAACTACTATTTACATGGAAAAATTACAAAAAAATCTAGCACATCCGGGCATGTGTCCTCTACTTAAATTGAAAGATTCAAATTTATTTTTATTTTCTTTGCACTTATGTGGTCAGACATACACCTGCTTTTATCTTTTCCTAAAAATTTAGTACCACTATATTGAAATTTCAATTTTTTCCCAAAATAGATTTACTTTATTCCAAAAAAGGACTAGTAGCCTAGAAACTACATTCAATTTGCTACAACTTTTGTTCTTACATATTTTTCAAATTATGTTAATAACCTATTCAAATTTTTATGTCAAGTTGCCTAACTCTAATTTTCTGAATTTTCATCGCCACTTAGAGGCCTAGTTTGGACCCCCATAATCCTGCAGACCGGACCTCCACCTCCATAGGAGACACAATCTGAAGAGCCAAGAAGACTATACAAACTCCAGTAGAAAGAAAACTCCAAGTAACCATGGGCAGCAAAAACTCCTTAGTCTGCACAAAAAACTTTGCCTTCAACCCCATCAAGAACAAATGGTTCAAAATCTGCAAGTCCACAACACCCTTGAAAATCATCAACAAGCCAACCACCAAAGGAGCAAGCATACCAACAAAGATCAGCATATCCAAGAGAGCATCAAACTCAACTTCCATAGAAGTAGAAATAGTTACTGCCTTCAACAAAGAAGTCCACGAAAACTCAAGACCCCAAACCTCTAGAGTCAGAGCAAGCATAACAACAGATACCAACAAAGTAGGCCCAAAAAACCCACAAGCAAATCAAGCTTGGAAGCTCCAAAACAAGACACAATCCACATTGAAACAAGGCAGAGATACCTGAAACCCTAGAGGAACAAACTTAAAAATCTGGCTATCACAACACAAGTTGTGATAGTAAACACTTCAGAGACAACAACTAACACAAGACACCCCCAGCAAAGACCAAGCTCAAAAGGGAAGAAAGCAACTCTACAAGACAGAGAGCAAAACACCACAAGCGCCAAGCCAATAAACAGAACCAAGTCCTCAACAAAAGCAAAAGGGACAGAAGGCTGCTCCAAAGGGAAAGAGTGGGACAGCAAGCAACCTAGCTCTAACCTAGAGTAGCATAGACCCCAAAATCCTCAAACCCTCACCTTACCATAGTCCCCAACCAAGCCTCTAGAGAGCATGAAAGAGCGATTGTAGAACCAGATAGGGCCTTGGCCATTCCACCATGGAATAGAACAACACCAGTGCAAATGCAAGAGAGGGAGGACCAACCATTAGAAAACAAGGCAGAAAAGAAAAAGGAAACTAGATCCACAGCCCACAAGTCGGCAGAAGAACGAACTTGGAAGTTCAAGCAAAGGCAAGAACACCCACGAGAGAAACTAGAGCAGCCAGTAGTAGAGGCAAAAACCAATCTCAACCAAAAAATGACAGGCCTTAGCCACAAGATGCACATTAAAAAGGATGGAACGCCACTGGGGCAGGAGAAACTAAGACACCCAAACCAAATTCCCACACGGGCATCCATAAAAGGCCACCAATCCTCCACAGACCACTAGGAAGGAAAATAGAGCTGCAACGAGCACACCCGAAAGCACAAGAAACCGCACGCCCACATAGGGGAGAGGACGTCCACAAAGCTTGAACCAACCAAACATAATCATAAACCTCAATAGGCACCAACCAAAGACCACCAAATAGCGATGACAACAAAGCAGATAAATGGGTTCCCACAAACCCATCTGCAGAGCCGGCAAGTTCCACACAATACCAAGAAACTGCCAGGAGAAAACCCCTAGGAGTCCAGCAAAACAGGTCGAAGCCAGTAGACCCCCGTCGACCAAAAAGCCATCATCTTCACCTTTCGATTCACCACCGCCATCATCTGCGTCACCATAGGAATTTGAAATTCCTTTTCGCTCAACGCCATGTATTGATAAATACATGTTATAATATTGATATTGATAATTAGCCGATAGGCTATATATAGCATGAGGTTTTGACCTGAAACCTGTCTCACGCCTGCAAACATCTCCTGGATTTCTGTTAAACTGTGAATAGTTTCAGGAAACCTATCTCCTGTCCCATAAACTTTGCTAGAATACAAGGTGGAAAATAGAATGCAGTAATGCATTTAGATCTTATCTTAGATAAAATCCGATCTTCAAATCATATCAGATTTCAAATGGGGATTGCATTTTTATCCGTATCTTCACCACCTTGTGCACCGACAACATTGTTTAACCACTATCTGCAAGTATAAATAAAGTTGGCTAGGGTTGTAAAGGACATCAGATATTATTCTCATAGGGGATTGAAGCATTCAAGATCATTCCTTGACTTCATCTATGCCTTTTGCATACACTACTTTTATGCCTTTCTGCATACACTGCTTTGGCATCAACATACATGATACGTGCAAATGATGAATGATAGTTCAGTTGAAATAAAAGTGATTTAGATTCAAATGCAAGGCTTTGGTTTTTTAATATACCATTGTTTAATTTTGTTTGCATGCATCCTTATAAACTCCCAGCCACTGTTCAGTTGTTTTTAGATGTCTCGGTGTGCAGGTTTAAACATGGTGTTGGTAATGGCAACTTATTGTCCAATTTATGCACCCAAATTTGTGTTTTTTAGTTGAAAGGATTTAATGACTTACTTATGCAGACACACTCTCTTTCACTTCCCATCTTTTCACTTACATTATCTGCTGAATTGTAACTTGAGTTCTAGGCAGTATTAATGCAATATGTGAAAACATTTCAAATGCAAGCATAACTAGCACGGTCCACTTTAATGGTCATAGTAATTTCTGAACTACCCTTGTAAGGAAGGTGAAATTTGTTGTATTCAAGAAAAATCTTTTATGGGTGTAGAAGAAAAAACAGAGGGCTCCCTGCTTGTGAATGTGTGGAAGAAAGAATGCATTAATTTGCTTACATTTATTATGTTATTTTCCAGATTTGAGAACCCTAGATTGAGATATCAAGTGGGTAATTCTTGGTTTTGTTTACTTAAATTCAGAGCTATCTGTGATATTTTTCCTTTGTTCTGCACTCATACAATAGTGAATATAGTGATTGGTTGAAGCTTCATTGAATAATACTCTTACTTGCCACTAAAATGGTTGCATTTCCTACCTAGAGGTCATCAAGTAAAATGGAATGAATGTTTAGTCATTGGGTCCAAGTAAACAGGAGTAATATAAGAGAATTTCATTCTCTGCGCACCCTATACCAGATTAATGTTGCATTGAAGGCCCTCTTACCTCTAATGGACCATTCCAGAAAACTAAAATACTAAATAAATAAATAAAAATATAGCTATACCGATATACATATATATAAATAATGATTGAGGGTAAATTAAATTATTATATAGGAGAGGGCATGACTTTCCCCCACCCATGCTTCATTGAGCATAGTGTCTCTGTGTGATCTATGCCCCATAGCGGTTGCTGCCCCTGAGAGCACACTACAATGAAGACATGTCCTCTTACAAGATCCACAAGCATTTTCCTTGCTGCCTGTTTCCTGAAACAACAAAGCAAAACAAAAATAAAAAGAAATAATAATGAGACACCACAGTATGGACGAATTTTCCAGCACCCCCTATTGTGCTACTCCAACGCTATCAGCAAAAATGAGAATTGAGAGGCAGAAAAATCAAAACAAATAGAACACGAAATTAAGGTAAATAAAACCATTCTAATCAGTTATAATAGGATATCAAATGGTTGTTGAACTCAGCAAGATGGGGGCAAGAAAGATAAAAAAAAAATGCCATGCGCGGGCCTTACTGGGATGCATGACTTGTTGGATCATCTGCCTGCACAAAAGAGAATGGGTTGATAGTTTTAGGTTTCTTTGCTACCTGAGAGCAGCGATGAGTTCGGTTTAGGGTTACCTTGATTTATCAAAGGAAAACTGCCCATCGGGATTCCACGTGTAGTAGCTGCACACAACACTTGTCTCGATGCTGAAGGCACAAGACTTAACAAAATTGAAAGGACCCAAATATTACTGAATTTGATGCCTGTCGCTTAGCCATGTGGCTTAGCTCAGTAGGCGATAGCCTTATTTCAAGGCTGTGGACAACTAGTGTGGCGGCTCATGAAGATTTTAAAAGCTATTAAGGAAAGATATAAGCGCATATAGGCTATATAGTCACCAGTTAGTGGTTGTCTAGTCAACGCTATTTTAGAGGCAGATAGTTGTTTACAGTAAGTTCAACCAATTAAATTTAGCATGGCACTCTATTTAGGAATTCCATTCACCGAACCAATATATATATAAATATAAGATGCAATAGAATATTTAGAAGGGGTTCGAGAGATATTTATATAAATGTAAATTAGTATCCATTTCCTTATTGCGTTTTATTGTTCATATTTTCGGTGTCTAATAATTATATATTGCATATATCGTTTATGAAGTGTATGAAATAATAAAATTAATCACCTTTGGTAAGCTATGTAGTTATTATCATCTTCTCAAAACTATATTGTTGTAAAAGGCTATTCCTTATTTTGCTATGGTTGACTCATATAATATTAATGAACTAAAAAAATTCATTGGCTTAGTCTAATGTGATTGAAGTAGTAAATTTCATGTTCCATCCTAGGATCAAGTCATATATTGAAACATAGAATACACAATGGTGTTGGAAATAATGTTTGGCTAGGAATCCAAGTTTTCCAAAGAGGAACCTTAACAAGTTGTATATTTAAGAAAAAAAATGTATTGTTCAAAAAGATTGAGTAATTTCCATGTTTAAGTAGAGTAGAAAATTGCTCTTTCTTTAATCATATTGCTTATTAATATGCAATCTAAATGTCATTTGAGTAGACGCATTTTTCACATTCAACTATCATTAGCTGAATAGACAACCATTGGAGCACATCTACTTGTAATAACTTAGAACATACCATTTTTGCATCACTAAGGCCCTCCGACGACAACTGCATACTAGCATTGCTTTGCCCCATGGGATCACATCTGTAGGCAGATTGAATTTGGTTTGCCTTATTTTAACAAAACACTTGCTTTCTCAGGGCTTCGTTGACAAAAAGACACATTTTGCAAAATCTTGAGGTACATCACTTGCCTTGGGCCAAATCATTTTTTTAATGCTTTATTTGATTCTAACAATTGTGTTGTTATCTGTTAAATGAAGGCATTAATTTTGTGGTTTTATCTATTGATGTTTTATCTACACAAGTATCTTACAAGTTTCCATCATTTTTTGTGCCCTATTCTTACCAATTTGTTGTTGTACTTTACCCCCTCATCATTTATGTTACAGTATTTGCTCCCTATTCATTTCCACTTCAATTGGACAATTGTCTTCCCACTGTGACCATTATCTATTATTAAGCTTATTTTTTATGAATCCCACAACTACCATGTGTCCCCATAACTATCAAGCTTGTTTATTATTTATTAAGCTTATTTATTATGAAAAAGAGAACAGTATGTGACATAGTTATATCCAATCTTCTTTGTTTGCTTCTTTATATCTCCATTTTCTTTTAGGATTAGAGACTTTCTTATTGTTTGTAATTGATATAAAGAGTTTAGTGGAACTATTGTATATTAGGAGCACTAAAAACAAAGCGTCCTTCTACCCAAGCAAAAAGGAAAAAAAATGAATATTATTTCTGATGTCTTTTGTTCTTCTCTCCTACAAGTCAAGATTCATCACCGGAATTTGAGATGGCAGTCGCTAAGAAGAGGGAAACATGGTGCTCTTATATTTTCTATCGGCGTAACCCTTGCACCCCTTCTGGTGCAAGTGCTAGTATATGAATAAGTCAGTACCCTCCTAATTAGTTGGTGAGAAAAATAATCACAATTATCCCCTCATATTCTACAAACATGTAGAAATAAAATATGAAAAATAGGTAGGAAAAAATAGGAATTAGTGATTACAAATATTTAAAATTGTATAATTATATTTGAATTTGAAAAAGATTGTGTTATTTAAGTAAATAATAACAGAAGATTGGTGATGAATTAGGATGGATTGTTAGAATAAGAAAAGTATGTTGTATAGAATAATCAAAGAGATACTATGTGATATGGATAGAGGATACTAAGTTATGAAAATAAAACCTATATGAGAGGAAAAGCATGAACAATGTATAAAATATCATGAATGCAAGTTGGAGAAATTTAGAGCTAAAGGGGCAACATGCTTAGTCCCAAATGATCTATAAATATTGTCATACTCTAATTGATTATGATTCTTATGTTGTATCTCATTTCAAGATCTTGTTAGATAGGTTATGTAATAATGCATTATACATGAGTTGGGTCAACTTGTGTATTATATTCATTAAATATTTTATCATATGTACATATATAATACAACATTCACTTATATCTCAGTCCTTATTCTATTACATTTCAATTATATCGCATTATGTTATGTCAACTCATATATATTCTATTATCTATTATGCTACTCTTCTCATAAATTTTAGTCTACTTACTCACTCTATATATTTACACATTTTGAGCCTATACTTATATCTAAGAATAAATATATGAAAGTGTATCTTTTGTACATTTTTCACCCTTTTGATGTGTTGGTGGTGGTCTAAATGTGGCACATCTCCTTTATGGTGGGTAAAAATTGTTGTCACCTCAACTCTATCCTACTAACATCATCCCTTTTAAAATGTTGTATTTTCATCAAGACATCCTAGCTCTACCCAACCTAAAAACTTGACAAAATTGTGGTTCCCTTATTTTCAAAATTATATACAAGAAGTTTTATTTTAAATTATGACAAAATATGTCTTTAAATTCTCTTGATTTGAGTGAAGGTAGCTTCCCATTGTTGAGAGATTTGCTAAAATATCTATTTCTAACTCTTAAATTTTATGAGAGTGCTTTCTCCTTCAACACTAGTGGATGAAAATTTAATGGATTTGACCAATTTTGTGGCTTCCATCAAAATACCTATCATATGTTCTCTAGTACTTTGAGGATTATTATGTAGGATTTTATATTGAACTCCTCAATACCCTAGGATAACCTGCAAGACAACAATAACTTCTACAAGAGAGAAATGGTAGAAATATCATGTTATGATTATGGATGGAAAATTGCCAAATTGAATATATGATGTACACATGATGGCTTGCTTATAAAGGCAAGTTGTGAGATAAGATTAGACAAGATCTTGGCATGTTTCTTAATCATGTATAATGAGACAACTACCTCAACAAATATTAAATGACTTAGGACACACACACTAAATACCAAAAGATAAGGTAATATCTACTGACAACTAACACTATCTAGAAAGATTCCCTCGTAAGGCCTAAGTGGAATTAACATGTAAATAGGACCTAGATAGGTAAAACACCTATTTACACCAACACACCCCTTAAGTACAACTTAGGAAGTACTATTATACAGATGACATGTAAAGATGGGTCCCAACTGCGAGGCCATGTTAGGTACTCATTTACATATGCAAATGCAATCTCTCACAAATGAAGGAAAAGAGAAAACCTAGTGGGACAAAAATCCTCCCCAAAAGAGAGATAAAAACAAAATACTCTCAATGATGCATAGGAGGGATGAAACCCCATACAAAGAGAATGTGACCCCTCATAAGAGAGATAAAGAAGAGACCATTCAACCTCCCTTGATGAGATAACCTACTACAAAGAAACACTGGAAGTACACTGGTGGAGTAATATTGGAACCTTAATCAAGTAAAGCAAAGGAAATATAATTTTGATGCTAGAAACCATATTAGATTCACTCAAGGACTCAATTATAGAATCATGATAAAGAAACAATAGTTTTGATGCTAAGGAACATTGGAAAACTCTTGATATGGAGTAACCCGAGAATTTGAATGAAGCAACAAGATATAGAACATCACTTTAGAACTAAAATAAAGTGCAATGATAAAAAAACACCCTCCCAACTATCAAAATATCCAAGTAATCTCTAGGATACCCATTGGGAAAGAACTGAAATCATAATAGACATGAGACAAAAACATGAAAAAGTGCATATATGGCATGATAGATCTCCTCAATACATTTTCAATGTTGCAAGAATCATGAAAATCAAAGGTCGTGGAAAAAATTTATGAGCTTGGCAACCAAAAATAAAGATCTAACTTCAAACAACAATAAATGACTCCAAATAGATTTTTTTTGGAAAATAACCTACACCACTATAAAATTGGTGAAGTTAGCTTTTTGGAAATAACTTGTTTTTGAAAAATGGCCTCCTAGATTGCAAGTTATGGCATTTAAAATAATGTTTAATTTGGGCATATGAGGTGAAAAAAATAGGGCCCATGGGTGCCCACATAATCGCCTATCATGTTGCAGAAAAAAATTACCTCGCCATTATCAACAGTGGCATCGCTAGGGCAAAGCATTTGGGGGTGGTGGGCCATTGGTCATGCCACCTCGGGCCCTTAGCTCCTCTATGCTAAGCACTGGCCTTGAGGGGTTTTAAACCCCATGACTAGGTGCTAAGCATTATGGTCGGATATTCAATAAAATCGTTAGTATTTTAATAAATCAATTTTTTTAATAAATTAAAACCCATGTTTTAAAAAATGAATTTTTGTACCTTGGCGTACCATGTGTGATGTGATAGCCCCAAAAAAGGAATCTTACCCTGATAGACGATGTGACTGGGTGAAGTATGATAGAATCCATAGACCAAGTATGCGTACATAGAAAGGACAACCAATGAAACTATACTATATGACCAAGTACAAATCTATACGATCATGCAAAATTAGTTGACTACTAAAAAAATTGTTTGATGCCCCTAGGACAATATGTAAAAAAATGATGAATTAACAACCACTCCTTAGGTTCTTGGGCCTTTCAAACACAATGGTGGGGTCTATTTTGGCCCAAAGTGCTCCAAAAATTCAGCTACCTCTAAGATTTGGCAACTAAAACTCTCCTTGAAACCCTTGTAGATTTATTGAATCATAATGAAAATTGATGAAATGAAAGGAAAACCTGACTTTCTCTAATGCCTTAGATTCAACCATGAGGTCCTTGAAACCCCCAACTTACACCCAACAAAATTTTCATGCTAAGATTGGTCCCTCTATTGGGAAGGTCTGCAACATTGAACCTTTGATACCATGTACGAGTTTATGGTGAACTCAACACTCAAGGATCACTTGCAAGATAGGAATAATTTTCATAAGAGAGAAATGGAAAAAATGTCATGCTATTATTATGGATGCAAGATTTCCAAATTAAATATATGATGTACATATGATGCCTTGCTTATAAATGCAAGTTGTGAGACATGATTGGACAAGATCTTGTCATGTATCTTAATCTTGTATAATGAGACAACTACCTCAACAAATATTCAATGACTTAGGAAACAAGCATTAAATTCCAAAAGATAAGATAAGATCTAGCAATAACTAACACTATCTAGAAATATTCCCTCCTAGGAACTAAGTGGACTTAACATGTAAATAGGAGCAAGATAGGTAAAACACCTATTTACACTGGAAAATTACTTCCTACAATTGTTTGATTTTCCTTCTAAGTCAGGTTCTCATTGATATTGAAGTTGTTGGTGTTGATTATACCTTGTTTTTAATTATATCCTCATTTTTCCATCTAGTTCCTTCATTGGATTATATGTAGAATTGTCTTATAATGTTTGGTGCTTAATCTTGCCCATTTGTATCCTTGCCACCTATATAGTTGGTGTCCAATAGAGGAAAAATTGGTATCATGTATTCATGTTGGCCATGGTGGTTTGCATCTTAGTAATTTCTATTTTTTAAATGGTATTTTTGGTGGCACACTTCTTCTGATCTCATCCCCATTTTTCTTCACTTTATACTAGCAATTTTTTATTTATTCCTTCCTCCTCAATTTATATTTACTATAATAACTCATTGGTAAATTATTTTAGTTATTTTCCTAATGGAACTAAAGTATCTCTATAATTTGTGATGATGTTTCTTGTAGCATATTTAAAATATTATCTACATTTTCTATTGTACATCTATTTATTGTTTAAGTAAATCCTCTCCTAAATATGTTTATAACATGCTCCAATTGAAATATTCCTAATAGTGATATATGTGCTAAATTTGTGATTGGAAACTACTATATTGGGTGAGGTGGTATAAGCTATAAATACCTTTGTTGTGCTAGAACAAAATTAATCTCCTCCATTGAATCTAATGATGGAGAGGTAGGAGTGGATGGTGAAGGTTGCTTTGGTAAGAGAGGATCTTGTTCTACTAACTCTAGTTGTGTTTGTCCTGCATCTTGATATTGTTCCTCCTATAGTTTGTCTTGTTATTGTGTATTTTATCATTGAATTTCCTCCTTTTCTTATTTTAATAGTGTGGTGAAGATTGTTGGGTATCCTCTATAGATTTTTCTTAACATTTTATATATATATTTTTTTTTTGGGACAAAGTGTGTCCACTCTATGCTTTGATCTCAATTCTTATTGTTTTACTTGTTTTAATTTGTCATTTTTGGTGATAATTTACCACAAATTTATTTATGTCTTACTTCCTTATTTCTTCTTCTACCATAGCTTCTTCTTCTCTTTTCTACCTTATAATCTTGGCCAATTCTTCCAAAAAATATTTAATTATATCTAGTAGGGTATGAGGTGTACTTAAGATAAAATATAACATAACCTTTTCAATTATCTATTTTCTTTCTACTTTTCTACCATGGGATGCATTTTTTTAATTGTAAGAAGGATTCATAGGGTGAATAATTACCTATATAGTTTCATGGCATCCATTATTTCCTCTATGTCCTCTTCATTCCCCTTGTTTTCCCTATGCTTGTTTTCCTATTGGTGTAGTGATTTCTTCCTTTGTATATCCTTTTAATTTATTTGGAGGTGGTTTCTCTATACCTACATCTTCTTCCTTTATTGGCACATATTCTTGTTCTATATCCTTTATTCCATGCATAAGAGTGTACTTCATTTTACCTTTCTACTTCTTGTTAGTTTGAGATTTTTTACCTTTCATTTACTCATTTCTCATCTATAGTAAAGCCTCTATTGCTTTCCTTGTATGAGGCTTAGGTGATTTTTCTTTAATTTTTAGTGAAGAAAAGTCTATTGGTAGATTCCTTATTGTGCTAGTTAGTGGGGAGTGCTTATCTAACTCTTCTTTTCTTAAAGCTTTATATATCTATGAATATCTAATTTCAAATCTAGAAGATTATAACTTGATCAATTCAAAGTGGTGTACTTGTGATGGTCAAAATTGTTTTGTAGTGGGAGAATCAAATATCAAGTCATTGCTTCTAGTGAGGTGGGGTTTGGCTTCAAATTCCCCACATCTTGTGTAAATTTTCTTTAATCTTTTCTAAGTTTTTTATGGCCTTTAATTTATTATATTTGTCCATTAATTCTTTACATTTTCTAAACCTTTTCACCTTGATATCTCTTAGAAGGGCTAAAACTGCTTTTGCATTTACTTCTATAATATCATCTTCTAATTTATATGGTAGAGGAGGTAGCCATGAATTACTTAGTTCAAATAACTCTATATACATATGATCCTTGGGTCTTAAGGAAATATATTTTTATTTCTAATGGTAGCCACTGTTAGGTTGTTGTAACAACATAAGTGTCTCTACAAGCTATTATGGTAGTATGACCATATCCCTTGTCACATATTAGCATTCTCTTAATAAAAATTTCATAAATCTAAACCTATAAATATAAGGCATGATCTCCTTTTATTTTTAATTTAGACTATGTGTGCATCTATTCTAGATTGAAGACGAAGCCATACTCATGAAGTTCCACATTTGGTGGACTCATGTCTAGATTCACTTTATTTATCTACTCTTGTAGGAGTGGAGTTATATCATCAAGGTACTTCAAAACAATCACTTACAGGAGAGTCACATGATGTGATGATGAATTTGTTAGATTGATGAAAGAGATATTCATGTAATTTCATTTGAGATTTGCAATTGGATTGAATGGTCTAATAGGAGACAATGTGGCATTTATCATTGATATGACCTTTTTCATGAAGTTATATCTCTTACTTAATGTTTTTTCATGAAATTATATCTCTTATTATCACTTTGTGAGAGACATGATTGACGACAGTAGGGAAAAGTTGGAAAAGTACAAACTTTGATTATTATTGTAGATGCATTGACCAAACTTGTGACCACAAAAATTTCCATATTGTGTTCAAAGTCTATGGGCATCTTGGCCACTAGCCATTGATTACATGATTGTATGTAACCCTTGGCTCTTGAAAGAATTTGAGAAGTTGTAAAATGCTAGTAATTCATGTGTTCCAACCTTTGTAAGTACCTTATTTAATTATTCAATATTTTCTTGTAATTACATGTCATATTTTAATTATTTTATTTAATGTGTTCTTCACCTTAAATGAGGCATTGGATTTTGTGTAAGGGATCTAACTCCATATGTCAATAATTTTTTGATGAGTTGTAAGTAGTCATAAGATGAATAAATTTAGTAGATTTGGAACATCCCTCTTTTGTACAATTCTATGACAAGTTATGACAACATCTTATGATGCACATAAGAGCTAAAATTGGGGGGAATCACTTTGGAATCATGAATATCTATGGTGGGATGTATTATTATTTTATATGGTTCATATTTTGAGATAAAATATTATGCCAAGTTAAGCACCCATGTTGATTGGTCCAAACTGGAGGTTACACATTGTTGCCTAATGGATTGGGCACCTTGAGATAATAATGACTACTTGCTCGAAAAGGTGCCTTTGTCCCAACAACTCTGGATAATTACCCTCTATAGAAAAGTAATCTCCCTATGAATTGAAGAGGTACAACTCCCTCATGTGATTTTCAGTGAATTAGAAAAACTGAAAACAAGAAACTAATGTGTTCTTTTAACCAAAAAGCGGTAAAGGCTAAACCTTATATAAGAAAGATTACCGATATCAGATGTGATTGAAAGATAATATGAATTATGGCGCAAAGACCAGTTCATATAAGATAATCTAATAATGAAACGATTTCCCAATATTATTTGAAAAATGAAATCGATTAAAGAGATAAATGTGTATACATTCACACAAGAATAAGCATAATCATGAGAGAAAGACTTAAATACATAGATTCAAGATCCTCAAACTATCTTCGTAAACTAGATAAACACATATAGCTAGTGATTTCAATTAACAGTAAATCCAAAGATATATTCAAAGCATATAATATTAGGTCTTTTTAAAAATTGACTAGAGAGTTTTCGTTCCAAATATAGACATCTATATATAAGTGGATGAGTAACTGCTTCTTTTTCCCATAACTAACCAAAAATGTAAATTATTTCAAAATATGATAAAGAAATAATAAAGCAATTGAAAATTCAGGACGGTGGTGCTTCACTTCCAAATTTTGTGGATGTAGCAAGTCTTTTTCACAAGGCTTGGAAAGCCTTTACGAGATGTAGAAGCTCTTTATGTTGGCGAATGGTAATGTTCCCCATTCGTAACTTCCATGCCAACTGGCTATTGTGAATAACTTCAATTCTCAAATCAAATGTTCTCATGAGTCTAGTTGTTTGGGATAAGATAAGGTCCAACTCATTGAACTTCCTCAAGTGCTCAACATTGAAGGACTATGAGTTGAAGATCCCATTGACTATCTTTTGAAAATCATCCCCCAAGACTTTAGTATTCTCATTACCTCCATCTCCTCCCTAGTTAGGCTGCAATCTAAGGGCGACAAAGTTCTTATGGACCTCCTCTAAAATTGAGTTACATTCAGTTAGTGTCTCGCAGAGCTTTTGTAAACCTTTCCCTGCGACTTGTAACTTCCATTCTACACTTTACTTCCATATCATGCAACGGGTGTCAACAACACTAGATATAATTTTCTTTTTGGCTAACTTCTCCATCCCAAAACTTAGCATTTCTTTGATTTCATTTGAATATTGATTCCATAATGTTTCCTCTTTCGCAGCAGTGCCAATTTCTTTATCAATTTCAGCCCTTGAAATATATTCCCTTTGAATAAATTCCACTAATTTGAAATGATTTGATTTCCTTTCCTTACTAAACCATTACTCCATTCTTCAAAAACCTTCTAAATTTTTTTACAACTCTTCATTTTACTCATTGCTTCTTTTCCTATCATTTCCATGGGATCAGAGGATGATTCAGTTTGAGAAACTGGTTGAGGGGGAAGATCATTTAAGACTTACTTTAAGCATTCAGTAAGAACTTTAACTTGTTTCTTTAACTCATGTACCCTTCTTGTCTTTATTAAACTACTCAACCATCCTTGTTGTTGATACTTGAAAGTTGTGTACATCTTCATCCCTTGCAGGAGGTCCCAAGTTAATCCTGTCACTGTCAAAATCACACATGGTCGATTGAGTAACCTCTTTCTTTGTAGTAGGACGTGCAACTTCTAGACACATATTCCCTGAGCTGTCACCATCAATTAGCCTACCAGTGCTCTTTAATTTTTTGGGCTTGAGAGTTCTCTGAAGTAATTGACCCACCATATCTTGCTTTGAAAGATCTAGTTTCACTGCTTTCCTTTTCTTTGACAATGTATCTTCTATCCAAACAGGAGTAATAGGAACAATGGTTGCCTTAGAACTGGAAGAATCAAATAATGTTCTCTTTGTGGGAGGAGTGTTTGTATGTATGTCCTGTGATGAAAGTTGGGAAGACCTTTGTTTTAGAGGCTCATTTACCTCTCTGATTAGTGATGACTAATGGGATGAGGATGAGGTACTAATTTCGATACTCCCTAAATCCTCTTCTTTTCCCTCAACCTCTTTATCTTTATCTAGGTGGGGAAGATCAAGGATATCTTCTCTACAAGTTTATTGAAATATATTCCTATCAGGTGGTTCCTCATCACCATCACTCTAAGCTCCTGATGACATTGGATGTGAAGTTGATCCAGAAGTCCCTACAATCATAGAGGGTTGATCACTGCCTCTCGTAGGTTGAGTATTTTGCGACCTAGTTTGAGGGCAAGATTTCTCTATTTTCTTTTTAGCAACCCATCCTTGAGTCCTCTCCAAAAAATATGTAGTTCTTGCTTCAATTGTTTTAGTTTCTTACTCCAATCCATAGCAGTGATGAGTCGGTTAGCTATCAACTTTGTAAAGATTGGATCCACTAAATTAGATACATCATCCTCAATTCCCTATATATCCCAATAGAAACCATAAGTGATTATTTGTCTCAACGACAACCTCATCCAATTTCTCCTCCTTACCTTGAATTCATCAAAACAATCATCCCAATAATCTTCCAGGTTATACATATAGAAGAAACCAAGTCGTAGCTTCAAATTATTTTTTACAGAGTCTTTAATATCAAAAGGAAAGTGCTCATCATAAGTATGCAAATTATATCTAGAAATTTCATTTTTTATTTCCAAAGCATCTGAAATAGACTCACAGGTGAAGGGACAAAAACCAATAGGAAACTAAACAGTTACCCTTCTATGCTCTTGGCACCTTTTATTTACATTAGCAAGCTGCCTGTAGACCTCAATCACTACAAATTTATCCTCTAGGTACCTTGGGAGTTTTATAGGAAAAACACTAAAACCACCAACTCTTATGTAAGAAAAACTTTGAAACTGGATAAAATGACTACCATAAAAGTTGAAAAATTGCACATGGCTTCTAGTGAAATTCTCATCTCAATTTTTCCTTGCAACTCCCTAGTCATCCTCATGGTAAAGGTGTTAGATACCCTTTTGTGGTGAAGGAAACTCTTGTTCAGTTGTAGCTTGTCAAGGTAATCAAAAATCGGTACCTAGTCACAAGGATGGTCGCTTGGCCTCAAGCTTGGCCACGATCTGGTGTTTGCAATGTCGTAAATTAAATATGAAGACATGTGAAAAGATCTGTTGATTCTAAAGAAAACCAACAAGCTATGCATACTATCACTAATGAGCTGCACCCAATCTAAAAACTAGTTTCCATCAAGAATAATTTGGACAAAAAGGTACATCCAATCATGGAACCCATGAGTCTTCATTTCCCCTAATTCTGTGTAATAGCATAATTATATCAGATATCTTATCGACAAAGTGATTCCTATGTAGGTTTCATGGCAATTGAGATTTATCCCTCCTAGGCTTTGCCAACCAATTCTTTTCCATCACATTTTGGTAGAAGTCCTTTTGAGTGAGAACTCAACTTATGAGTTGGTGAAATCTAGGGCTGAGAAATTTTCTCTTTTAGGGATTCCTAGACATGAGGCAAAGGTGGTTCTTTGAATTTTAACCACCAACCTATTATTCTTTGTTCTAATTTCCTGGACATAAGAATCATAATTCCTAATACATTCTAGAACCAACTCTAGGCATTAGATTGCTACAGGGAATGTAACTGCTTCAATCAAATCCACTATTGACTACTTTTTGTGTGATGGGTGGTGGATTAGGTATAGTGAATTTTTCCCTAAATTCATTCATATCCCCCTGCCCAAGCTTAGAATCCCCTATCTCATGCATGTCACAAGTTAACCCTAAAATATACTCATAACCTTGACACTTATATCTTTCCATGGATGAAATTCTAAGGTTCGAGCATTGGAAAATTTTATAATGCAAAGAAATTTAAGTTTAAATCGCACCTCAAAATGAGCAAACAAGAGAATAAATGCCTCAAATAATCTTTAATTTAGGTAACAGGTTTCTGCATCAATGTGCTCTTCCTCGTCATGCCTTCTAGTGTCGATGTTGCAATTGAAGAATGTTTGTTACTTGCATAAATTTTATTTTAATTCCCCACGGGAAATGTGCAAGTAGATGAGCAATAAATGATATCATCTTGTCATGTAGGCACGTGTCAGCTTTCGTATCATCACTTTGTTGCAACCTCTTTTCCAAAATTTGAAGAGGAATGGCTATAAGGGTGGGGCAATGGATAGTTCACATAACCTTATTAATCATCGTTGTGGTTCATCTATCATTGTGAAATACCGCTCGCCTTTCAATAAGCACCAATAAGCCCATCGTTCCTTCTTTGAGGCAATAAAAAGGCGAGTTTGGAAAACTTGACAAAACATGGCCAATGTTGCCTTAACTCAAAAATAGATTAGAGTGAGAGTTACAAAAGTTTACATAGCTCAAGAAAACAACGCCTCATATTTAAAGAAAACTCAAGGGAAAGAATCTCGCGGTGGACAAAGGAGAAGTGAGAGAAACTTGGGTAAACACCGCCACAGTTAGATTATTTGCTCAAAACACCACCGACTTATAACTTAGCCAAAATTTGAGAATAAGGCAACATTTCTAGTGATGACAAAAAATGTGGTAACACACGTGAATTATAATTTATTATTTTTAGCATGTGAGAAGGAATCTTCCTGGGTGGAGTTAGAAATTACTCTGAAACTGGATGCCACTTTTTGGAATGTTGTAGCATGGTTTTTGAAACCGCTTTTGGTTTCCTAGCTTGTTCATTGGTCTATAAATTGATACTCGAGGAAGTGGTTTCATAAATGAATTTGCAAGTACATAGGTGTTGTTGGAATGCTACCAAGACTCTTCTAGAAGTTTATTGTTGGTGAATACTCATGTAAATACTTTAATTTCAAGTGTATTATGATCCTCTTTATATTTGATAATACATTGCACATAGGTTTTGGAATGTAGGTTTTTCTCCCAAAAGGGTTTTCCCTACATAAATTGCTATGTCATGGTATTATTTATTTATCTATTTAATATTACATTTCTCTACTTTATGTGCTAAGTTTGGATCATATTTAAGTTTTCTAAATATTACTCCCTTTAATATTAGCAATCCATTTCTACATATTTTTCTTCCTACATGCAACAATAAAACCTTGTGAATATTAAAGTAAAGTTGTCCCTTTAGATATTCCAAGTAAGTTCCTAAGGAGGTGTTTTGTGAACTTAATGTTTCTCTTGCTAACATAAGTCTCATGTTAGGAACCTATGTAACAAGTTGAGTTTACATGTGATTTTTTTTTAGTATCCAAGTGCGACTTGATATTTTTCTGCATGTTTATCAGTTGGTGTCCTAACGGAGTCATGTAATTTTATGTTGAGTGAACTCCCCTAGGTTGCATATTATACACTTGTTGTTGAGGAGGCACAAAAGTCTCATTACTAGCATTACAATAATATAAATTCAAATATGGGATAATTGATTTTCCCCTAATTTTATCCAACTCTAGTTGTTAAAGCATTATTTTGTAATCTAGGTCTTTCTTTAGTTTTATCTTGATGAGGTTGTTCAACATCTCAAGCCTCAAGCACCCTAATCCATTGGATGAAGGTAGCTATAAGGTTTGCAAGTGTCTTAGCCTTTATATTTTGAACTTCACCAAATTGATTTGGGTTCTCTTGAGATGAGGGTTGAGTGGCCCTATTCATTCATTCTCTAGGTAAAAATGGTGACACTTGGTGTGCCATATGATCTAGTAGAAGATACTTATTGAACGAGGAGTGGGAGGTTTGCTAGAGGGGATTTACCCTTTGAAGCCTATTTGATTTTTTCATTTTTTTGTTGGGGGGGGGGGAGAAGCACCACTGAATAAATGGAATGGATGTAAAGATAAATAAGTGTGATTGAAAAAATAAGAAGAAAATATAAACAAGCTCACCTAAAAGGATTTATTGTTTGCCTTGGGTTCAACCAAAATATTTATTGTTTAGGATCAACTGAAACACAATGTGAGAGATTCAAACTAATGCAACACATTTAACTACACCCTTAATATAGGCACCTATCTAGTCACTCCTCTCATGGAAAGACTTAATTAAGTGGTGGTATGACTGATAAGTTGTTCTATTTATAAGGAAGTATAATGAAACATATGACAATTAATTTATTTGTATGGTCTATATGTGGGTTGAGTTGATGGTTGTTACAATTTTCTTGATTTAATTCAAAAAGTTGAGAAACTAAATATTGTTGTAAATGGGTAAAAGTACAAAGTTGTGTCACACTTTTATAATGGAAACGACAACCACTGATCCAAATTTTAAACTTGAATCACTAGAAAGTGACTATATGTTTTGAATTTTGAAATGATGTAAACTAATAAAATGTGTATTTTTTAGTATATTTTATGTTTGTATTTTTTTTACAAAATTAAAAAATTATTTGAATATAGTTTTTTATAAATTAACACTATAATTTAGTTGTTGATAAAATGCTGAAAAATGACGTTACATGAGACCTCAAGCTTTATATAGTAAATTTTATTTTTCTTCCATTTGAATTTTTGTTATTGCATTTATAACTTGAAACTTTAGGGCATGGATATATTTTTTTGCAACTTTAATAAATATATTTTAAAATAAATCTTTAAATGTTCGTGTATTAAAACACGACTATTTCCACTCAATGTCAACTTTTATATTAAATATTTATCTAAAATAGAAAATAAATTATACTATCTTAATCTAGATTCTTTTATATAGGGCATCATATTTTTTTAATTTTTTTTTAATAGGGTTTTGAAAAATGTAACCTTAACATGAGTAATCGCCTAATATTTTTTGGTGTTGATAACCTGCTTAATCAAAATATAAAAAATAAAATCTATTGTGTAATTGAACTATTAAAATAAATATATATTTGAAAACTACACTTATGGATCTACAAAAGGGTATTTTACATTTTTTTTTAAATGTTATTTATATGAGTATGAGTTGTTGAAACATTATTTTTTAAAATAATTTCATTTTTTTAGTAAATTGGCCTCAAAGTGGTGCTACATATGCATTTAATGAAAAGCATTTTGGTAGGAAAAGTTGTGGACATATTTAACTTATCTAGAATGAATCTTAATTGGCCTCAAAGTGGTGCTACATATGCATTTAGCCAACAATTTTAGTTGGAAAAGTTGTGGACATATTTAACTTATCTGGAATGAATCTTACTAGGGGAGAGGACCCAATACCTGAACATGTTTCAATAGTTGTGATAGTAGTTGTTTATATAATTCCCAATATTTTTATCAATATTGGACCAATAGTTGTGACTTTAAAGTTGTTAGTGTTGATGATGACTACCCATAATTAAACAAAATGTATTCCTTTGATCTAAAAAGCAACCAATTATGTGATTCCACATCAACACTCAATAAAACATGTTGTGAATGCACAAGTATTGGTCTCACTTTTTTTTGGGGCCTTTTTAGACACCTTGACAAAAAGCATGCTGATGTGGCATCATATTTGATGATGTGGCCCTGAAACCTTAGTTACAAGTAGGGGACTTTCCAAGTAAGCTACTGTAAAAAATTGGGAGCGATTTGAAATTTCCACTTAGGATAATTAGAAGCGCGAAGTTAGGGTGCACAACTACTGGGTCCTCTCCCCTAGATCATATGTTTGACCAAAATTGATTTTTAGTTATAAATACTAAAATTCACTTATGCTGATAAGTTGGCTAAAAGTGTGACACACCTTTGTACTTTTACCCAAATTCAAATTGGCATTTCTTGTCTCCTTTATAATCTTCAAGTCTTATCTTGTTTCCTCACAAAATTGATTAATATAGACTCTAAATTTGGAACATTATTGACATGGAACCTTATAGAATTTTTCTCTATTTATTACAAGATTTGGGTTTATTCCTGAACAATTTATTTGATAGGATTTTCTTGAACTTGCATCTTTTCCTTGCTTTCATCTAATATTACTTTTATCCAATCTTCACTCACTCTAGGGCACATTGAGTATGATCAGTGAATTGAGGAAAAATTATGACTTGTTTTGTTTGATTGTTTATTGAATGTTGAATGCTGTAAATAGCCACCGCGTCCAGTTTTGGTGTCCGGTCCATTTCCTTCCGGTGTTTCCATCCATTTCCATCCATTCCTTCATTCCATTCCATTCAGAATCATTAGGATGACTTTTTTCTAATGTAATTGTTTATGTTTTTGGTATTTTTTGGCTTTTAATTTTGAATGTGAATTAATCTAATGGAAGAAAAATGCATCTAATTTAATAATAATGGACATGCAATCTAGATCTAGTAAAGTAAAAAAAACCTAACCAATAAAAAATAGCAACTTTACTTTCTCAAGGGCAAGAAGCTTTGCTAATTACTAATCTAACTATCTTTCCAAAATAAACTAAAAAATTGTAAATCAATCAGTGCCTAGCTTATATCCTTAGAGATCTAGAATAGTGTTCATCCTCCTTTGTAATAGTTGGGTCCTCCACTTGATGATAGGAAAGAAGATAGGAACAATAAGGGAATACTAGTGGCATAATGATTGAATCTTAGAAGCTTGGATAATAGAAGATAAAGGCTCACAAAGTCCTATAAGAGTGGGGAATGCTAATGTGGGTTGAAATGCATGAACTTGATCCTATAAAGGTTATTCATTAGGTAATCAAAGATCTAAGAAAGAATGACAAAAATGCAAATACAATAACTAGTCCCTAATAAAACAAGAGAGGATGGGTTATTTATAGCTTAGAAATCAACACCATAGGTGGGGCTAATTGGGAGAGAACTATAGAATTGATTGGAAGATCATAGAAATTTGATGGGGAGAGAATGGTTGAGAGATCACTAGGGAATGATTGGGAGTGAACCACAAACTAATTGGGAGAAGAGAAATAGTTTGGAAGAGTGGTGGTTATGTCAAACAAGAGAGAACTCTCAATCAAAAGCAAAAATTAAGGTTAACTAACTAACTAAAAGAAATCATGCATGTCAAAATAAGCAAGGGTCACTCATTTGGTAAGACTGGTCACTTGGGTGAACCTACAACCTAAGGATAGGTCGCTTGGGTGACCCTTCTATTGAGGATTTGCAAAAGGTTTTTGAACATGTGCAAAGACTTGAAACTCAATTCAAAGGTTGGACAAGATGGTCAAGGAGTTAAAAAGATTGGGGGATGCATCATCAAGTGTGAAACAATTGAGAGAAGTGTAATTCATGCCTTTGAAGGTCATTAGTTGGGATCGTCAAATCATTATCAAACTGCCATGTTGACTTGTGCAATTTTGAGCACGTATAGTTCTATACATCAATTTTAGGTCTACACACATAGAAGTGGACCCAAACAACACACAATCAAATGCATAGGTCAACAACAATGATATGGAGAAATTTAAAATTATGACATTTGAACAAATGAATTGTAGAGCGATATTTTCATCAAACCTAAAATTAAATACCTTAAATTTATTTTATTTTATTTCTGCATTTATTATAACATTAATTACAATATTTGATATCAATTCCAACTCTTATATCTAATTTTACTATTAAATAACTACTTTATTGACTTAATTAACATAAATGAAATTTTGCGTTTTCCCTTATAATTATTAATAATTATTTGCTCTAAAGACAAATTGTAAAAATGAATTTAATATCACTACAGTTCCACCACCACCCCGTGCCCAAATGATACACAATCCCACCAACACCCAATTCTCAGCAACTAGGATAAAATAAACAAATAAACCCAACAAATATGTAGTCTTATGAATGTGGCTGCTAGCTACCTTCAACAGTAGCATACCCTTCTTTCCATGTGACTAACCCCTAGCCTTATGCAAACTTCAAGGCATCTACCTACCAGAACCCACTGTTACCGGGCGTATGAAGGTGTTAGTTAGATTACTAAAGAACGTGATCCTTAGAAAATGCTTTTGAAGGTTTTACCAGGTACACATAATGGAGCTACCAGTCATCTTGTTCCTTGAATCTCATGGTTAAGTGCTCACTCATACCCATAACGCCAAGAGACACTGTGTTCAGCATGGGTTCACTGAATGCTTTAATTACTTGTCTAATTGGCAGAGGAGTAGTCAGTCTTAATCAATCGGTAGTGCAGAGCCGGGTCCATAATGGCGTTTGGCTCAAAAAAAATAAAGAGTTTGACGTGGAAAGTTTTAAATCGTTAGTTTCAGTGTGTCTGCAAAGAAACATCTTCAGAAAATTTATTGCATACCAGGGCAACCAAACATTGAAGGGGGTGGCTGAAATGAAAATGAATGGATCTTTATGAAAATATTTTGAAAGTCGGCAGTCTAAATGAATTATTTGAAAAGGCAACTAATAAAAAAACAAATAACATCAAAAATAACTGGAAAATATTTAAGCGTGGACTCGACCCTTTAGACTACTTGATGAAAACTCTTTCAATTCATTGACTTTCATAACAAATCAATACAGGAAAACATGCCCTGATGCCTTAAATCAAACAGAAAAATTGCATAATTTGATCAACATGTACACGCATGCCCAAATGATCTAACGATACTTCATCTCCAGTAGATCAGTCGGGAAGTGAAATCACGAAGCTAAAGACGCCTAGTGCCAAATCAGACATTAAAGAGATCTCTGAGCTGAACTTTTAAGTAGCTCCAAAACATTATTCTTGCCAATGGAAGATTCAGAAGGAGGGGGTCCCCTTCCACCCATCCAGGCATTTCAAAAGAGGGCCCACCATTTGATCTCGGCAAATGGCATCGTACACAATTTCGATACACTCACCGGGAGATGTCGTGCGGGTTCCGGTCAAAAATTTGGCGCCAACCTTGTTTCGCAAGAAATCATACAGGGGATAAGACCGGCAGTCCTGGATCCGGTTAGGCAATACACTTGCTCCTTTGTCAAAATTAGCCCTTGTCAGATTAACCTCAGATTCCAGTTGGGTCTTGAGTTCTGCTTCAAAGAGATTAATCCGGTGGAAAATTGAAGTATTGGGATCCTTTTCGGCGTCGCCATTGTTGAAAGCGTGCTCCACCAAGACCTGCCTCACCTTCTTCATCAGTGAATACCCAGCGCTGCAAGGGTCATCGATGTAACTGAAAATGGGCTCTGCATCCACAACCTGAAGCAAATCTTTCTCACAGAACCGGCCTGGCAAAAGCTCTCCGTTGGGACCTGTGCTCAGAGTCTTCCTTGCGACCTGGGTCACCACCTGCTTCACGGTCGCCTGCATATTTTCCTCCAGATGGCGTAAGTCCACAGCTTGACATATCCCAATCAGGAATGTTGAGAGCATGAGCTTTAGAATGTCCACGGCCTCTGCAGACTTCCGGGCAGAGATCAGACCCAGCGAATTGACATCCTGATTGTGCTGCTCTGCACTTTGGACATGGGTAGTGACCGGATTGGCTAAGTAGAGAAGCTCCGAGGTGTAAGAAGCCATGGCAATCTCTGCCCCCTTGAGACCGTAGTCCAGACTGGGGTTGGGCCCACCACTTAGATTTGACGGCAGGCCGCCATTGTAGTAATCATTCACAAGCTCCGAGAATTGGGCGAACACGAGCTTACCGATGGCTGCAACAGCAAGGCGGAGATTGTCCATGGACACACCAATGGGGGTGCCCTGGAAATTCCCTCCGTGAAGGGCCTTGTCTCTGGCCACGTCAATTACTGGATTGTCGTTGACGGAATTGATTTCCCGCTGGATCATGTGCGTGGCCGCCCGGATCACTTCCACCTGCGGGCCAAGCCACTGTGGGGACGTCCGCAATGCATAGCGATCCTGCTTGGGTTTCTGCAGGGGATTCTGCTCATGCAACTTGGCGGCATGCTGCATGTACGAGCTTCCATCCAGGACGTACTCCTGAATTGCGGCTGCTTCCATCTGACCCGGATGGTGCTTGAGCTTGTGGGTCAGGGGATCCGTATACTCCGGTTTCCCGTTCATGACTTCGCAGAACATGGCGGACGTGACCTCGGCCAGTACAGCCAGAACGTTAGCATCGAAGCACACAATGGAGGCCACCGCGGCCCCGACGGACGTGCCATTGACGATGGCGAGGCCCTCTTTGGGCTGCAGCTTAAAGGGCGTTTCCACGCCGACCCGCTTGAGGGCTTCGATACCCGAAATTTGACACCCGTCGGGTGTTGTGGCTTTCGAGTTGGGACGACCCGTGAGCAGACCCGCGATGTAGGACAGCGGAACGAGGTCGCCGGAGGCGCTAATGGTGCCTCTGAGGGGCATCCTCGGGGTGATTCCAGCATTGAGCAACTTCTCCACGGTTTCCAGCAGCTCCCATCGGATGCCCGAGTAGCCCTGCATCAGAGTATTGGTCCGGACCAGCATGGCCGCCCGGGCGGAGTCCTCAGGTAGAAGGGTCCCTTCCAACAGGACACCCGCGTTGAGGAACCGAATGAGCTCGGTCTGCAGCTGGGCTCCCTGGTTAGTCCTCCGGTGAGAGGTGGCTCCGAAGCCCGTGGTCACTCCATACGTGTCCGTGCCTTTGCACATCTGGTTCATCACCCAATTGGAGCTCTCCTCCACCCGGGACTTCGCAGCCTCTGCATCCAACTTCACCTGGACTTTAGGCCTCCTCGCAATGGCTGCAACATCTGCAATTGTGAGAGACGTGCCTTCAATGCAAACCTCCTTGGATTCCATATAAGAACGCACCATATTCTTTACTTCATCCAGGTGGTTCCCTTCCATGGCCTTGGCTGCTCGCACCCAGTTCAAGGGATCTGCAGACGCCATGCACAAATCACTCTTAATAGGAGGAAGACCAATGGCACCATCTGACTGCATCATTGTAGTTCCTGCCACCATGTTTCCTTCCTAGGTATAATCTATCTACACAAATGTGGAAGCAATTGAAGACAGAAGTGGAGTTGCAGAGCAGGGAATAAGTGTATTTGCAGAGCAGGGAACGCTCTGATTGTCATAATATACTTGCTTTTCTTCCCAACTAATACCCAGCTAAAGGTTCCAATTCAAACACGAGGTCACAACTCAACTTCCGGCCTAATACACGTGTACGCGTACAGATCACCAACCCATGGTGTGCCTTGTTTTAGCGTTTGTTTACACTTAAAGAGATGACGCAGAGCAGTCGGGTAGGTGCTGGTAATGGTGGATCGAATTCGAAAGCTAACTACCTAATGGTCCATTCTTGCTCACCAAACTCCTATTTAATCTTTTCCCTTTCTTTCATTTGCGGGTAGGTTGCTCGTGCTTCTTACTGCCATCTAATTTTCTGTTCTCCTCCCTTTCAAATATTTAACGTCCGCTCTACCAACTTTTCCATCCTACGGGGATCGTATTCTTGGGTCTTGTCGTTTTCTGATTCTTCCTGAGATGGTTTTTTAGGTACAACCCCCTTGGATTTATCATAATTTATGCAACGTTGACTCAAAGATATTGTAACTAAAAATAAACTAGCAATTGGATCTCTAGGTTTAATGGGGTGTATTAATGTTTTCCAAAATAATTATAAAATTGTTGGGTACATTTTTTCTTGTTCATAAACTAGTTGATCTATTATTTTTAAAATTTCATCGAATTACAAGTTGACTAGTTTTATTCTATCTGATTAAATTTAATTTTAAGATTCATCAAATTCTCTTTGGATACTATATATTAAGATGAACCAACATGAGTTTTATGAATTTTTCTAGATATTTTTTAGGGACAATCTTCCTCTTGCTTCCATATGATTACATATATATTGTTTTGCTTATGTGTATACCTTTAGAATGAGAATGCAAAGGAATATTCATAGTTCTCATCAATCTTTGAATTTGTAACACTACTATATATGCAAATCCCTATCAATCAACATCAATTTGTGTTACCTAAATCAATACACTTTTTAAAGGCAATCTTCCTCTTGCTTTAGTAAGATTACTTTCTCTTTTTTTGCCTATGTGCATATCTTTGGAATGAGAATATAAGGGATATTCATAAATTTGATTATCTTTGAACTTGTGACATTGCTATAAAAATTAACCCCTATTAGTTACCATCAATTTGTGTTGTCTAAATCAATAGACACTTTTTAAAGGCAATTTTCCTCTTGTATCATTATCTATACAACGTTGACTCAAGATATTGTAACTAAAAATGAACTAGCAATTGGATCTCAAGGTTTAATGGGATACATTAATATTTTCTAAAATAAATTATAAAATGGTTGGGTGTATTTTTTTTTTTTTAATTATTTTTTAAATTATTTGATCTACTAAATTTTATTACCATTTTAAAAATGTCTATCATATTAAAAATTGACTTGTTTTACTTAATATGATTAAATTAAATTTTATACTATATATTAAAATAAGCATAGTTCTTTGTATATTATATATTAAGATTAATCAACATGAGCTCTATGAGTTTTTCTAGGTATTTTTTAGAGGCAATCTTTATCTTTCTTCTATAAGATTACATACATATTGTTGTGCCTATGTGCATACCTTTGAAATGAAAATATAAGGGATTTTCATAGATTTGACAATATTTGAACTTGTGATATTAGTAAAAATGTAAACCCAACTATTAGTCACCATCAATTTGTGTTACCTAAACCAATAGGGTTGAAAATATAATTGAAAGTATGAAAAGAACATATAAATATTTTATAATAAATGTGGAGCATATAAACAATAAAATAGTATTGTTCTATTGTTTCCTTACAATGCTTAGATAAAATATTATAGTATTTGCACATTTCAAATATGACTCACCACCTTTGTACATAAATCACAAATGAGCTTCCATGCATATTTAATTAAATTGCTAACAAATCACTCCTACTCACATAAGAAAATCAAATGAGGTGGTAGGGAATTTAGATGACTACTATTTCTGTGTGGAAGAAGTGTCTAGTTGGTGGCAGTGACACTGACTTGCATTATAACCACTCATGGGGGATTGCCCTCTTCATGAGGAAGTTCCTCTTTATTGATGGTAATATTGTAACATACTATCTTAAATTTTTGAAAATTTTAAAACAAATAAAATATTAATAATAAAAAAAATTAAATACTTCCATGAAGATTTAGTTTCTAATCCAATTACAAATAGAAAATGCAATAAATTAAGGAATTAATAGAAATACATTATGTTTCGAAGCTACAAATTTTATTCAAATATGAATAATCATTTCAACTCATAATAAAAACTATTTCCCTAGCATTTATAAATCTATATCAAAATTATAAATGGATGCTCCAAGATCAAGTATTTTTTGTACAACCCCCTTCGATTTTATCATCATCTATACAATGTTGACTCAAGATATTGTAACTAAAAATAAATTAGTAGTTGGATCTCAAGGTTTAATGGGGTACATTAATATTTTCTAAAATAAACAATAGAATGGTTAGCTACATTTTTTCTTATTTATTAATTCATAAATTATTTGATCTATTAAATTATATTATCATTTTTAAATTTTATAATATATTAAAAATTGACTTGTTTGACTTAATATGATTAAATTAAATTTTATACTATATATTAAAATAAACATACATCAAATTCTCTTTGTATAATATATATTAGGATTAATCAACATGAGTTCTATGAGTTTTTCTAAGTATTTTTAAGAGGCAATCTTTCACTTTATTTTGTAAGATTACATACATATTATTTTGCCTATGTGCATACCTTTGAAATGAGAATGCAAGGGATACTCAAAGATCTAACAATCTTTGAACTTGTGATATTACTATAAATGTAAACCCCTATTAGTCACCATCAATTTGTGTTACCCGAATCAATAGGGTTGAAAATATAATATGAAGTATGAAAAGCGCATACAGGTATTCTATAATAAATGTGGAGCATATAACCAATAAAAAAGTATATTTTTCTATTGTTTCCTTACAATGATTAGATAAAAAGTTATAGTAATTACACATTTCAAATATGACTCACCACTATTGGGCATAAATCACAAATAGGCTTGCATGCATATTTAATTAAAATGCTAACAAGTCACTCCTCACATAGGAAAATCAAGTGAGGTGGTAGAGAATCTAGATGACTACTATCTTCATGTGGAAGAAGTGCCTAGTTGGTGGTAGTGATACTAACTCGCGTTGTAACCACTTATGGGGGATTGCCCTCTTCATAAAGAAGGTGCTCTCTACTAATGGTAATATTGTAACATACTACCTCAAATTTTTGAAAATTTTAAAATAGATAAAGTATTAATAAGAAAAATAAATTTAAATACTTCCATTAAGATTGAGTTTCTAACCCAATTGTAAATATAAAATTTAATAAATTTATGAATTAAAATAAATACATTATGTGTTTCAAAACTATAGATTTCATTCAAATATGAATAATTATTTCAACTCATAATAAGGACTATTTCCCTAGCATTTATAAATGTATTCCAAAAGTATAAATGGATGCTCCAACATCAAGTATTTTTTATACAACCCCCTTAGATGTATCACTATCTATACAATGTTGACTCAAGATATGTAACTAAAAATAAGCTAACAATTAGATCTCAAGGTTTAATGGGGTATGTTAATATTTTCTAAAATAAATTATAAAATGGTTAGGTGTATTTTTTCTTATTTATTAATTTATAAATTATTTGATCTACTAAATTATATTATCATTTTTAAAAATTCTATCATATTTAAAATTGACTTGTTTTACTTAATATGATTAAATTAAATTTTATACTATATACTAAATAAACATGCATCAAATTCTTTATGTATATTATATATTAGGATTAATCAACATGAGTTCTATGACCTTTTCTAGGTACTTTTTAGAGGCAATTTTTCTCTTTCTTCTATAAGATTACATACATATTGTTTTGTCAATGTGCATACCTTTGGAATGAGAATGCAAGGGATATTCATAGATTTGAAAATCTTTGAACTTGTGATATTAAGCTATAAATGTAAACCTCTATTAGTCACCATCAATTTGTGTTACCTGAATCAATAGGGTTGAAAATATAATAGGGAGTATGACAAGAGCATACAAATATTTGATAATAAATGTGGAACATATAAACAATGAAATTGTATTTTTCTATTGTTTTCTTATAATGCTTAGATAAAAATTATAATATTTACACATTTCAAATATGACTCACCACTATCATGCACAAATCATAAATGGGCTTGCATGCATATTTAATTAAATTGCTAATAAATCATTCCTATCCACATGGAAAAATCAAGTGAAATGGTAGATAATTTAGAGGACTGCCCTCTTCATGTTGAAGAAGTGTTTCTTGAGTGGCAATGATATTTACTTCTACTATAACCACTCATGGAGGATTCCCTCTTCATGAAGGTGGTCCTCTCTATAGATAATAGTATTGTAACACACTAGCTCAATTTTTAATATTTTAAAATAAATAAATAAATAATAAGGAAAATAAATTTAAATACTTTCATTAAGATTTAGTTTCTAATCTTATTGCAAATATAAAATTTCATAAATTTAGGAATTAAAATAAATACATCATGTTCTTCATTACTAAATTTTTTATTCAATTATGAATACTCATTTCAACCCATAATAAGAATTATTCCCTAGCATTTATAAATGTGTATCAAAAGTATAAATGGATGCTCCAATATCAAGTTTTTTTTGGTAAAATCCCCTTGGATTTATCATTATCTATACGATGTTTACTTAAAATATTGCAACTAAAAATAAACTAGCAATTGGATCTCAAGGTTTAATGGGGTATATTAATATTTTCCAAAAGAAATTATAAAATTATTAGATGTGTTTTTCTTTTTTCTTTTTTTATTTAAATTATTTGATCTACTAAATTATATTATCATTTTTTTAAAATTCCCATCATATTAAAAGTTGACTTTTATACTTAATATGATTACATTTAATTTTATAGTATATATTAAAGTAAACATACATCAAATTGTCTTTATATGTTATATATTAGGATGAGCTAACATGAGTTTTTTGAATTTTTTCTAGACAATTTTTAGAGACAATCTTTCTCTTGCTTTCATAAGATTGCAAACATATTGTTTTTTCTATGTGAACACCTTTGGAATGAGAATGCAAGGGATATTCATAGATTTGACAATCTTTGAACTTGTGACAGTACTATAAATGTAAACCCCTATTAGTCACCATCAATTTGTGTTAACTAAATTGATAGGGTTGAAAATATAATAGGGAGTATGAAAAAAAATATAAATATTTTTATAATAATTATGATGCATATGAATAATAAAATAGTATGTTTCTATTATTTCTTTACAATTCTTAGACAAGAAATTATAGTATTTGTACATTTCAAATGTAACTCACCACTATTGTGCATAAATAACAATTGGGCTTGCATGCATATTTTGCACATATTTGATTGAATTACCAACAAATTACTCGTACTCACATAGGAAAATCATGTGAAGTCATAGAGAATCTAGATGACTACCCTCTTCATTTGGAAGAACTACCTAGTTGGTGGCAACAATATTGACATGCATTATAACCACTCATGGGGGATTGCTCTCTTCACAAAGAAGGTGCTCCCTTTAGACGGTAGTTTTGTAACAAACCACCTTAAGTTTGTTTTTTAAATATTAATAAATAACTTATTAATAAGGAAAATAAATATAAATACTTCAATTAAGATTTAGTTTCTAATCCAATTGTAAATATAGAATGTCATAAATTCAAGAATTAGAAGAAATACATCACATGTTTCAATACTACAAAGTTTATTCAAATCTAAATAATCATTTCAACTCATAATAAGGACTATTATCCTAGCATTTACAAATACGTATCAAGACTACAAACGAATTCTCCAACATCGATTCATCTCATTTGAATACAATCAATATGGTTATCAAGTTGTTTGGAGGTAGAGCATCACCTAAGTAGTTTAACTCCATTCATAGACTAGGTGGTCCCCCACTCAACTTCTTACTAGAAGTGGCCTAACCCTTCAACGAGGGTAGAAAATAATATCAGATCTATAGTAAAAATAAATGTGTGAACAAAGTTTATACATGTACAATCACTATCACATATAGTCAATCATATAAACCCTAAATATCCTCTAGCTATTATTGACTTTCAACTAACATGTAACCCTAAAATGTACTATGAATTTACAATGCATACAACCATAACATTAATTTGGCCAAAAAAATTTAACTATAAGTCAGATTAAATGTGGGTTATCCATTCGCGACACTACTATCTTTTGTTTACTTCATCCAACAATGACCATCAAGAAAAAAATGTATAACCATAACCTTATTATATAATGGGTGTGTGCTTGGAAATAATGACCAAAAGAGGGTCTTAAGTGGCCATTGTTTTTTTGAAATTAGTAAAATTTGATCTTGGATGAGAAATTGAAGATAGTCATGTTCAAAAATTGAAGATGCAACACAAACAAGAGTTGTAGTGCTTTGTATCTACTTCTAAAACTACTATTTTTTTAAATGATGAAGATTACGATATTCAAATAGGGGGGCACATAAACTGCTCATATTTTTGTTAGAAAAATATAACATAGCATCTAGTGTGCTCCCCCTAAAATGTTGACTTTTTAAAAGTATTTCACAAATCACTTTAGTAGAAAATTAGCTAACATCATGTAGTTTATGTTTGAATTTTTTGCTAATTTTTAATCAATATATGATTTTTTAATAATTTTCAAAGTGGACACATCTTAAAAAAATGAAAATTTGACCATGCTTCCCCCATTTTAAAAAAAAACTAATTGAAAGCCAATTTTCTTTTTTGAATGTGCAAAGAATAGAGTCTAGAATGTAAAAATGTAATATGTTTCAAATTTAGATGAACAAATAATCAATGACACTAAACATACTTATATATATGTTTTTGGAAAAAACAAGACATTAGAAAAAAATTGAAGATTAAAACATTAACATATTGGACATGTATAAAAATTAAATTGTTAAAAAGGTAAGAGAGAGATTGAATTTATTGTGACATTTTTGTAGATCAATATATCAAAATATGTGCAAACTTAATGGAGAGCACACTCGAGATTTAGTCATTTTTTATATTTTACAAAAAACATGTCTTTGAACATTCATAGTCCAACCATTTGGGTTGGATGTCCAAACAAAATCCAACTCTAAGGTTTGGAAATACCCAAGGTAGGTTATAGCACATGAGAGTGTTATAGCGTTCTAGTATTTTTAGAGAAGCAAAAAAAGCAAAAAATAATAAAATAACATGTGGATCTCATGATTCTAGACCCACATGCTCTTTTTTACCTTGCATACTACATGTTCTTCAACATAGGAACACACTTTTCATGGTTTTGAAAGATTTTAGTCATTGTTTAACATATTTCTATTACCTTTTCTTTTTTGTTGACATAAAAGATTCAAATTGCATGGTTTTAGATTGAATTTGATAACATGCAATCATTTTTTATATTTTTGACCAATTCTATTATATTGATATAGAATTGAACATCATACCAAGGAAGTTGTTGAAAAATCAAATACTCGAGGAGTGTGAAGATAAAAATAAATGAGAAAACATCACACAATTAATGAATTGAATCCTAGAGTTCAAGATATGTCCTCTTTTCCATCTCAAAGTGATATTAATCAAATCCATTGAACATGGGTTGGATTTATTTAACCACAAAGGTGGGGCTAGCATAGTTGATTATATTTTTTTGTTTCATGATTCCAAATGCATATGTTTGTAAATATAATGCTATATACATGTGCAAGGGGTAGAATATAAGAACCCTTGTTCTCCCACAATGAATTTCTTTGCACTGCTGATGTATTTAGGTGATTTCCTGTCTTGCTTGAGGTTGGAGATTTTTCAAAGTTTTGCTCATTTTGGATTTGTTGATGAAATGAGTGCCAACATATGAAGAAATGCAAGTACTTTTTGATCAATTGCAAATAAATGATCTACTATTGCAAAGTATACATCTACAACAATGGCATAATGACAAACATTTATTTTGCAACCTTATTACTCCTTTATTGATTGGATGGACTAATTGCAATTTGTTGATACAACTAAAGGCGGTTTCCAAGACTCTTGGCTTATTATAAGAATGAATAAATGATATTACAATATCATTTCCTAGTATGCAACTACAACTACCTTAAGGCAGCAACTAAAAGCAATGCAACAATGTATGGATTGATATGCAATAGCTAAATATAATGTTCTACCAAATTCCTTCACTAATCACTCTTTCTAAGGAGATGCAAACTATAATGCATCAAATATGCAATATAATGAAGACAACAATATGAAGAAAACCTAGGATGACTTGCTGCAAATGGGTTCGATACTCCTCCCACAAGCTTTGGATGGCTTGAGGGTGCAACGATTAGACTTCTTAGAGACCGGTGACCCTTGTCCAAATAAATTTTGAATTTTAATCTGCCTCCTTTAATTAAATCACACATGTTGTCCTATGCGCCTGGCTCAAGTTGAAAGCCATGATTTTACTACACCAAAAGAGATTCCTTTAAGGCTGCGATCTCCCTCTAGTTTGACCATGATTTTTTATGTTGTCAAATCGTCCTTCACAAATCTAAAGATTATCTTCAACGTAGCCCAAACTAATAAATGGCTTCAATGGAATCTAATCATCCTCTCGTCAATTGATTTACTTATTCTTCAACAAATAAGCACCAGCACACAATAGAATCCTCAAATATTCAATAGAATCTTCAAACCCTTTTTATGAAACTTCATCAATAAGCACCATCTGGGAAATGTCTTCAAAACCCTTTTTGAAACAACCTTTAAATAAGCTCAATATTTACTCATGAATGAAGCCAATCCAAGGGGCAATCATCTAGAAGATCTTTCACAACCTTAGGTATGTGAATCAATGAGAGTTTTCATTCCCAATGATAAAAATATGTAGAAATTGCAGAAACCCTAGGTTTCCTCTTCTTCATAGCAAAACACTTCAAAATCAAATATCAAATTCTTGAATGATTAGAAGAGCTTGGTTGATCCCTTTATATAATTTTCTCCAAGAAGAGGTCGACCCTCTAGAAGATTCCTTTCAATCATTTAATAATATTAAATGTGCATTTAATAACTTTATTAATAATTCCTCAAAGTGGGCACCCAAATTAATTATTCATTAATTGCACTTTAAGTCATTAAATGGCCCCTTTAGACATAAAGTTATAATATAACAAGTTATACTATACTTTTAATGATTAATTATTATTAAAGTCACCTTTAATAATAATTAAACAATATAACTTGCACATTACTCCTTAGTTCACCAGACCAACTAAAAATTGGGATCAACACTAAAATCATCACATGTCTAGGTGTCTTACTATAAATAGTAATACTGGACTCTCTTGACTTGCTGACTTATTATAAATAGTAAGTGTGTGAAACTAAGTCCTGAATCACCAAACAAAGGCCAATCCTGAACCAAACTGAGCCTTGGAGGAGAAAACACTCTGATATTTTCCCAAACATGACAACAGGCTAAAATGAGGGCTGGGAATAGGCTAAACCACCCAAAAATAACAACAAGCTAAAATGAGGACATTACATAGAATTCCATATCCTACACCTTTACCTCTTTGCTTTATGTCGCTTTAGTGTATGTTACATATGTGTGTGGTCTTATCAATTAACTTGCATCATTTGGTACATTAACCAACCCTAACCTAAAAATTATCAACTAGATATACTCTATCCATCACCTTCGAAAATCACTAGTCCATTTCATTAGGCCTTATCCTCCTTAGATTAGAACCTATATGTAGTCCTATCCATTATAACAGATTGAATCTACATATATTAATCCTTATTTGGTTTTAAATATCTTACTTCAAAGGCCAATTTCTTGAAATGCAAATGTTATTTTTTTATCCCATAAAATTGCATGCCAAAGGTCTCAAGTTGTGTTTATAGTTATTGTACTCATGTACGTCATCCTAGCTTTTATAGGATCAACAATTCATCATCATATTTTTTTATCTTGTGTGTGTACATCTTAGTCATAGTTATATTATCCTTGGCCCAATTACATTAATTGTATCAACAATATCTCTCTTTTGTGAAGTTTCAAATTTTTACATTGTTCATTGGACTTGAGTTTTATTTTAAGTAAGTGATCAATCTTTAATTTATCTATAATAGGCCTCTAAATGCTATTTTTAGCACTATTTTATTTTATATGTGGCAACATGAATAGAAAATAATACATAAGCCACATCTATAAAGGAAAACACCACATACATATACAAATTCTAAGGATAAAACCATGGGTGGGGCCTAGTTATAGCCATCTAAAATCTCACATATCTATCATAGTCTCATATTACTTATGTTAGAGTTTATTTCATTGCATACACTTAGTTTGAGTGATGACATTACTTGCAACAATATTGTAGGATGGCTATTAGGTTAACGAGATATTATTAAGTGCCAAAGTATGGGCTAATATCTTGACACTTGGTATTTGGTCTTCTTGTAGAGATTGTTTGGAAGTGTATGGTTAACTGTAATGCCATCATTATTATGGTATAATGGAAGTGGTTTCATTAGTAAAATTCATGGAAATTGATTGAAATTTAAAGTGACAACTAGTAGATAAGTGATTTAGGCAGCATTTGGAAGTGTGAGGTCCCTTGTCATAACAATTATGGAGTTCCCTTTTCCCATGTGAGTAGTAATCCCCTTCCATAGGTATAATTTGTTACATTGTGGAAATGATGGGAAACTAAATATCTATTCCCTTGGATGATAGTGTTGGAGAAATCAAGATCTACTTACGAACTCAAAACAATCCACAAATGAGAATATGCAAAATAAGAAAATTTCACAAGCATGTGATCTATTGAAATGTATAAATGAGCCTTGCTTATAAAGGCAAGGATGAAGAGGTGATAAGGTAGGATTAAAACTATAACTACCCCTCCAAGTATGAAACAAGTGTAGGAATCTATGGGCAAGTGTTGAGACACTTGGTGAGTTTACATGAGTTGAGACAAAAGTTAGATAACCTCTAAACTTGAGCTTAAGTGTAGTGTGCATAGGACTCTACAAAGTAGGCTAACTAGTTTGATAATACCTATATTCACACTAACACCCCCCTTAAGTGATACTTAGGAAGTAAGCTAAGAATTGAAAAGATGATTCCAAGTAACAAGGCCTAATAAGGTACGCATGCACAATAATGATCTCTCATAAATGGAGTAAAAGGAGAAAACCAAATGGGAACAAAAATCCTCAGAGAAAGAGAAGGATAAGGCCTCTTGAAAATATGTCTCATGAAGATAGGAACATGATTATAAAGAAATCCTAGAGCATGCCAAAGTTTTAAAACTGTTGAAGATGAATTGGTGTCTAATGGAATCAACGGAGCTCCTCAAGATAAGAGATACCAAATATTGCATGAGTGAACATATAGAACACTACTCAACCATGAATACTTAGATGGCTCAAAGGAAATCAAATGTTGTGAAGTTGAAGATGCAAAAAGTACTATGATTATGGAGTACGATCAACAAATGCATGAGTGACCTATAGTACACTACTAAAATGTGCATCATGGTGCTCTACATAAGTACTAGAATCTCACAAAATATGATCCATTGAAATAATCCCCCCATAGGAGAGACAAAGATATAATGTCTATGAGATTCCCAAAAGTAGAAGGTTCCTTCACTGATCCATTGAAATCAAGGAAGCATCAACACGACACAGTGATAATTCCACCCTTAATGATAATGAGGAAGTGGTATTGGTAGACCAATTGAAATTGGGCACAAAGTTGTGCACAAGAATTTAGACCCAACATCAAGTCCAAAGGGAAGTGCAAGAAAATAAAAAATGGTGTGCATCAAGGCACACATGCATGAGGCGAGAGTCGCAAGGATCCATTATTATGATGGTAAATCAAGGCACTACACAACCTCCTATTACACTTTATAATTTAGTGTAAGTACAAATTTCCCTCCCTAAGCAACACACGTTCGTTTATTGTGGTACTTTATATGAGTGCATTTACAAACTTATTTGTTGTTTTGAGTTCTTAAAATTTTATGTCATGAGGTGGAAAATGAAGACATCTATCAAGTATGCCTTTCAAACCTCAAGAAAATAACAAAAATAAAAAATAAAAAACCCCATTATTCAAAGCATGAACCCCCTTGAAATAATACAATGATATGGCACTTTATTTTAGTGCATTACAAATATAAAACCTTAAAAGAGACATACTCATAATTTAAAATTCTAGAATATAATCATGAAAAAATGACATCACCATTGTGTAGATATCAAAAAATCATCTAGGTTCAAAAAATGGGACCCAAAAAGGAGTCTATATGAGCCCAAACGAGCCCTCTAAAGTTCCAAAAAATGAGAACTATGCAGGTTGTCCTTTGAGAATCAAAATTTTAAAAAATTCCCCACATTAGTACTACAAAAACAATCATACCGATCGATAGAGGATGAAAAATATTCAAAATGAAAAAAAATCACTCAAAAAGACACTCATATGCCCAAGAATGAGGCTCCTGAAATTGAGCCAAAAATCAAAATAGGCCAATGGTGAAGGGGAAAACTTGGGGAAGAAATTGATGATGTTAGCTATAAAATTATTCTAAAAAATAATAGAATATTCTTTGATTCCTGTAGTAGTACCAACAACCCAAAAAAGTAATTTTTAATGATTAACAAATTACTAAAAAATAAAAGATATTAAAAAATTACTACACAAAAACTGAGGCAACACAAAGATCAAGAAACTAATGCAAGCTGGTATGATGGATAGTATGGTCATACGGATTTCCACCATCCACCCAAAAAACTCATTTTTTTTCTTCAAATAGCCAAGTGTTATATATCAAAAGTCGTCTCTCAACCCTCTAAAGCACAATCGTGACATTAGTTTTGTTTTAGAATGCACTAGATTTGAAACTTGATTCCCATGAATGCCACAAATTCAAGAGATGAAAGTGATTGGATTTGCAAGCTTGTTCTAATACCATGTTGGAGCAGCCAAAATATTCTTGCAAACTCAAAACAACCCACAAATGAGAATATGTACAATGAGAAATTTTCATATATATGTGATGTGTTGAAATATACAAATGAGTCTTGCTTATAAAGGTAAGGATGAAGAGGTGAGAAGGTAGGAGTCAAAATTTGACTACATGAGGTGAGACAAAAATATGGAAAAGCTCTAAGTGAGCTCAAGTGTAGTGTGAATAGGACTCTAATAAGTAGGCTAAAAGCTAACTAGTTTGATAATCTCTTTTCACACTAGCAAATAGTTTGTATTCATAGTAGTGTGGGAATTTATTCTCCAATTTTCGGTATTAGTTTATTTTCCTAGTGGATATGACATTTTCCTTTGGTGGGTGACTTATTTATGACACTTAAGAAGCTGATGCAAAGCAATCACCTTAGGTAGGTGATGGTAATGGTAGCTCGAATTTGAAAGCTAACTAATAGTCCATTTTTTCTCACCAACCTCCCAAACCTATTCTTATTTAATATTTTCTATTTCTTTCATTTGAGGTTTGGTTGCTTGTGCTTACTTTGGTCATCTAATTTTCTATTCTCCCCCCTTTCAAACATTTAACTTCTACCCTACCAAATTTGATATCCTAGGCGAAGTGTGTTATCAGGTCTTATCATTTTCTATTTCTTCTTGAAATAGTATTTTTGGTATAAACCCCTTGGATGTATCTTTTCTTATTTATTGAATTATAAATTATTTGATCTATTAAATTATGTTATGATTTTTTGAAATTCTATCATATTAAAAGTTGGCTTGTTTTACTTAATATGATTAAATTTAATTTTACATTATATATTAAGAAAAATATACATCAAACTCTCTTTGCATATTATATATTAAGATGAACCAACAAGAGTTCTTTGAATTTTTCTAGGCATTTTTAGAGGAAATATTCCTCTTGCTTCCATAAGATCACATGTATATTATTTTGCCTATGTGTATACATTTAAAATGAGAATGCAAGGAATATTCATAGAGTCGTGAATCTTTGAACTTGTAACATTACTATAAATGTAAACCCCTATCACTAACTATCAATTTGTGTTATCTAAATCAATAGGATTGAAAATATAATAGGGTGAATGAAAATGACACACAATTTTTTTATAATAATTGTGGAGTATATAAACTATAAAATAATATTTCTATTGTTTCCTTACAATGTTTAGGTAAGAAATTATAGTATCTACACATTTTAAATTTGACTCACCAATATTGTGCATAAATAAAAAAAATGGGCATGCATGCATATTTTTACACCTATTTGACTGGTTTTCTAACAAATCACTCATGCTCATATAGAAAAATCAAGTGAGGTGGTAGAGAATCTAGAGGACTGCCCTCTTAAAGTGGAAGAAGTGCCTAGTGGGTGGCAACAATATTGAATTACATTGTAACCACTCATAGATGATTGCACTCTTCATGAAGAAGCTACTCCTTATGGGTGGTAGTGTTATACAGACCACCTCAAAAAAATACCTTATTATTAATGTTATTCTTATTATTGTCTCGATTTCAAATTATATTTAGATTTTGATTTAGAAAAAAAGAGTTACAAGACTTCATAGCGCTCTTTGTACCTAAGTACTACAAACATCCTTTATTCACTAGGCTACTTACATACCTTGTATCCATAGGATCAAGGTAGAACAAAATCAACATACACAATATACAGTTCTATTTGGCTCTATGTTTTATATAACTATATGAGTGGGCATACAACCATTTATAGGGTCTAATTTCTTTAGAGAGTTCATTGTCAGCTACCACCTACTTAAGTAAAATGTGGATGGAAGCCTAAAAAAGTATACTACTTTGTAAACACACTCTAAGGAGGTGTTAACATTAAGTTTTAATTGTGAGAATATTTTCCTGTTTATCAAGAACACATGTTTGGTTTGAGGAAAATCTCCCATTTACTTAGACTATTAAGTTCTAGTTTTCCTTATTTATTTTTGATGATTTAAAGGGATGATGCCACATATGATATTATTATAGCTACATTAAGCCATATATATAGTAGTTCAAGTGTATTGACAAAACCTAAAATTGTGAATTAGAGTCATCATAGATAATAGACACTATGTAAGGCTTGGTTTGTTTGATTACTAATAGAATACTTACTATTTTCTAATCACCAAGAAACCAAATGGATGAGGTGAGAGCACATAATATATAAATATTCTAAAACCTATTCAAAATAATTTCATACTAATTCGATAATAAAGATAGAGAAACCTTAATAACGACCTTGAATATTCTTTCTCTAACATATAAACTAAAAAGTGTAATTGAAACCCAAATTAGTCTTCATCAATGTACAAGCATGAATAAGAATTGTTTTAAAGAAAATGACAGTCTAAAATATAGTATTAAGTGCAATATTGACAAGAAATTCTTAAATACATTCTACACGTTTATGATTAATAAAACAAAAAAGAATATGTACCATTTTTTTATGACTAAGACTCTTGTAGGGCAAGGTGAGAGCATATGATGGTAGATAATGCAACATATAACTTATAAATATTCTAAGATTTTGATAAATAAGAGAACTTGATCAAATTACTAAAGAATAAGAAATATTACAAATTATCTAATGGCAATGAATAAAAAGCAAATAATTTCCCAACACATACTTATCCCAACATAAAAGAAGAAGAATGCTAGGTTATTTCAAATCATAATTACCTATTAACCAAATTTAATATTCTACTAATGCACAAAATAACTAAAAGTCATAAGAATTTAATTGGGAATTAAGAATGACACTATTTTAAAAGATTATTTATTACAAAATTGATCATACATATTGAATGTATTGTAGTAAAATCATAAGAAAAATATGAAGAGATTTTAAATAATACAACTAATTTTTTTATATCATTGTACTATTTTCTCATAAAATATTTCAACTAAATTTAATTTTGATCATATAAGCATTTCTTAATTACACACAATCTAAATTAAGAGTTACACATACATAACATTAACTAAAATGATCCACTAACAACTAATTAAGAATATTAAGAATTAATACTAATACTAGCAATGTCAAAAAGATAAATAAATTCATTCATTTACACAACATTTCATAGAGCATAAGAAAGAGAAGAGACATTTTATTCATCTGTTACCTCATTTAAGCAACTTACAATATAACAAAAAGCATTCACTAATTTACTTTTTCTTCTTTGCAAATAATAGGTTTTACTTCTTATCTATGAAGAACTATCATAAAATATATAATTATGAAGCAGCAAGATCTTAAACCATAATAACGTTTAACAAAAACACAATGCACTTAATGAGCTTATTAAGGACTCAATATATGTTTATTTAATTAAACATCTATAAATATATTAACTTATTTATTCGGTTTCCTTCAAAAACTTGACATACAAATCTCAATACGTAAAATAATAATGCATCCACAATTTAACCCATAAATAAACATTTAAAAAATCAGTAAATTGATTTTCTACTAACACAAAACATCAAGAATCACTCATAATTACTAAAACATGAATATTGCTAAATTTCCTTATAGAAAGGAGGAATGAACACCTATACAAGTTACAAACACTTACCATTATTTCACTAAAAGAACTAGCACAACCAAGAGTATGAGACCCTATTATCATTTCAACACTAAGATGCCAATCATTGTAGAATTATTCTTCCATAGAGTATACAAAAAATAGATGGCAACCATACAAATGATTCTTTTAATCTATAATTCCTTTTTATTTCCCAAAAGATGATCTTGTTATTTCTAATAACCCCTACCAATCTTTTATTTATTTTCTTAGGAGCTCATTAAGTGGGAACTCCAAATGGGCATATGCCATTTTGACTTTATTAAATTGAGGAAATGGTGTAAGATGCCATTTTTATATTTGGGAAAATTATAAATGGATATAAGTTTATTTTAAATATTCTTTATTCTAATTTAATTTATAATTGAATGGATTAAAATTCATGTGGATCTTAATTAATTGAGTTTAAGTTATCAAGTATTCATTTTAAAACTTTAACTTCATATTAGTAGTAGCATAATGTATTTTTCAAGAAATTAAGAAAAAAATTCATATTAATTGTCGATGATACTTAGACGTATTTTTTAAGTATCTATAATACGCTAACTAGTAATCAAATAATAGACTCATACATTATTTGTTATTAATCATTATAGGCCATCTATCATTTCATTGTCAAATAATAGGTTCATACATTATTTGTTATTAATTATTATGGTCCATCTATCATTTCATTGCCTTCCATGATGAAAATATTTTTCTGCATTCACCTTGTCTCAATACAAATGGTAGTTAGTCCATTCAAAAAAATCATAATCTTGAGTCAAATAAAATATCAACTTGAATATGACATAAAGGGATAACAATATTATGCACATTAAATCTATCATAAAATCGAGATTTTACAAAGACAATTAAATATTAATCATTGAAAAATCATGCAAACATGTAATGAAATATTTAAAAATGTTGATCTTACACGTCTTAAATAACACTCATTTAATCTTTAAAATATTTATAAAGTGTCTAGAAAAATTTATCATCATGATGGCTTAATAACATTAAAAAATATAGAAAATATTGTTAAACTTTCACATGTTTTCACTAACATGTTTCAAATTAAAATAATACTGCTAGTAAGAACCTTATATGCTTAGCATTTATTATCTAGCACCATAATTGTTACTATAGTTTTGAAATCATAGTCTAAAATATTAACCAAATATCCAAACTAATTAAGAAAAGTATTATCATAGAAATAGTAAAAAAAATAAAATAAGTATGGGCATAACTATTGTATTTCAATAGTATTTTCCCATGTGGCATTTTATTCCAAATACTAATCCCACTAGACTTTAGATTCATCTACCACTTTGTTGCATAATTTTAACGAGTTCCTCTCCAAGATTTTGTAAGGTTCTATCATTATTATTCTTGGCTTTCTCACCTACAAAGTGTCATAATTAAGTACATGTTTAGAATCAAATAAATACCTTTTAAGTAAAGACATATAAAATACATCATACATTCCACTCAATTCTAGAGTTAAGGGTCCTATAAAGCAAGGAGCTAGCTTGGATTTCTTCCCAAAAGATATGAAAATTTTATGCGGTTGAACCCTAAGAAAGACTTTCTCTCATACCTGAAAAATTATAGGTGTTATGTTCTTATTTTCATAACCTTTTTGTCTATTGGATTCTTCCTTTAACATTTGTCTGATGACTTGCACTTGTTCATCCATATCCTTTGACATTTTAAGGCCAATTATGATTTTGTCTTTCAATATATCCCAACTCAAGGGAGTTCAACAATTCCTACCATAGAATACCTCAAAAGGTGTAATTCCTAGTATTGATTGAAAAGCAATTCCTACCGTAGAATACCTCAAAAGGTGTCATTCCTAGTGTTGATTGAAAATATTTTTTATAGGAAAACTCAACTAATAGAAAATATTATTTCCATTTTTTCTATGGGTCTATGCAATGCATATAGAAAATATTTTCCACTATCTAATTTGTTCTCACTATTTTTCCATCTCTCTCCAAATGGTATGTTATGGTAAATTTTAATTAAGTCCCCAATACTGGCTATAAAGTGGTCAAAAATATAGAATTATACCTTTTTGTATATCCAACATAATTTTATCTAGAATCCCACACAATCTAAAACTTTATTTTAAAATATCTTAGCTAAGGTTGGTGCATCATTGTTTAAACTACCTATTATGAAATGTGCAACCTTAGTTATTTTATCCATCGCTACCAAAATATTATTATGTTTATAACGACTACTGTGTAATCCTTGTATAAAATCCATACCTACCACTTATGATGTGGTATATCATAAGGATATATAAATCTTGTAGGATGAACATGTTTTACTTTAATCCTTTGGCATTCAAGACATCTAGCAACCAATTTCACAATTTATTTTTTCATTCTAAGCCAAAACTATATTTTTTCTAGTATTTGATTACATATTACTTACTTGTGTATGTCCTAAGGAGTATTATGAGATTCTTTCTTCTAATTTTTACAAATTTAGGTACCTAAATTATTTCTCGATATCTCTAATCCTTCATGATCAAAGGAGCATCCAATATACTTTTTATCTATTGGAAATACCTCAAGAGCTAGTCCAACTTGGTTATACCATGAATCATTCACTTGTTTAGTTAGGATTTATCATCTAAGGTTAGTTTGAAGTTACATTATTGCCATTATGTGCCTCCTTCTACTCAATGCATCTACCAATATATTTCCCTTACTATTAATATATTCAATTTCAAAATCACATTCATTTAAAAACTCTAGCCACCTTCTTTGTCTTGCATTTAGGCAAGGTCAAGTAAGGATATATTTTAACCCTTAATGATCCATTTTTTTTTTTATCTGTAAAACACAATCGAAGTTGCATGTATTATATTAATATTCAAAATCAGTATATCAAGATAGGACCCCAAATTTGGGTCAGATAGGAGATAGTTACAATATGCCCCAGTTCACCAAAAAAGCCTGCTAACAACCCCAAAAAGCCACCCAAAAAACCAAAAAGAAACAACTTTTTGAGCCCTAGATGTTGCACCAAACAACCTTCAATCCACTTCATCATAGAAATTACCCACCTCCATGACTACGAGGAGATCCTTGCACCAATTGATTCCCTTGACCTTGTCCAAACCTATCCTTTGACACAAAAAGTTGTAGCCAATCATGGCCCAATGCTTATGCTTAGCTAGTTTACCACCCATATTTAGAAGGAAGGGGTGGTGCTCCACGTCCATTCCGTGGCAAAAAATTCTATCAATATTGTCAAATCAAGGTATCCTAATGCCCAACTTTGCAATAGTGACCACGTCTAGATCATTGACTAAGATGTCTGCCTTAAATATCGACTTGAGTAACAAGAAATAAACCTTCAGGATTTGCAGGTCCAAGAGAGAGGTAAGGAACCTGTAAGAGATGTCAGAATTAACCCTTATTTTGTTGGTGGCGAAGCAAAAATTCTTCCCAAGCACCATCCTTACCACCTTAAGGAAGAGAATGTCTTTGTTGAGGCATGTCTTCTTTAGCCTTTGATCGAAAATAAACCCCAAAAATGTTGACTCCTTCTTAGAGCACCTCAATCACATTGGAGTATCCATTTTATTTGAATAAAATTGCCACCCACTACTTTGAATTTAAGGGGAGAGACAATATATCGCATGATTTTCCAACTTAGGATCATCGTCATCTTGAACACCATTTACCACGAGTGTCCTGATCCATACTTGACACCTTGAAGATGGCAATAAATCCCAACGGATAACAGTACTACTCAATCTTGATGTTTGCAACTGCAATCTCCCAGTCGTATATTGTAGCCTCTTCCAAGTCCAATCCATTGCACCACCCCTAACAAAATAACACATCCCAACAACAACGAATCCTAATTTGATCAAACTAGTAGCCAATTTGAAATGGATATTAATGTTGAATGAATGCATTTGAATTCCTTGAAACCTAACCCACGTGCGAGAGATTTTGCACAACCCCAATTTAGTAAGGAAATGCCCATGTGACAAATCTAGCCATAAAGGAATCGACATTAGACCCAATGACACATGGGAACCAATCTTAAGAACCATCTGCTCCTTTGTTTGCCAACGAATCCACCCCGACATTCCCTTATTTGTAGATATGATTCACTATGTATAGTTCAAAGGCATCCAACATATTCAACGACATATCAAGAATCACTCGCAGCTTCCAATTTGGCATCTCCCTCCTCCTAATGGCATTAACCACTAGCGTAGAGTTTCCTTCAACTACCCCTTTCTTCACACCCAAATCTTTGCACAATGTAATCTAATGGATGAGAGCAAAGAATTCTACTTCATTATTTGTGCCACACAGAAGCTTTTTTGCAATAGACATCATGACCTTCCCATGCCAATCTCTGACAGTGCATCCTACACCAGACGTTCTAGGGTTTCCTATGGAAGCACCATCAAAATTCAGCTTGAACCAACCCTTCGATGGAGGGGACCAAGTTGCCCTCACTCGTTCTTCCTTAGACTCATTACCACCCTTCCCAACCCATGTTGGGATGAGAAGTGTGGGCAAAGCTTCCCGTAATCTAGCATCCCATTTAGTGAAAAGCTCATCTTTTCACATTCTGTGGGACTCAATTTTATTGATGAGGGAAGAGGATCCCATTCCCCTTGCCTGAAAAAGCCTTCTATTCCTTTCCTTCCATAGCTCCCACACCATGATTGACGAACTGATAATCCATAAGTCACTGAAGATCAATTTTCTTTTCAGGATGGGCCAAGTGGTGAACAAACAGTTGAGATCATTTGGTAGAGCATTACTCCACCCCAACAACACCCAAATCCATTTCCAACAACCCTGCACATATGGGAAACCCAAAAAATATGATCACTCGTCTCTTCTTCTTTTTCACAGAGTACACATCTTGATGGATCTTGAAAGCCCAATTGACGAAATCTATCAGTAGTCAATATCTTTATTTGAACCGTAGCCCAGGCAAAGGTCCCAACTTTGGGAAGGCACATGTTGTTCCAACATAGATGCAAGGGAAGATATGTACGACCATTGTACCACTGTTTATATATCATGTTGTAGACTTCCTTTATGTTATAATTGCCTGAATTTGCACCAGCCCAAAACAGTGAATCAGTACCACCAAGGAGCAACAATGTGCATTTTTCAATAGTTTCCATCAGTAATTACACTTCTCTTTGGGGGAGATTGAGGCATCCAAAATCCCTCCACTTGCAACCTAAAGGCTTAACACCTTCATCCTTAACAATGTAATCTTTGACATGTGTACCCCAAAGGCATCTAAGCAAGGCCTTAACCTCATTCACCTCAATCAGAATATCTAAGCTTGGATAGCTTTCCCATGAGTCTTCCCAAAACAATGATTTGATCCCATCACAGACATCTCAAGATAAATAATCAGAGATTGTTTTTTTGCATTTTACATTAAGTTCCAAATTCGTGACCCAAAGGGAGGGTTTGTTGTGTTCAAGATGTCATTGTCATTCTCTCCATCCAAATACTTATGGTGTAGGATCTTGGTCCACTTGCTTTGGGGTTCTTTATACATTCGCCACACCATTTTTTCCTTGAGTGATTTGTTTGAAGGCTCATCCTTTTGAAACCAAGACCCCCATCCTCCTTGGATCTACAAAGATTGTCCAAGGCTATTAGCGCTATCTTATGCTTCTCCTCATTACCTTGCCAAAAGAAATCCTAGTTTTCTTTGTTATATCAAATTCTACATCCGAAGCAAATTCCAAGACTAAAATAAAGTATATGGGAAGAGCAGAAAGAACTGACTTGGCCAAAGTGATTCACCCTGCCTAGGACAACCACTTACCCTTCCAAGAGTTGAGTCTCACATTTAGCTTGATTTTTAATGGATCC
>VDFB02256034.1:256170-277172 GCA_007258455.2 Sequoia sempervirens
ACAAGACACATAAATTGTTAGTGTAGTCAATTTGAACCATTTCACTATCCAATATGGGATGGTAACATAGTAAGGCATGCATGCTTATAAAGATAAGAAATATTAATTATGCTCTAGCTAGAGACTTAGACTCATCAAGACAAATGTGTCTTGATTCGTTCATTGATAGACCACAATACGCCCATAGTATTGTGGTATAATGTTATAGATATTGTTATTGTATCTATGGTATACAATTGTTCAAGTGCAACAATATGACCCATAAACATGAACTAGAGCCACTATAAATTAAACATCACATAAGTGATGGTTTATTTGATTACTAATAGAATACCTACTATATTTTGATCATGAAGATCCCAGATGGGCAAAGTGAAGTCATATAATAGATAAATATTCTAAAATCTATTTAGAATACTCCCATACTAGTTCTATAAGAAACATAGATAAACCTTAATAATGACGATGAACATTCTTACTGTAAAATATAAATTAAAAATTTTAACCAAAACCCAAATTAGTCTTCATCAATATATAAAACTAAATAAAAAATATTTTAAATAAAATGAAAAATTCTAAAAGATAATCTTAAGTACAAGATCAATAAGGAATTCTTAAATATATTTTAGATGTAAAATTTAGATTAACAAAACTAAAAGAATATCTATATTTTTTATCACCAAGATCTCTATAAGGTGAGGTGTCACCATATGGTGACAAGTAATCCAACATGTAACTTGCAAAAATTATTAAAATTTAATAAATAAAAGAAATTGATTGGATTACTAAAGAATAATAAATATTGCAAAAATGAATAAAAACAAATAATTGACCAACATATACTTATCCCAACATAAAATAAAAAGAAAGCTAGGAAATTTTATTGAATCATAATTACCTCTGAGATAAATTTAATATTTAACTAATTTACAAAATGACTAAAATTTAAAAGGACTTAAGTAAGAATTAAAAATGTCACAATTCTAAAAGAGTATTAACTACAAAAATGGCCATTCATATTGAATGTATTCTAGTATAATCATAAAAAAACTATCAAGAGATTGTAAATAAAGTGACTACATTTTTCATTATATCATTGAAATATTTTCTAAAAACTCTTCCAACTAAATTCAATTATAAGAAAATAAAGATATCATAATAATAAATTTAAAATCTTGACAAATAAGAATAAAATGTAATTCATATACACATTTCTTAATTACATGCAATATAAATTAAGAGCTACAAAAGCAAGATGAGACATACATAACATTCTTAACATTAACAAAATAATCCACTAACATCTAATTAGGAATATTAGGAATTAATAATAACTTATACTAACATATCAAAACATGATAAATAAATTCATTCATTTACCTAATTATCATCGAGCATAAGAAAAGAGAAGAGACATTTTATTTATCTTTTATCTCATCTAAGCAATTGACAATATACCAAAAGAAATTACTAATCTAATTTTTTCCTTTTAAGTATGAAATATGGTTTACTTCTTATCTATGAAGTACTATCATAAAACTTATAACTATGAAACAACAAGATTTTAAATCATAATAAATTTTAACAAAAAAAATAATAAGCCTAGTGAACTTATTAAGGGCATAGTATATGAACTTATTTACATACACATATATAAATATCTTAACTTATCCTTTCAATTTCCCTTAAGAACTTAACAAAAAAAACACAATATGTGGAATTATAGTGCACCCACAACTTAACCCAAAAAAAATCATTTAAAAAATCACAAGACTAGTTCTCTACTAACACAAAACATCAAGCATCACTCATAATTAGTAAAAAATAGATAGTGGAGGATCATCACAGTTTCCCTCATCCAAAGTCAAGGAAGTGGAAAACAACAAATTTAATTCACCATGTAATTCTTAATAAATTTTAGCAATCTCATCATCATCATCATCCAAGTTAATCACAACAGGAGGTCTAATGATAATATCCATGGAAGGTACTTGTTCTTGTTGTGATGGAGATATAAGATTTTCTTGTCACGACGAAGGTGGAGAATCATCATGCATTTCTTGACTTGTTGTTTGATCTTGAGGTGTTGATTCATATTTTTCTTGTAACTAATGAGCAATAGCATGACGTCTACACCTACGCTCTCTAGAACTTCAGATTCTTTTTGTACGGTTTTCAAGTTGTGATTGTGTAGGAGTGGGTTTATCAACCATAGGTTTATTTTCTTCCTGTAAGGGAGGGAAAAAAAGAACCATGGGAGGTTGTTCAACCATTTTCTCTTGAACTTTATAAAATTGTTTGATTTTAGGAGGAACAACAGGACTTATTTGGTTATCTCTTGGTCTCTTATAAGAAATGGGTGAAGGATTTTCTATGGTTTGGTCTTGGTTACTTGGAAGGGTTTTTGGTTCAATCATGACCTCATCAAGATAGGAGGCTCAATCATGGGTTGAGGCATATTGCTAAGGGATAACTTTGCTATGCACTTTTTCTTAAATTTTTTATAAGATTTGAAAAAGAAGTCCTCACAGGGCTTAATAGGTTCCATAGGTTTGGGCAAAAAGAAATCCAATGATAAATTCCCACTGGAAGACACAAGATTAAAACCACTATGATGCATAGTAAATATTTTATTTTTAAAGGGAAAATTCAAGCATTTGTGAATGACTGATGGGATGACATTCATGGAGCAAAGCCATGGGTAGCCTAACTTCACACAAAATTGATCCGACGTCAGAATGATGGTAGAATGAGACAATTGTTTCAATCCAAATTTTAGAGGAAGATTTATCGATCCTATCGTAGGGCACACAAAACCATTATGTATTTTGATCCATGCTCTCAGTTGTTCATAAGTATCTTGATAAATTTCATGCACAAACAAGAATTCTTCGGTGATTACATTCTCTAAACCAACAAGATCAATTAGTATCACATTAGTAGGCTTGTCATTGATTCTTCTGGAAATGTAAAGAGGACCATCAGGTGCATGTTTAATTATGTCATTTGATGAGAAAGAAATGTCAAGGGACATATTGGTTTGGCCATTACAAGGTTTAACTTCAATAATTCCAACCATAGTATCCATAGGATTTTTCTCATTATCATTCATGTTGTCATCATTTGTGTCAACATTCATCACATCATTCTTGGTTTCACTAAATTTGACAAGGAGATGTTATGATTTGGCATAGGATTGGTAAATATTTGCAAATTTTGGTTGGGAGGGCAATGGACTTATTACCTTGGTCATTGACACCACCAATTTGTATGTGATTAGAATCACTGAGGTCTTGCACAACATGTTTAAGATGCTTACAATGTTATATATCATGTCCATTTTGATGGTGAAAATGACAAAAGGAATTTTGGTTATAGTTTGGAGGTAAAGGCTTACTAGGATCATGAGCTCTAATAGGAGGTAAGGAAATTAAGTTCTTGTTTAAGAGCTGCAACATGATGGAATGAAGGATATCAGGTAACAGGGTAAAGTGTAAGTTTTTCCCTAAATGTATATGGATTTTTCATCTTTATGACAGCCACTTGGGAGTCAACATGTTGAGTTGGTTGAGGGGAATTGAGTTGTATAAATCCCTTATTTGGTTTTTTTTAATGATTGGAAGTTGGTTTGAGACATGGATTCAAATTTTTCAGGATGATTAGAGGGAGTTTTCACTTCACGACTACTAATCGAATTTTGGTAATCACGAAGGGATGTACACAAGTATGTGAAGGAGTGAAATTTCATCATCCCAATATTATCTTGAATCTTATGTTGTAAATTCTCAATGAAAATTTGTTGGAGATCAAGATCAAGAATCTTAATGAATTGATTTGTGAGTAAAGCAATCGAGAGCGGGAGATAAAGTCAATGACCTTTTCATCATCCTTTTGCTTACATTTCATTAAATTTTCTAAGGTCATCTTAGGACCCATGTGCACTTAGAAATGATTGAGAAATACATCAATAAGTTCATTGAATGAACTTATTGAGTTATTCGGTAACGAACAAAACCACTCCAAGGTAGTATCTTTCAAGGATCTAGGGAAGAGTTTATCCTAAAAAATGAAGTCACTACATAAGGTTGTGTATGTAGAAACATGACTAATAGGATCCCCTTTCCCACCATATTTATCAAATATAGAAATCTCTATGCCTTGTGGCATTTGTGTTCTCAATATCTCCAAGGATAATGGGTTTCTTTTGACATATTGTGAAGGTTGGCCATTTTGATTTTGGTTCAATGTAGCAATTTGTTGTTGGAGGGATGAAACCCTTTGCAAGAGTTGGTTAAGGACAAGATCATTGTTTGTATTGTAGTACCCCTCCATTTTACTTATGTTTTCTGTTAGCATGTTTTCACTTTGATAGACCTTGGTACTTTGTTTTGGTGTATTGATCGCTGACTTTAGAGCGATAATGGATTTATTTTGTGATGTGATGATACATTGTATGGTGATAATTAATTTCTGACATGCTTTATGCTAGCATAGATGTTTACTTTAGATGTTACTGCTATATATGTGCTTATGGTAGATTAATTGTTATTTATTTTTTCAGTTTGATGTGATGTGTATTGGTGTGGAGAACGGAGTTGCATCACTTGCTTGTGAGTGCCCTGTGATTTTCATGATTTTCTCCGGACGGTGTGTTTGAATCATGGATTATATATATATGTATGTTATTTGTCTGATTGCAGGATTGCAAGTACATGACACCGACTCCACCTCGTTTCACAGGTCTGAGCATGTCAAGACTCAACGGTAATGTTGATTGGGAGGTAGTAACAAGGTTTTTCCTAGTCTAGTCTCAAACCCAGTCACAATATGTCGTCAGTTTAGGTTTGGTGTTTTTGGTTGTCTTGTTTGGTTTGTTTTGATTATTTTCCATATAAAGTTTATTTTGTGAATTTAGTGTTAGATTAATGTTCTTTAATTTAATGATTATTTAAATTAATTTTAAATAAAGTAATTAAAAGCTTCATATTTTATTTAATTAATTAAATTAGTTTATTGGTAAAATAATTTAGTCATTGAGATTAAAATTATTTTATTAAATAAATAAATTAATTGATTAAAGTTATTTTTATTGTGAGAATAGATTAAATATAAAATTAAATGCTTTGTGGGAAATAAAATTTTAAATAGGAAATAAAATCAAAAGGAAATTGAATTTTGAATTTTGAATTCTTCAATTCTTTAAAATAAATTAAATTCTTGATAAGTGAGGAAAGAAAGAATTACCCGTGAGTTTGTTGGAAGATATTTTCTTCTTGCCAAGTGTGTTAGTTAAATTTATGGCATTTTCTTGTTGAGGATTCTCTCGGAGAAGATATTATGTGATTTGGGGAAAACAAGAAATCACTTCACGGGAAATGAAAAGAATAGAGAACTGTTGGAAATATTTTTGGTGAATTCTTTTGGGTTTAATTTTAAAAGTTCTGGAAGAAGTTTTGGGATTGCTTTTGGTTTAGTATTTGCATTCTTCTGGAAATTGGTGTTCTGGAAGGGCTTTGGAAGATTGCACGCAACAGGCAAACAAAGCTTTTCTTCTACAGTCAAGTTCTTCAAGCTACAGGAATACATGTATTTCCCTATGTATTTAATTTGTTTTCTTTTGAAAAGATTGCCTGTGTAAGAATTAGTTTGTGAAGGATTTTGTTAAATTGTGAATTTAAAAGATTGCCTGAGGAAATATTTGTGTTGTGACTTCTGTTTTCTTCTCGGTGATTTTTGTGAAAAATGATTTTGTAGAAAGATGTTACCCCTCTGTGTTATTTTTTTCAAAAACAAGATTTTATAGTGAAATTAGAGAGCAACCCTGTAGATTTTTATTAAACAATAGAAAAATTCTTAATAAAATAGAAGAATTCTTGTAGATTTTTAAATGGGGGTTTTCTATCAAAATTTTGTGTAAATTTGGGGAAATTAAATCTCTGAGAAGAATCTTGTCACGTTTTTCCTGTGGAAAATATTTAGACAACAGGAAATTGAAAACTCTCTCTTATTGAAAATTTAAAATCTCTAAATTGTGTAGATTGATGTTTTTTTTTAATTTTCTGTAGAAACCCTATTGAAAACAATTACCCAATTGCATTATTTTATTTATTGTCTAAATTATGTATATATATATATATGTATATAAATTATTTATAAACATATACACATACAAATATATATACATATGTATTTAATTGTGAAACTGATATGGAGATTTTTATGAAACTGAGAAATTCATATGCGAATTTTAAATGGCGCAAGGGTTTTAATTCGCGAAAATTTTTATTAAAAAAAAAAACTTTAAGGATGAGGGCAGGTGCAGGGGGCTACCCCCCTCACCCCCCCATAGCTGTTCCCCATAGGGGAGCCGGCTGTGAGGGCAGCGCCTAGCGCTGCCTGCTTAGTTGCGCCCTCCCATGGAGGGTTCAGTTGTGTATGGCAGTCGGCCCTCCTACCTGTGTGTTATACTTTTATTTATTAGTTTTTTTTTGTAAAAATCTTTGGATTATATATGTTATATTTAATATGTATATATATTATATATTATTTTTAATATATATTATATATATAAAATATATTTATAAAATTTATAAATTGTTTTAAATATTAATGGAAATATATATATGTGTATTAAATTGAAATAATTATTTAAGTATAATGATTTGAATGTGGGTATATTTAAATGTGTTAAATATTGATGCTTAGTATAAGAAAACTATGAATAATTATTTTATAATGAAATGTATTGAGTAAAGAAATTGAAAGTGTCATTATAATGCATGAATGCGAAATTGGAGTTAACTATTAGTATTAGTTAATATGCTTAAAGTTATTAATTTGAGTGGATTTAGTGAATCTCAAAATTAGATGATTATTATCCTTGATTTGCTTTAAATTGTTTATTTATTTTCATTGGGCAAATAGGGATTAAAATAGATTGCTAGTCTTCCAGATTAGTTTGTTTAGTGTGGGAGTTGTTTTATGTTATAATACAATCCTTTGAGATAACTAGGGTAGTGCACTTGGTTTTGAATGATTTTTAGACACCTGGTTCTATAAACAGGTTGTGGTGTCCATTGTTAAATGATTGGTTATTAATGCTAGTTAAGTGCACCTTGTCTACCTAGTTAGAGGAGTTAGTTTCCTTGTGTTATTTTTAGGGGAGTGGCTCTTTGTGAGGGTCGGCACACAAAGAGGTGCCTGGGTAACTCATGTAGAGTTAGTAAGTCAGTGAAAACTAAATCAACACATTAATTAGTTTAAAACCTTTAACTAGATTAATAAGCCTCACTCATGGACTCAAGGGCTAGTTTAGACTTGGGAATGAGTTGAGAAGGCCTGGAATGGAAAATTGATATCTTGTTATTTTAAAAGATATTCGATTCTGCAACAATTTGCATGTGGGGCCGGATTTTGTAAGAGGTTACCAGGGTAACCCAAGTTGGGGGCCGAAACCTAGGAAGAAACACCAGGGTAACCCATGCAACATTGTGATGACACTCCACCTAAAATAACAGTAACCTTGTGAACTTAGCATGTTTGATTATCCTAATTCTGGAAGCAATGTAACCAATAAGTTAAGTGTGTACTTGTATATATTTTCTATAGTTTTTACTTGTGTCTAAGGTTTGTAGGTTATGTCTAGGGAAACTTATTACTATCTCCTAGCACGAGGGGTGGACCGTGCACCTTACTCCGCTGGGTCCCCAGTTCTTGTTCGTGGCAATGAGTACTTCATGGATGGAGAGCTCGTATGTGGATATATGTACTTCCTTATTTGTATCATTGGAAATTTTATATATGTATCACTCCTCAATTGTTAACGAGGTGAACATTTGTAATATGTAATTGTAAACATTTATTTGATCTACCTCATTTGGAAAATGAGTATTGTAATGTTATTTCAAATGCAATGTATGAAAGAATCTTTTATGTATATTATGTTTTCAATGATGTAATTTAAATGTTATTTAATGTAAGCTTTTAAGTTTATGTGAATTGAATACGTGCTATGTTAAATACTATTGTCATCTATGGGATTTTCAAGTAGTGTGTCGTTGCGTTACTTAGGGAATGTTTGCAATTAGTTAAGTAAATGTTTATAAATAATAAAAATTATTACACTTTTATAGTCAATGCAACATTCTTTAGGTTACAAGACGGGGCATTACATGTATGGTGAGATGGAGGTGAATACGTTGGAGGTGTATATGTGTTTGGAGAACAAGTGAATTGTAAATTTGTGAGGGGAGATGGATTAGGAGATATGAGTTTTGAATGCACAAAGCTAAAGGGATTCCTAGTGGAAACACCTAAGATAGTATTGAAATTTCTAGTGGGTTGTATGGTTGTAGTAACATGAGGATTAGTGTATGTAGGAATAAAGGTCATAGTTGTGGAAGTAGGAATTGGATTTCCAAGTCGACTTTGAGTATATCCCAAAGTCTGAGCATAAATAGCTACAGTAGGAATGCATGTTTATTAATGATATGAGATAGGCTACACACAATTTATATTCCTTGTTCATTATCAAGCATCTTCCTCATGTTATCTATGACAAGAATCACAGTACGAATAATGTATTCAAGACTCACAAAGTTTTACAATTTCTCTAAATCTTCATTCATTTTTCTTAGTTCTTCTTGAGAAACATTAGCAACCATTGATTCAACATTAGTAAAATTGGTTGTTGGTAAAGAGGTCATAGGAAATGAGGTGTCAAGGGTATAGTCTATGATGGGTTGACTAGTGTCAACACAAAGAGTGAAAGAGCTAGAGAACTCAAGATCCATGTCGGATGTGCTAGCTTGGGATGGCATGAGTCTAGATCTACATCTCACTAGAGTGTTGGCAATAGGACACCAGGTTATGAATCTCATACAAGTTTCACAAAACCTAAGGTGCACCCAAAATGGAGAATAGACAATGAACAATCAATAATAGGAAGTGCAATGCAAAGAGATAGAAGTTTCTAGGTTTTAAACAAGATAATTATTTGATTACACTATACAAAAACCTGAAAATGATGTCTTTTAAGTCCAATTTTTGAAATGCACTTGAATTGACCAATTAACCTTAATGTAGATGATTGTAGAAAATATAAATTCTAGAAACTGAAACTGAAACCTAAATGCAGAAACACAAAATACAGAATGAGAGTTTTTAGTGTCCATAAATTCAAAAATAGGCTTGATTAGAGACTCATTTTCCCATGGGAGAATGGGTCTTTTGTCAAGGTTTTTAAAAATTAAATTACAATTTTTTGAGCTGATGTTTGTGTTTCCAGATTCTGGTTACAGACAGGTAGTTACAGTTTCAGATTTTTGGTAAATCAGATCTAAATGCAAGTGTGAAATGATGCTAAATGAAAAGTAAAAAGACTTTATTTTAGATGGAATTTTGATTCAATTTTCTGATTTAAGTGATTGATCATGCAATGCTATGTAAACATTATGCAAAATGAGTCTAACACTATACCAATTTTTGTGAATTTTTAGATTTTCAACAATGCCAAAATGCACTTTAACACCTTAAAATGCAAATAAAACTAATGCAAATTTGAGAGATCTAAAAATGAAAACTAATGCAAAAGAATGCAAATCTAGATCTAAGGTCCCAAATAAGAAATTATGATGTTCAAAAGTCAAGCTCACCAAAATGAAATAAAGAAAATATAGTAGAAGGTGAGTGGTGTTTGATTGTGCGGATCTATGTGTATGAACCTATTTTTCTTTATTTCATTAGGAAATTAGATCCACCCAAATAATTGACTTACAACCCTTGGGTGAGTCAACTCAATGAGGGAATCTTCTAGTTTCCTGTGATTGAAGACGAGGGTATTAGCCTAAACAAAACTTTTGGGAGAAAAACTAGAAGTAGTAAATCAACTCATTCATGCACATTAAAATTTGAATCATCAATTTAAAGCATAATACAAATAGAAACAACAAAATTTTGGTAGATTGAGAAGGTCTGAATATTGTGCACCTATCATAAAAAGCTTATTTCAAAGGGTTGTCAGGGACTCATTTTCCCATAGGCAAATGGTTTTCTGTGCATAGATTTGACTCAGCTTTTGGGATCACTTGGTGTTGGTTTGTAGCTTCTGTTTGATCTAGGTTTCAATGTCAGACAATAAAAAATAAGGTCTGTAGGTGAGATTGTAGATTGACAACAAATATGACAAGTTTTTGCAACTTTGTCACTTTGCACTTTGAGGTCTTCAATCCTTCTTCAACCTATAAACCTACACATTCAAAAAGAGGAGAAAAATATTTTTTTTTGGTGGATGGGGGTTTGCCTTGATCAAACCCCATTTTGGCAATTAAACCTTGAATTGAAATAATGAAACATGAAAGGAATGATGAATGAACAATTGCTATGTTGTAGCTCACCAAACCCTTGAATAAACCTTTGGAGGACTGAAATATTGATCTTGATCTTGCATGAAATGGATTCAATGGATGTGGATCTTGATACTTGAATCTTGACTTGAATCTTTGACTTCGATCTTTGAAACCTACATGAAAATGTTAGCTCCAAAAACATGCTTGATTGCAAAAGACTTTGATATGATACTTGAGATCTTTATTGCTGCAATAATCATTGATAAATCTACCCTTTAATGCCCTTGATCATAATATTTTCTCTTGTAATACTAGCATAAAGTGTGTAGATTTGAATTGATAAAAATACCTTGTATTTATAGGTATCTATCCTTAATTTCCTAAAAACTAAACATCACAAGCCGACATTGAAATTTGAATTCGAGGACAATAAAATATCGCCAAAAACATATTTTAAATTTGGTTTCAAAGGCCTAGGGAGGACCCATTCACCCATGGGTGAATGGGTCCCAACTCCCTATTCCTAGAACACACATTGCTGAAGGTAATTGCTTATGTGTTGGCATTAATTGTTGTTGGGTTTCCCCCTTCAGAAAATGTAATTTATTAGGCTTGTAGATGTAAAATAGGGCTTATTAAGGCATAATTAAGTCCAATTTAATTGAGGGGACCCAAAAAAAGTGTGAAAATGTAAAGGAGTACATTTTCCTACACTACAAAAGAAAAAGTCAAATTTTAGGCAGGTGACATGACAAAATAGGGAATTTTAAAATTTTGATGAAAAAAATGAAAATCAGACCTTCAAGCATATTGAAAAAATAATTTGAGGAAGGGGAAGTTTGTTGTCCCAATAAGAACAAAGGGAAGAAAAGGTGGCTGAAAAAGTATGCATGGTGGGGAAGCTCTAACAACTCTAAAAATTTACACAAACTTAAACATTTTAACCAACAACCTAATCACTTAGACATCTTTTGAGATTTTAGTAATTATAATACATTATATACACATTGGGAATGATAGAAGATAATATTTAGGAAAAATGTTTGAAGGGGGGACCCACTTAGGATTTCTTCAATTGGCTATTAATGATGGGAAAAATAGGGTCAGGACACATAAAAGGGAAGGGACTCAAGCAAAATTTGAAACCACAAGATTGATTCCTAATAAGCTTTGGTTGGGGCCATGTGTCTCTTGTAGACACAACAAGATCCTAACTATCTCTTAGTGGAAAATAAATAGAGAGACCAAAATAGGAGTAGGATAAAATACACTTCATCTTGACCCACAAGTGTCGAGATTGCACAAACAAAAACCATAAATATGCACAAGAAAAAAATGGCAATACAAAAAATGATGCTAATCCAATAAATTATGGTTTAGAAACTTCCTCATCCTTTTAGACAAACTCTTTCGGTGGTATGCAATATCACCGCACCCTTGAAAAATTTATATAACCATGCTGCATGCCATATAGTTCTTTTTCCAGAGAATTTAGCATACAACCCACTCAAATATTTTCTTAACATCTGAACATACTTCTAAAGTTGCAATCCAAGAGTTCTATTTTTACTATATTTCCATATAGGGAGTCAATTATCATTCTCCATGTCAAAAAGTTCACTTTTTCATCCTTAATCATAAAAAAAGTAGATACACCCTTGTAATTTAATGTACTATTTTTTTGTATCCACATGTGCACCAATGTATTTCATGGATATCACCTTGTCTTCCCATGGTATACATATCCATTTATCATCATGTGGGAACCTAATGATTAACACAATAAATTTATCTTTCTCATCTTTATGGAAATACCCCACCTCAACAATGTCACAACCATGCATTTTCATAAGTTCACCAATCTTGACACACACCAGGTCCAACTAGTCAAGATCACACCTTAGCTCCAATATAAGATAGTAAAATTCATAGAAACTAGGGACATGGGGTATGTCAAAAAGGTTATATTGATAATAGGGAATCTAATCCTCTCTCAAATTGTATTGCTCCTTGAGTTGATCTTCATTAAGATCTTCACACTCCAGGTCACATTCAAAGAAAGGATTGTCTCTACACCAATAAGAATCTAAAATTATATTATCTAGTGGAGTTGCAAGTTAATCGTAGAGTACATTGTGTCTTATTTTCATTTTTTTATATATTCCTCAACGTTATTAATATAAAGGATTGCATTCATGTCAAAATTAGAATACTTAAAATTGTTATAGTCACAAGAAAAACATAGAGGTACAAATTTTTAACATCATTTGCACCACCAACAATTTTTATATTTTATCCATGTTCTAGAGAGTCACCAAGGAAAAAAACCTATTCAATCTCAAGAAATTAGGTGCCCCTATCAATATTCAAATCAATACACTTCATTTGAACTAGAGTTATCCAACTCATCTTCATCAAAGTAATCAAAACTACTAGAGATATAGTTACATAAAAAATTTCTATAGTGAAACAAAGAAAGTAAGGTCTCCATGCATAAAACCATATTCATGTTCCTCCAATTGACTAACTTGATATTTATCTTCAATAACATCACCAATAAAATGAAAATTAATATCTAAAACACTTTCTTATCAACATAATCACCACTACATGCACAATAGTTCACTACCTCCTCATGTGTGTGCATAATCTCAGTATGGTAACCAAGGAAATCACACTCCTCATAGGATACAAAATTTGGGATACTAAGTATGAATTCACATTCAATCTAGTTTTCCACATTGTTTCCTCCATTTTAGAATGCATCTTTATTTTCTTCCCTAGACACACTTTATCCACATATGTCACATCTTTCTTTTGCTCACCTAGGGTAGTCACAATGGTTTTTTCATATTCCTCTCTTTCCTTTTCAAGAAGAATAATCCATTCACATACTTGATCAAGCCTAGTAGTCTTCAATTCCTTTGGTATAACACTTAAAACAAATTCATAATCCTCATAGAATAAATCTACGCATATTGGATCTTCAAGTATGTGATGCACATGGATTTCAATTAGAGTTGTCATAAGCCTAGTACAAAGATAGTTCTTTGACATGGAATATATGGTCAACATCACATTTATATTGTCCATTTAAGGCTAAAACAATATTTTCATAATCTTGTATATCATTTTTAGAGTATGTATTAAACCCTTCATCTTCAAACTTTGTGTCAAAATCATATTCTATTTAGTTAGGACTTTTTTCTTCTCACATTCTTCTTGGAGTTTATATGAAATGAATACTTTCTTGGTGATTTAACTACAATAGCATACACATTTAGGTTATGAAAGCTATCTTCGTTATCTATTTCATCAACACTTGCAAATGAAATGCCTTTCATCATTGAGAACTTCATGTTATTTTAAATGTCTCTTGTCATAGTAAATTCTTGTTGGATTGATGTAGGATTTTTATCCCTTACAAAGAAACTCATTTATTTATCAAAAGATCCGAGATAGAAAATCAAGCACATAAATTCATTTAGTCTAACACCTTTAGGAATGTCTCTCATAACCCTTGCAAATCTCATGTTAAAAATATGGACCATTTATTTTTCATCTTTCTAAATGCAAATGTGTGCATTAATCAATGAGTGTATATCCAATCCTTCACCAAACTAAGTGTTTCTTTGAACTCTTTCCATTAAGAAATAGAAAGTATTGATAGATTTAAGAGAGCCAATCTCTAACATATACTTTTAAGGACTACACAAATAACTTCATGACAACATCTTCTTCTTCAATGTCATATTTCCCATTAAATCACTAAATATAATGTTTTCTAATTTAAAGCCACTTTTACTAAAGTGGGAAAATTATCTTTGACTTATTGGGAATACGATTTGGATTATTTGGGATGCCATCAAAATCAAGTGGTATGTGTCATCCAATAGGGAAAGTAATTCTTTGAGGACACATCTTATGTTTGTCTCTACCATGCATACTAACATGTAAATGAGCATGGGGAATGTCTCTACCATGCATACTAACATGTAAATGAGCATGGGGAATGCCAAAGCTACACTCCAATTTTCAAATCTATTTTAGTAAGGACCTACTCCCCTTCTCACGAATATTCTTACAACATATTTAATTCAATAAGATGTTTGAAGTGCAACACAAATAAATATAAGAGAAAATATATAATACCTTAAAAATATTGCACCTCATACATTTTCTCCTTCTAACTAGTCGCTTTACAAATCTATTCCAAAAATTTGCATATCCAACCATTTGTCAATAATAGATTTTCCACCTCACAAATACGACTGAACTTTGAACATATCATTACTTTTTCATAGACAAAATACTTTTTTGAGTTTGAATCTCTAGTAGAATCAAGGTTTTTTAAATAAAAACTAGAATATAATCCCTAGTAGTACCATTGTTCGGCATAATTTTTTCATATCCCCTAGAAACCTTGATAATTCTCTTGCATGACCCCTAGCCTTGATGTAATTTGGACTAGGGGTGGAATTTCATATTTTACTATGTGGACCTATATATGTGTGTATGATGGTTGTGAACTTTGATGCTAATACTATTGAATGTAATTATTAATCTTATTATGCTATTTCTAAATTTAATTCTTTGAATTGTTTAGACTAACTCAAACTAATGATTTGGTTGGTGGACTTGTGTGAGGTTGTTGTTGGTTGCAGGTATCTAGGGTGCAAGATGAGGTGGATTTTGTGGTTTCGTTGGATGAGGGACAAACAAATGGTAAGGTCATTTTAGTGTCAAAACCTTGCCTAAAATTCTCGCCACCCTAAGTTTCATTTAAACCTAGAACTTTAGACATTTATTAAATCACAATTGTTTGTTCATTTTTGGTTAAATAAGAATATTGTATAAGATTGTTAATTCATTAAAGAATGATAAATGAATGAACACATTTAAATATAAACAAAAGTAAAAATAAACAACTAAATAAATAACAAACAATGAACTATAAAATGTAAATAACTAGAAAGTAATAAAATAAAATAAAAATAATTTATATAGTAAATACTTCAAAATCAACATGACATTATTTTAGGAATGGAGGCGACTCCATTTAAATATTTAAGGATTAATATGTGGAAAGCCATCGAACTTGAAAAGTGAGGCGACGCCAAGTAAACCTAAATAAAAATAAAATCGTGCTGAGAACAGGAAAGAAAGGAGGAAGGGCAAAGAGGAGAGGCAGATGGGAATTTAATCCAGGAAAAGCCACATGACCAACCATGGACACAGGAAGAAATCAATAAGCATGGCATGGAGGAGGGCATGAGCCAGAAAGACATTCGTGCCATTATTAAGGTATGGTGTCTCGTCTTTCTGTGGAAACCTAGCCAGTCTTTAGAAAATGGTGCCCCACAATCCACCAAAAAACCCCCAAAACCTCCTTATTTGGGAAGTTTTTGTGTAGTTCAGTAGACGAAGGTGAGTTGAGTGAGGACAGGAAGCTGGGCGACTGAAGGAAGATGAGACCCCGAGTTGCAGGTCCAATAGGGTTTGAAGAGCGAGAAAAAATAAGAAGAAAGCTACGGGAGCAAGTAATAATGTTACTATCATTGCTATTACAGACCTTATCTCATTCCATGTGCTCTATGTTCTCTGTTAAGTAAACTTATCATAGTAGGAATTACTTTGTATTCTGAAAGTGATATGGCATTTTAAGGAATAAGTGGTAATCCATTGAATGTAGACCATAAATAGTTCCTAGACTGCTAATAAAGTGACACACAGAAACGAAAGAACCACTAAATTCATTGATCTCTAAATATCCTGATAGAGTTGTTGATGAAGTATAATGGAGCGTATTTTCATAGATACACACAGTCATAGAATGAATTTATGTTGAAATCTAAAAGCCTCATGCAAGTGGATTATTTTAACCTTCACATTTAATAGGGAAGCTGTTGATATCCTGTTTATTTCAGTTTGCAGCTTCTGAACTGTCTTGAGTCAGATAGAACCTTATTTATTTTGGACACAGGATAGTTAAAGTTAATGACCACATAGAAGTGCCATACCAAACTTTGTCTAATACATGTAGAAAAATAAATATTAACTACAAGAACTTCATTAAGGATAGGATGATTTAAATGAGTTGTCAACAAGCATCTTAAGCCAATTGTGAGAATTTATCTTAAGAGTTTGTATGTAAAACTAGATAGATCGTTGTTCAACCTATTACTATTTTCTCTCTTATCTTAGAAAAAGCTAAGATATTAAAGAAGTATATAATAGAAATAAGGTTTAGCATCGATTATTATAATGTTATATGGTTAAATACATGTAATTGTTGTTACAAAAATTCTGAGATTCTATTATCAGCTATACAACATCAATAGGTTGTTAAACATATATGTACGTTCCCATAGTAGCTAGGCATGAGGGATTGAATCCGAAAGAGTTTGGGTAAGCAAAAGAACTTAGTAGCCTCAAATTTATAATCAAACTACTTCAAAGTAGACTAAAGGCTTCCTTTTCTAACTAATATTGGAATGTTCAAATAGCTCTACCTTCCACGGGAGGGTCATAGGGAAGATATGCCCCTTTTTCAACACATTTTGGATAAACGAGAATCATAATGAACCTTGAATAGTTGATTATACCATTAAGCCATGGGAAGGATGGTAGAAAACTATCATGGAGTGGGTATTGAGATGTCTACCTTACTGGATTTTGTTACGAGTTAATGGTTATCTTCGTTTGGTTGAAAAACAACCATAACAATCTAGGAATAATGAATTTGGAATCCCCTCAAGTAATGCAACCCAAAATGGGTAAAGGTGGGTGGGCTTGGAATCTACTTATTCTGAGTTAGTATCCTATCTTCCAGTAATATTGTTAAGCATGAGTCAAGAAGCAGTACTCTTATGCTCAAGATTGATAATAGTATGTTCAAAATTGACAGTAGTCAAGGGGCAATACTATTGTGCTCGAGATTGGTAGTAGTTAAGGATAAATATTGTTATAATCAAGATTGAAAGTAGTTAAGGAGCAAAACTATTATGCTCGAGATTGACAGTAGTCAAGTAGAAGTACTATTATGCTCAAGATTGATAGTAGTCAAGGAGCAGTACTATTATGCTTGCAATTGATAGTAGTTAAGGAGAAGCACTATAATGCTCGAGATTGACAGTAATCAAGGAGTAGTACCATGATGCTTGATATTGACAGTAGTCAAGGAGAAATACTATTATGCTTGAGATTGATAGTAGTCAAGGAGCATTACTATTATGCTCGAGATTGACAGTCGTCACTTGGAGCAGTACTATTATGCTCAAGATTGATAGTAGTCAAGGAGCAATGTTATATGCTTGAGATTGATAGTAGTCAAGGAGCAATACTATTATCCTCGAGATTGACTATAGTCTAGGAGTAGTACTATGATGCTCGAGATTGACAATATTCAAGAAGTAGTACCATGATGCTCGAGATTGATAGTAGTCTAGGAGCATATTATGCCAGTGATGGATGACCTTGGTTGCTTAGCCATTTGATGGACTATAGGGAAGAGAGTTCTTAACAAAGCTCAAGCAGGTAACAAATATGACTAATCTTGTAAAATATAATTGATATGGAATGGTATCTTAAGTTTACCAATGGTAGGTGCACCTTGGGAAATGGGTCACTAGGACGTCAATCTATATACTATAGACAGGTCTAAATGTCAATCTTTCTCACCATGGGCCACATATTTTGCTTGGAGGGGTGGATAGGGATTGTATCCATTTTTGTTGGGATCATTTTTCATCCCCACAATAAGCCAGTGTAAACCATGAGAAAGGAGCCTTCATGAATCACATAACACTTAAGGTATGTTGCAGTTCATGATAGCAACTAATCTTCCATGGAACATTGCAATAAACTTGTAGTATTAAGGTTCTTTAAATGATATGATGATTAAGAATTAAATGCTTGAACTCACTTGCGTCTATTTAAATTTTTAGCTAATTTCCATGTATTCATTCTTGTAATGATAAAAAAAAAAATTGTAGAAATTATGAATTTCATTGGGGTCGTTGTCACATAGGTATCAAAGTGTAGAACTTGACCCTAGGATCTAGGTTCTCACTCTTTCATTGCAATAATATGACCGTTTGGTAATGGCAATCATGGGTCGTAGAAGAAAAGGAAAAGGGAAGAAGAAGGTCTCGAAAACCAACATCCTCGATGAAATGAACTAGAAGGATCCAAGGCCCCTATTATCATAGGGAAAAAAATTGAAACAAAGACCATATTTGACACAAATTCATTAGTAGAAACCATCAAGTGACTAAAATTCCAAAAAGGAAAAAGATTGGACAAACCTAACAAGAGTCATGAACCACCAAAGGAATGCCCTTGACCAACCCCTAAAACCAGACCCTCAACAATTAGGGACTTCCCTTTTGGTTGTGGACGCAATGCTCCTACTCTCTCTAAGGAAGCAATTGTAGAATATTGTAAAGTTCCCTGACTGTGGTGTGTAAGTTTTTGCAATTGTTTATGTTTTGGTAGACTTTGCTTGATCAATAAAAATAGTTCAACGCATGCTAGCTTGAGCATTCAAATAAAATATCATAGGCACTGAAAGAAATACTCTTCTCCCTTTTATAACAACAGTGCATTACAAATTATTAGTGTTTATGGCTTCTCAGCACTAATGTGACACAATTGCATTCATATGCACTCGACACCCAATGACAATACACAACAATACAAGAAAGGTGTAACAAGTAGATTTATAGTTTTTTGAGTGCAGCCCAGGTTGACATACAAGAACAGACAATGAATATTTCATTTGCAATACATTTTTCACTAATACAAAATGATTTCTTGATGCTACTAATCAAATTTGTTTTGAATACAAACCCAAAACTAAATGTCAACTTACTAGTAATTTTCTAGCTGCACTTGATGAAGTATATGTATGGCAAGAAAGGTATCGACCCAACCTGGAGAAGCTTGTTGTGACTCAGAAAAATGCCCAGAAGATATCTACAACAACAACTATCAACTTTTTAGTAGTCGTTTCTCCTCAATATTGATGCACCTAGCCTTCTCATCCATAGACGTCACTCCCAGAGGCTTGAAACAATAATCATAAACCATAATACAAATTGAAACTGAAGTGACCTGCTCTCAAACAACACGTCTTTGTATCTTGCCCAAACTTCCACACTTCCAGAGCTCCAACATAAAGCCATGACCCAGATTGCAGGTTGTAAATGAGTCTTTTTCTTCTTGCCCTAACTCGTTTCTTAGTATTTTGCCATATTTTCATTCCCACACCCTTTGCCAAACATCCAATGCAAGAAAAATAAGCGCCTAAGGTTACACAAAAAGAGATTCCTTCAAACTGTATGAGAAACTCCCAAAATTGTCTCCATGAAGTATCAGAAATTAGATTGATAATAATCACAAAATTTTGAACTAAATCCTCCCAGCTAGGTCAGAATTGTTTCACTGACGAAACTGGAATTCCAAGGTTTGAAACCCGCCAACATGAAGCTCTTGAGCTCTTTCACGTGAAGAGGGAAAAATGATAATATCCAAAAAGCATCGAATGGTCTCTCCTTTTTTCTCTTTTGTATTTTTCCCCATTCACCAATATAAAGTGATTTTATATAGTTCACTTTTTAAAATATTTCATCCAGTCACTTTATAAACATTTCACTTAGTCACTTTATAAAATGATTTAATTAAGTACTTAGCATCACCTTTAAAGATTAACTTGAAACTTAGGCAATAATTAAGTAATTAAATAAATGATTCCTTGACATTAGCATTTGGGAATTAAAAGGCTAAGAGACATCCTGAATGGCTATTGAGAAGGGGACATTACAGTTCTCCCTTCCTGAGTTTGCTTTCCCTCAAGCAATTGCAAATTGAGATGCTGTAAAATCTGCTCCCCCTCCCAAGTTGCGTCCTCTATTGACAAGTCTCTCCATCTAACCAAAAACTCCTTAACCACTCTGTTTCTCAATCTCCTCTCTCGGGTATCAACTACCTCCTTAGGAATCAGTACCAATTGTCCCTCCTCATCCAATGGGGGTAGCTTGGAAGATGAAGTAACCTGCTGTACAAGAGCCTTTTGAGGCACAAAACATGAAACACATTATGAATCTTATTGTTCTTTGGCAACTCAAATTCATATGCTACCTCCCCAACATGTTTGATGATCTTATAAGGCCCATAAAACCAAGGCTTTAGCTTTTCTGTCCCACTTTTCTTCAATGAAGACTGTTTGTACGGCTGCAAGTGAAGGAAAACCATATCCCCAACCTCAAAGCTACACTCAACCCGATGCCTATCTGCATGTCTTCTGTTGATTATGAGCTAATTGTAGATTATCCTTGAGAGCCTTCAGAATTTCTTGACTCTCCTGAATCCAATCCTTAGCTTTAGGAGCTCTACTCTCCCCAAAAGCTAAATCCATGAAAGATGGCGCATCATACCCATACAAACCGTGGAAAGGTGACATGCCAATCAACATGTGGTAAGTGGTATTATAACAGTGTCCACCCAAGTGCAACCACTTGTCCCACACTCTCTACTGTCCAAAAATGTAGTTACACAAGTACCCCTCAATCCATTTGTTCACTATCTCAGTCTGTATGTTTGTCTGAGGATGATAACTCGTGCTCAAAGTTAACTCTGTACCTTCCAACTTGAATA
>VDFB02256035.1:0-39650 GCA_007258455.2 Sequoia sempervirens
GTCAGAAAATGATAGAGATTAGCAAGGATGTTACATTTGAAGAGGATGTTGCATTCAAGAGATCTAAAGGCTATTACATGGAGATAGATAATGAAGACCAAGAGACTCCTCAGGACATGGAAGTTGACCATACTCATGAGATTCAGAGGGAGTCACCTGAACCAGAGGAAAATGGTGATCCAGTTGAGCCTTTGGAAGCTACTAATGGGCCTAGAGACATTGTTATTGGTTGAAAGAGACCTCTATGGGCCAGGCGAAGAATGCAGGAGGCAAAAAAGTTTGCAGCTCCTAGAGGAACATTCTGAGAAAGAAAAAGACCATAGAAGTTTCCAAGCTATCTTGCATTGATGAGTCAAATTATTGAATCTGAGCCTTCCAGTGTTGAGGAAGCTTCAAGTCAGCAAGTATGGAGAGATGCTATGGTTGAAGAATATCAATCTATTCTCAAGAACGATGTTTGGGACATTGTACCTAGACCAGAAGGGAAATCTGTTGTATCTTCTAAGTGGCTTTTCAAGATCAAGCATGTTGTTGATGGAAGCATTGAGAAGTACAAGGCCAGATTTGTTGCTAGAGGATTCTCTCAGAAAGAGGGAATAGACTATGAGGAAACCTTTACTCCGGTTGCTTGTTATACATCCATCAGGACTATCATTGCTATTGCAGCAGCTAAAGGATGGAAGTTAAATCAGATGGGCGTGAAGACAACATTTCTTAATGGTGTAATTGAAGAAGAGGTATACATTGAGCAACCTGATGGCTTTGAGATTCATGGGAAGGAGTCTCATGTTTGTAGATTGAAGAGGCTTTGTATGGCCTTAAGTAGGCTCCTCGTGCTTGGTATGAGAGGATTGATCGATACATGTTGAGCTTGGGCTTCTCCAAGAATGATGCTGACTCAAACCTATACTTCAAGGTAATTGATGGTGAGGCATTGATCTTGGTTCTTTATGTTGATGATCTATTTCTTACTGGAGAAGAACACCTCATTATCAAATGCAAGGAGTTGGCTTCTGAATTTGAAATGAAGGATCTTAAATACATGCATTACTTCCTTGGTTTAGAAGTATGGCAGAGGCCTAATGAGATCATTATGAGTCAAGGGAAGTATACAATAGACATCTTGAAGAGATTTGGTATGATGGATTGCAAATCTATGTCTACACCGATGGAAACCAATTTGCAGAAGCTAAAAGAGTCTGCAGCTAGTTTTGATCTCTTGATGTAGCAGGAAGCAGTCTTCAGTGGCACTAAGCACCGCAGAGGCTGAGTATATTGCAGCTTGTGTGGCAGCTCGAGAAGCAGTGTGGCTTCGGAAGCTCCTTGCAAGATTGTTTGGACAATCATTGGAGCCGACTATCATTCATTGTGATAATCAAAGTTGTGTGAAGCTTTCTGTCAATCCAGTGTTTCATAACAGAACAAAACATGTTGAGATCAAATACCACTACATCAGAGATATGGTATTGAGGAAAGCTATCCAGTTGAGATACATTAGCACTGATGAGCATACGGCTGATATTCTTACCAAGCCTCTCTCTAGAGTAAAGTTTGTATACTTTCGTGACAAGCTTGGAATAGTGGAGAATGAAGCCCTAGCTGAGAGGGAGACTCAACATCAATGATCTTCTGTGATTTGCTTTAATGCATTTTTCTGTGTGAGAGAAATTGGAGGTGTAAGCCCTTGTTTAATGCATCTTTCTCTATGAGAGAAATTTGAGGGTGAAAGCCCTTGTTTCCACCCTTTGGGAGTAGCCGTGGTGGATGTCATGTTGAGTGACTCCATGACAACATCACGTTGAGAGACTCCGTGACGATTTGCTTGTACTTGTGTTTATCCACCCTCTCGGAGTAGCCATGGTGGACGTCATGATGAGATGACGACATCACGTTGAGTGACTCCGTGATGGGCACTTGTGCATATGTTTCTTCCATACATGGGAGTAGCCATGATGGACAATATCACGTTGAGTGACTTCGTGATGAGCTCTTTCCACATATGGGTGTAGCCATTGTGGATGTCATGTTGAGAGACTCCATGACATTGGTTAGCTGGAAGCATAGTTGAAAAACTCGCCAAGCCCGGAAAATACGATACGGAAAAAACTCAGCAACTTAAAAAATTGCTTAAACTTCATTAAAAATGCATTTTTTTTGCAAAATTCAATGATAAGATGCATCCAATGAGTCAATAAAATGAGTACATAGAAGAAACAAGTTGAGTCTTGTTATATTTGATTGATTTGAAAGAAAATTAGATAGAAAATCGCATCCTCATGTGGAATTCTCAATATGCTGATACTGATAGTTTGAAACAAAATGAAAATAGCAAATTGTTTTTGTAAAACTGAAGGTAAATAGTGGAGAATACCTAGAAAAACAAATGAATTCAATGGGAGTTTGAGGGAAATGCCCCAATGGGGTGGAGGGGCAGCGCCCCTAGCGGGGTCAAGGGGCAGCGCCCCTAGCAGGGTCAAGGGACAGTGCCCCTTGCAGGGGTCTGCGGGTAGTGCCCCCAGTGGGGTCAAGGGGCAACGCCCCTTGTGGGGGTCTGGGGGCAGCACCCCCAGCGAGGTCGAGGGGCAGCGCCCCTCGCGGGGTCTAAGCCCAAATTAAGACCTCCAAAACCACACAAACCTTCATGGTGTACATCATTTTGCATTAATAATAAAACCCAAATTAAGACCATCAAAGCCACACAAATTGTCATGGAACACATCATTTTAGTGTTTTTTTCTAAAGCAGAGCACGCAAATGAATGAAAAAAATAACTCAAAATGCCTTTTTAGCCGACTGCCTGGGCATTTTCCAGATCGCACGAGTTTTTTTCAAAAACTCTCCGTACTTTCTAGAAAAACTCGCCAAAAGTACGCAAGTTTTTCCAGAAAGTACGGTAAGTTTTCTCAGCGTACAATTGCCTAGGAAACTCGCGAGTTTTTGGCGAGTGTTGCAACTATGGCTGGAAGTATTCCTCCCTAGCTGAGAGGGAGTGTTGATGTTGCGACGTCGGGCCTCAACTTCTAGCATCAACTTATGAAGCCATAAATTAAATATAGCCTTATCGGCTATTTAATTTATTTGAGTCGATATTAAGTGAAGAGTTGCTTCACTTGGAGAATGAAATAACATTTAATTATTGATTGAGGCCGACTTCTTATTCGCCACCTTTGAAGAGTTATGATTTTTCATTTGAGGCCGACTTCATCCCCTTGAAAGGACGCGATCTCCTCTCCCTCATGTATATATTAGAGTTGCTCATTGTTCATTTGATAATTTATACATTACAGACATTCATAGTTCGATATCATAGGCGTGTGAATTTCTTCAAGTGCAGATCGAAGTTTACAAGAAGGCTGATTTCATAATCAAGGAAGAGCATTATTATTATCTGAGATTGCATCTAGTTTTGGTGCTGATATTTGGCCTTGTAATCGGCCTCATTGTAAAGAGACTTGTTGATTGTCATTCAATATATAAGTGATATATTGTTGCTGGGTTTTTCTCCCTCAAGTTGGAGGTTTTTCCCAGGGTATATGCTGTGTCTATTTGTTTGAAATTGAATTAAAATCTGCTTATTTAACTTCTAATCCTAAAACTAACACCTAAGTCAAATCGGCCCTGAGTAGTGTTTATGATAGACCTTCATTCGAAGTACTGAATGAGAATCTTGTCATGTCCCGTTTAGGCTGACACTTGTTTGTCGAGTTAGCTATCATTTCGATCCTAAGTAGGGGCGAGTGTGGGAAGGATCATCAGGGCTTGATTTGCTTTCCGGTGTTTGATAAGCTCGATTTTCTTGATTTATTGTCGAGGTTGGGCCTTAGCGAATTCTTCGAGAGAGCATTTTCAAGAACTTTCTATTTTTTAAGTTAGGTCAGGCGGAAGCTGCTATTTTGGGCAGGGCACCTGGTTCAACCATTCAGCTCAGAATCGACCCAGTTCAGCAGTTTGTTGATCGGACGGAGAAATAAGGAGTAATTAATGATTTATTAAATATTTAATAATTTGACTTTATATTAAAGTCACTTTATTGAAATATTTAAATATTTAATTAAATTGGCCAGTTATAAAGTATTTATTATACTTTATAATAAAGTATTAATTTTTGACTTAGTGAATATTTATTATTCATTAAATTGAGGAGCCATTTAATTATTTCTCTAAGTTAAAGAAGTCACGAGAATTAAGTCATTTATTTAAATGATCAATTAAAAAGGAGAGTGAATTTGAAATTCTTCAGGAGTATATATTTGCAGTTAAGACAAAATCAGACTATCTGTTTATTATTCAATTTTGTCTTTATTCCTTCGAGCATTGGAGTTGCAAACCTAAGGGTTTTACGGCTGACGATAGTTTAGGAGAAGCGAAAACTCTTGAGAGTCCAGGCGGTGAGAAGTTTGTGAAATACGATTGAGCTTACTTGGTGGTTTCATCAGAATCTGATTTGGATTATTCAGTTATTTATTCAGAGATTCACAGAGGAAATCATCAGATTGATAAGGCGATTTTATCAGAAGGCTTTATTCAGAGATCAGGCATCTTTTTCTTGGAGTCCGTACCATTCTTGTTGCTGCTACAGACAGGGCGTACTTCTGTACCTGCAGGCCGTACTTTATTTCTTCAGAGATACTCGCCCTGCTTTCAGATCCTGGCTCTCAGTCCTAGGCGTTGGTTTCTCTTGGGCTTTTCTGGAGATCTTGCATTGTATTCCGAGGCTGGAGATTCAATCTTATTTCTGGCCATACAATTCTGCATTTATTACAGCCGCCATTTCTAAAATACCAGGTTCTTTAATAAATTTTCAAGTATTGCTTTCCTTGTTCAGATTTTGACATTGTAAAAGCTCAAATAAGATAATATTTTGATGCGCCTTGTTTCCTAAGCAAGATTTGAGTCTTTAAATGCGTTCTAGAATTTATTTGGAATTTATTTGTATTTATTAGCAAAATCGCATTTTTCATTATTTGCCTGAAAACCTCAAAAAATACAAAAATCACAAAACTTGCAAAAAACCTCAAAACATCAGTTAGGGTTTGGAATTTGAGAACCACCAGGGTTCTGACAGTGGTATCAGAGCACAGTTATCCTGCCATCCTGTGCTTTTTCAGTATTTAGTGTGCTTTTTGGTTGCTTTTTCATGCGCTGAGATCCTATTCAGTATATTAGAGGCGTAGGGACAGGCAAATACGAGGATTGGACAGGTCCACCTATCCCAGAAGGTCAGACAGTGTCAAGGGTGCTTGGTATTCACAGATCCAGTTCTGACGGTAGTGAAAACAGTGTTGCAACCCTAATGGCAGAACGTGAGACTTCCTCAGAGACTCGCAGGGATCCAGGGAAGGCGCATGCAGAGGGTGATATTACCGAGGAGGAGTTTAGACGGAGGCATGATAATATGATGGACATGATGTCTCAGTTGATGGGTACCATTAGGCAGTACACACCCACATAGCCTCATTACATACAGATTGGTCAGACGAGCGGGACTGCACCAGTGGATCAGCCATTAGCATCAGCACCTCGACAGCTGTCTCCGATCTATCAGGAGCGTAGGCCAGGTCAGCCTACTTTCTTACCTAGGGAGACTCCACCACAGACTCCAGGGGCAGAGCATCAGGGGCAGCATCAGGAGTTTCAGGCACACAATGGCATGTCCGTGGCAGACTTGACGAGATTTCATGGTGAGTACATGTCACTAGCACCTGAGATCCGGCAGGCACTTACATTCCATGAGTTTATAGATGTTTATAAACCCAGAGGAGGAGGCAGATTTGACCGCAGACCCCCACAGTATCAGCAGCCGTAGCCACAGGTGAACAAGGATTTGCAGTTTGCGGTGAGCAAGATTACATTGCCATATTTTGATGGGTCTGAAAAGACATCAGCGAGGTCTTGGGTCCAGAAACTGGACAATTACTTATCACTTAGGCCTATGCAGGAGGATGAGGCAATTAAATTTGCTACTTTACATCTTGACGGAGTAGCACATAATTGGTGGCACCACGGCATGTATACGCTAGGCCATCATGCGGTCAATACCTATCAGGAGTTCACCAGCAGACTAATAGAGAGATTTGATAAGAAGGATCCAGAACTGTATTTTAGAGAGTTGGCTCAGCTCAGACAGACAGGCAATTTGGATTCATACATTGGTGAGTTTCAGAGAGTGGCAGTCATGGTCACAGGGATTTCAGAACGGAGACTCATCATACTCTTCGTTGAGGGTTTGACAGAACCCACGAGAGGTTGGGTTAAGGCTTTTGACCCTCCTACTCTTCAGGAGGCGATGCGGAAGGCAAGGAGTATGGAGCTTGCTGCTCCGAAGAAACAATTTCAGCCTAAAACAAATAACTTGCCTGTCGAGGAGAGTCATACACCAGTTGCAGAACCAAAAAGGACACCAGTTGCAAGAATTGATGATGCAACTCGGGAGGAATGCAGGAAGAAACAACTTTGTTATTGGTGCAAAGCACCCTACAGCAAGGAGCATGATTGTCCTTTGAGACCGAAGGGCAGAGCCAACCGCGCCATGTGGGTTTACTATGATGATGACGAGTCTAATGATTCAGACCAGCAGGTTGTTTCAGAACATGCAGAGGCCGGGGATGCCTCTATGGAGTTTGGGCCGGATGCCAACTTATCCCCGTTGGTATTATCTACTAGTGTACGGGATGACTCATTCAGGTTTAGGGGATTAGTGGGAGGACAGCGATGCATTGCTATGCTCGACACTGGAGCCACACACAATTTCATTGATGAGAGCTTCGTCAGCAGATGTAGGCTCCAGACAGAGGATTTCGCTGGATTCAGAGTTCGGGTGGCAGATGGATATACACTCACTTGCACTCGACAGATTTGTAATCTCACTCTCATGCTGAATGATTATGAGTTGCAGGCAGACTTTTATGTAGTCAACTTGGGTGGGATGGATTTAGTGTTGGGTATGAGATGGCTGCAGGACATCAGCGTGTTCACCCTCAACTTGCCTAAAATGGAGATGAGATTTGAGGTACAGGGCAAGAAATATGTGTTGAGGGGTATTACAGATGGCAGCCTTCGTTCTATCTCTCTCGTTAGTGGGAAGAGCGAGAAGGTAGAGGAGGATTTTGTGCAGACCAGGCATGGTTATGCTCAGTACCCTGGGGGTTCTGAGGCAGTCGTTTGGGATCAGCCTAGTGGTTTGGTTCCGTTTGTGACCAATCCATTGTTTGAGACAGATGTTATATCTTCATATGACAATCCGCTCTTTGAGTTTGATGTGGGTAACTCACCTGATCCTGGTCTTGAGCAGAGTGATGATAGCGTTTGGGATCCTACTAGTGCACTGGGATTTCAGACTCAGCTCACGGGGGAGTATCACAGTGTGTATATGGTGCAGAGTGCATATGGCTTCATGATTGATCCGCCGGTACACAATTTGTTTCAGGTGCACAGTTCTAGCATGCACGTACTTGATATGTTGGATGATAGTATATCTCGTGCAGTTTTAGGGGGTAAGTGTTGCTCGTCGTTTGACTTGCCTCCTTCTGAGTTTCTTGATCCTATGCCGGACCGCACTGAGGTTAATAGGGAAGGTATCCTATTCTTCTTGTCGGTTATTAGAATTCTGAGGAGTGGTTTGTGGCGTGAGGAACATTATCTGGGAAGTACTATCCTTGGGGATCAATTGGTGATAAAATTTGTATTTCACCGAATTAGCGAGGACAAAGCAATTTCAGGGGAAGCCGGTTGTCATGTCCCGTTTAAGTGACCTTTGTTGTCAAGGTTAGCTTTATCATTTCGATCTGGTAAGGCGTGGGGAGTGTCTGAAGGATCATCAGGAGTAGTTGCTTTCGGTGTTTGATAGCTCGGTTTTGCGGTTATGTCGAGTTGGGCCTTGATTCTTCGAAGAGCATTTTGAGGGAACTTTCTATTTTTAGAAAGTTAAGATTGATGACTGCTATTTCAGGCGAGGGCACAGGTTTCAACCTTCATTTCCGAAATTAGGCCGGTTCGTGATTTAAGGTGGTCGGGCCGGAGAAATAAGGAGTAGTGTGATTTATTAAATATTTAATAATTTGACTTTATAATAAAGTCAATTTATTGAAATATTTAAAATATTTAATTAAAATGGCCAGTTATAAAGTATTTATTATACTTTATAATAAAGTATTAATTTGTGACTTAGTGAATATTTATTATTCATTAAATTGAGGCGCCATTTAATTAATTATTTCTCCTAAGTTAAAAAGTGCGAAATTAAGTCATTTATTTAAATGATCAATTAAAAGGAGAGTGGGTCGAAATTCTTCAAGGAGTATATATTTACCAGTTAAGACAAAATCGAACTATCCTGTTTATTATTCAATTTTGTCTTTATTGCTCTGAGCATTGGAGTTTGCAAACCCTAGGGTTTCTGGCAGACGATCGTTTCTGGAGAACGAAAACTCTTCAGAGATCAGGCAGACTGAGGCTGTGAAATACCAGTTGAAGCTTGCACTTGGTGGTTTCATCCAGAGATCACAGTTTGGATTATTCAGTTATTTATTCAGAGATTCACAGAGGAAATCATCAGATTGATAAGGCGATTTTATCAGAAGGCTTTATTCAGAGATCAGGCATCTTTTTCTTGGAGTCCGTACCATTCTTGTTGCTGCTGCAGACAGGCCGTACTTCTGTACCTGCAGGCCGTACTTTATTTCTTCAGAGATTCTCGTCCTGCTTTCAGATCCTGGCTCTCAGTTCTAGGCGTTGGGTTTTTCTTGGGCTTTTCTGGAGATATTGCATTGTATTCCGAGGCTGGAGATTCAATCTTATTTCTGGCCGTACAATTCTGCATTTATTACAGCCGCCATTTCTAAAATACCAGGTTCTTTAATAAATTTTCAAGTATTGCTTTCCTTGTTCAGATTTTGACATTGTAAAAGCTCAAATAAGATAATATATTGATGCGCCTTGTTTCCTGAGCAAGATCTAAGTCTTTAAATGCGTTCTAGAATTTATTTGGGAATTTATTTGCATTTATTAGCAAAATCGCATTTTTCATTATTTGCCTGAAAACACAAAAAAAATACAAAAATCACAAAACTTGCAAAAAACCTCAAAACATCAGTTAGGGTTTGGAATTTGAGAACCACCAGGGTTCTGACAAATACTTTGGCCAAAATGAGTGAAATGTCACGACATCCACTTACGTGTGAAATTAGTTGAGACTACAACGTGGAGTTTATTGTGATCCTTGTACTAGTTAGATTGTGAAATAGCAAGGTTCTAGTTGTGTAGGACACAACATTATGCTCAGTTGGTAATCATTAACGGATACCCTACCAATCTCTTCATTCGAAGGGAGGGCCATCTATTGAATAATGGATGTGCGGGGGACTGCATTATAAGTCTGTGGTTCGCATAAAAGCGCTCGAGTGATGTTTCTCCTCCATAGCAAGCGGCCGATGTATCGAGATTTGAAAGGAAAGGAACTTGAACCTTCTTACTACTATTTGTTCTAAAGCTCATCGGAGGTATGTTAGTTAAGGTATGTATTCTTGTTTCATGTACTTGTGAAGTTATTATGTTGAAATGGAATCTTTATTGTAAATTGATATGGCAACTTTTTCATGTTTTATCAATAAAGAAAAGGAAAATTTTTATTGCAATGTCATGCTAACACGTTTACTTACTTGTAGGATGTAAATTATGGAAATTTTACTTTACCAAAGGGTTGGCACGTTACACAAAATCTGTACTTTTCTTGGAAGTCGTGCTTTTTGGAGATATAAGGAAAAAAGATGCAAGTCGACCTCACTTTTGATCATTTGACATTGCATCTTTATATCTTCTCTGTGGCTTTTGTCTTAGGACAAGGGTTTCAGGAAATTCTTTGGAGAGCAATAATTCTTCATTGATCTGTGATTGTGAGACTGTGAAATACCAGTTGAATGGTTGCTACTAAGGTAGCTTCATACAGGAGTTCATCCGTGCTTACATGAGAATTATTTTTATTCAGAAGATTATAGTTTATAATATGGAAGAGGGCTTTCACATATGGGATGCCATCTTCATTCATTTTTCTGCTTTCAATAAAGATTGTTCATCACCATTCAGAGGCCGTCCCATTGCATTGGAAGGCATGTTCATCTGGGAAAGGGCGTATCAAGCAAGAGGCTAAAACGCCTCTCCTTTGGCTCATTTCTAGACTCCATCTTGGGCGTCCATCCTTCTTAGCAGCTTTTCACCAATTTCTGTGTGGGAGAAAGTAGATCCAGTGTCTAGGTGTTGCATTTCATCAGTTTCAGCATATCTTGCCTGGCAGGCACAGATCCACTTTATTTAATTATTTTGGAGGTTTCCGGGTATGTTGATTGTATGCAATCTCTTTGTATGATTTTCCAGATCCGCAATAGCATTGCAGTTGCCTTTAATTTGCTTGTATTTCAGTTTTATGTACATTTTATGCTTGGCGCACTTCTGTATTTATTGCTTAAAATTCATCAAAAAAAAAAAAAAAAAACAAAAACAAATAATTATAGTTTAGAGGTTGAGTTGGAGCTAGTTGGGCTCATCACAAATAGTAACATACACAAAAATATAATGCACAAACAAAATAGAGGAGACTTTGAACATGTTTTGGACTTTAGGTCCTCATCAACAGAGTGAATGATACATATGAGAGAGTGAAACCCCTATACGAAGGTTTCACTTAATCCTTATGAAAGGTCACAACCTAAAGAGATTGGTTGGCCAACATCAGAAATATCACAAAAAATGTGATATTAATGGATAAAAATAAAGAAAAACCCCTAACTAGCTAAAGCTACCCCACCTAGGTTGGTCAAGGTGGCAAAATACAGTAAGAGGCGCTTCACTAAAGTTTTAGAAGGGATCCAACAGGGCCTAGAAAAAAAGACATGTTCTTTTTGACGAAGCTTTGTAAGGAGCAAAAATTTCTCCAACACACCAACAAAGGACCGATATGCCTCAACTTAGAAACTTCCAATAATTTCTCCAAGAGAGGTCTAAAAATGTGATGACCAATTCCAATAGCCTTGGAGAACTCATTATTGTCCACCTTAAGGACCACTAGAGCCATAGTAGGAAACAATTTTCTTGGTCCTAGAAAGAATGTTTTGGAGCAAAGTGGGCCTATCCTAGAAATTAATCATCATGAATATGGGGAGAAAAAAAATGGAATGGGTACCCTCAAGCTCTAAGGCCATGGAAAAAAATTGCGTTTGATCTCACAGAAATTTTATTTGAAACTTTCTCAATCAAGTATCTCCTTAACTCACTAAGAATAAAACCACTTTTTTAAGGGAGTAGGTGGTTGGACGTAAAGGGAAGATTCTATAAACATTCAAAGGCTTTTTGGTAACATCTAGTAATGAAATATCTTCAAGCACAGAAATCTAAACCCTTATAGAAGACAATGGTGCACAAGTAGCAAACTATGAAATAATCTCAAAGTTTGAGGAAGCCAACAGTTACTACAAGATTATATTCAAGTAGCTTGGATTCTCATGAATTATTTGAACTTTGATTCTCTTGGTAATTTGGTTTTGAGCTCTTTCTAGCATCGCTAAAGGAAGTTACCGAGCAAAAAATTTGTAGTGTGCTCTCCAAATGTAGTGTCCCTTGCCAGGTTGAACGTAGTTTTGCGATATTTTCTTAGTTTGATAGATGCAGCATTTTATGAGACTAATAATCACTAAGAACGTAGAGATAGAATTCAAACTGGAAAGTATGCTTCAACTGATAAACAACTTCAGATTTCTATACTCTATATTGAATTGGCATTACAGTGCATGGACAGGAACATATTGCAGTTAGCAGAGTTTACAACTTATGAATGTATTGATAATACATTTCAGATATGCTCATACTTAGACCCATGAATAGCAGTAATGAGAAAAGTATACAGTAAGCAATTGAGAATATAGCAAGCTAAAAGATGCAAACAAAACCATACTCAGACCTGGTAACCAAAACGTCCAAGCCTGAAAGTGCTTGTGTCTGCCCCGGAACAGCTCAAAGCAGTGTAATAGCAACAAATAACCATGCCTGTTACCAAATGCCACCCAAGCATGTGATGAGCCTGAAGCTACAATGATGAGAAGTTCATACCACGAATGAAGAAGGATTGTTGCTGCCAAATGAATGTTTTTTGTGCATTGCCAGGATCACACCATGGTCACAATTAGACCCACGTTACTTCTTAATCCTTCAAGCTCCCTCCAAACAGCCTGATGTTGCCTCAGACCCCCACAGATTGCCTTCTTAAGAATGAACTAGAAGCAAATAGGAAGCGCTTCTGGAGGCAATCAACTCGTCTAGCTTAGAGACTCACGTCTTTATGATTGGTAGCGCTACAGAATAATTTGAAGCCTTTATTTGATGCTGCGTCAGAATTAGATGTATTTTGTCTTAATCAATAGTGACGTTTACCTTCAGTTATGAATCGGCTATTTCCCAAAGACCTGACTCCTCTTGTGGATAATCAACTTCCATATTTGAGCATACTATTAAGCAGGTCCCGATACTTCTCATGTTGACGGCTAGTGTGGAAGCATCCAACCAGGCAGGACCCAATAATTCCCAAACAATTAAGGGATCGCCTTTGTCTTTTTCTGCTTATAGACTAGCGGCGGCTGGAGGTATCGGGCTAGTAGGCACAAAGGACCCAAAGGGTTTTTGTGATGATTGATCTTCAAAATTATAAATAGCTGACAAACTAATATTATCAACCACCTTTGCAAAGGGGCACTTCCGTCCAAAAATCTGGCGCAAGCTTTCTTGTCTTCATATGCCACACAAAGCTTCTACAATCTCCCATAGTCCCACGTTTTGTCTTTCTGAGATGGCTGGCCATATTTGTCTTCACCTTGGTTTTGTTTGCAAGTTCTTTGTCTTATTTGCAAACATTAAAAATGCAGATGCTTCTTGCAAACAATACTTATTTTATTTAATTTATTTGTATTAGGTGTCCTTATTGGCAAAACAAAATTGATGCCATTATTGTTTGCGAGGTGGGGTTCAAAGCCCCTAATGATGAGGAGACAAAGGGTCCCATTTTGTCACAAAAGGTGGCTGATGTGAAAGCCACAATAGAGGAGCAGCAACACATATGGAGGAAGAAAGGTTGCACCATCATGATCGATGGTTGGACGGATGGAAGAAATAGAACATTGCTAAATTTTCTTGTTTCTTCCTCGGGTGATTTTACTTCCTAAAATGCATTGATTTAGTGATTAACAATCAAGATTTTTAATTTATGTTTTATTGAATCATTGATTTTGTTTCTTTCTCAGGTGGCATAGTGTTCATCAAATCTATTGATACATCTAGGAACACCAAAAATGTTGAATTCTTTTGTGCAGCTTTGGAGGGAGTTGTAAATGTAATCAAATTTTCTATCAAAATGAGGGACTAAGGGTTCTAAAGAGATTGTAAGTTTCCAGAATTCTACTAAAATTCTAAGACAGATTTTCGATTTCCAGATTTATACTATATGTGTTGATTGCAGAACATTAATGATTTCGATGTCTGCATATTAAGATTGGAATCATCTTTTGTATGTAAGGAGACCCACCTCCAAGGGATGCGTCTCTTGAGAGGACGTGTCTCCACACGTGGAGACACGTCCGCTCAAGGGACGTGTCCCTTTGGGCACGGGTTCCTCTCACAACCGATGATCATTCGGTTTAAACAAACTTAGCGTATAAACACACCCTTACGCATGGCGGATGTATTACAAGAATCCCGAATTTTAATCAATGCGAATTCTGAACATCATTTAGATAACTTCGATTTTATACATGCTTTATGAAATTCAATTATTTACTTATTTCTAGAAATATTAAACATGAAGAGTATTTGATCTTATATAAACGATGATGATGCTTATAGCAATCATCTTTTATATCTGACCTAAGCTACCATTCATTAACACTCCCTCTTAGCTAGGGAAGATATTTCAAATCAAATAAGTGGGGATATCACCTTTACACATGATATCGAAGATAAGGAATGTTTTCTCAAAGTTGTCAAGTCACATGACATTCTTCATAACTCATCTTCATTATGGTATGTGCACTGACATCAAGTCACATGATGTCTACCATAATTCATGGCATATCCACGGATATAAATATCCGCCATGATTATCTCTTAAAGATCACAATGATCTTTAGATGATATCAAGTCCCATGATGTAATGTCCCTTCTCATCAGTGATCAGCATTGGCATTCTTCAGTCTATTCCGGAACCCGTAGACTGGAATGAGGTGGAAATTAGGGTTTCATGGGCTTGGCTTTTGTAGCATTTCATTTTATTTACTATTTTTAGTAAATGATGGTTGTGGCAGTATGCAGTTGGTTGTCTTCAGTCTTCTCTTCAGTGAGCATATTATTGGTTGTTTCAATATCTTCCTCTCAAGCTTAATTTGTTGAAATCTTCTAAGTATTGGCATAAGTGTTATAATTTTCAATTGACCCCTTGGCCTAAGGATACAACTTGCAAGTTGTTTTAAAAAGGGGACTTGAAGGGTACGCCTTGTCATAAGGTGATAATAATATTTTATATTTTTGAATTTATGCTTGGAGGAAAGTGGACGCCACTTTATGAGGAATATATTTTATGAAATTTGAAAAAATAAGGAGAATTCAAATGGTTGTCTTTTGGCGTGCCAATTGAGGAAGTTGAAGAGTTTCTCATTTCTTATAAAATGAAGACATGACTCCAGCATTTGTTATCTATCAATTACCTTATTGTTATGCTGTCAAAATGACTATGGACATTTTGTTATTGCTTCGAGGATGCTACCTCCTAGCCCCTTCCCAATTTCGTGTTTGAAATATAACACCTAATTGGAATATTGCTGCTTCTCATAACAGACTAGCAGATTGAGCATTAAGGTTGAGAATTTTTGGTGAATTCTACAGTTTGAAGTTCCTGGTTTTTACACAGCTGAAGCGGAGTTTTGTTCATAACTTCCAAAGCGAATTTTATTCTGTTCTGGGTACTTTGGACATGCATTAGTCTACTGAAGGCGCCATATTTTACAAAATTTGAGAATTAAATTCCAAGTATTCAATTTTATATTGCAAAGTCGATTTTCCTCAAGGGCCGTACCATTTAATGCTGTCTTGGGATTCGTGCCAAAAAAAGTAGAGACTTTGTTTGCTGTTTCTGGATTCTATCTTGGGCGCCAGACTTGTAAGGTGCTTTTGCAATTCGTTTCACGCCATTCGGAGAAGAAATAAGTGAGTTATGAATGTTTTTCTGTTTTCCAGTTTGCTGTTGTAAATTTCCAGAACTCAGGAATTTGCATCAGATTTATCAGTTTCAGTTTAATCTCCATTTCAGTCATTGGAAAGCAAAGAACACTGTTATAAATTCATTCTTATATCTACATTTCACTTCTCTATCATTGTAACTCATTTAATTGCAGTCTTGTTGAAATTGTAAGGTTCTGATTAGTAGTACTAATCTAACCATTTGTATTGCTGCAACTATTTGATTTGTATCTCATTAAAGTCCCCTGGATGGTTTACCGCCAGTGTGGTTAAATTGTTTGTAAATCTTGTACCCACTTAAGTGGTGAATCCCCACAGTTCTGTGGATGCCCGCCGCAGCGGATGAATTGCCTTAATTTGTAATCTTTTCCCCCCACTGTTTGGTGGTAGCGTGGAATTGTTTTCTCATGGCTGGTTATCCGCCTAATAGTTCTTAATTTCAATTTCTAGACTCCGTCATATGTTAGCACCTCGCCCTCAGTGGGATCTTGAGTGCACATTCTTGACGTTGAGTAGTTCTTCTATTCCAATTCAGTTTCTTCCGTTCAAGCTTCAGCATCTTCCATTCAAGTTCAGATTTTAATTTGAGGCTAACGCTAATCATATCATCTATTGCTGGTTATTTTGTGTTATTCCTTCGAAAAAATTGGTTAGCATATTTCAGTGGTATCAGAGCAGAAGACCCTGCCATCCTGTGGCTGATTGCAATAGTGAACTGATGAGTGACAGAGACACAAGGCCATACACTAGAAGTCAGGCCAGAAATCAGCATCAGTTTCCGCCCGTTCCAGAGGCAGATACCTTCTCAGAAGTTCTAAGAGACCTTGGTAAAACAGTGGAAGGTTCAGATAATTCAGTGGAAGTGGTTGATCACACAACTGTCATAATGTCAGATTCAGTAAGAAAAGATAATGAAGAAAGGGATAGAGTGGAGAAGAAGTTTGACGGGATGATAGATATGATGTCCCGTTTGTTATCCAAGTTGGATCAGCAAGCAGCTCAGAGTATTATTCAGCCCCAAAAGAACTCAGCTGGAGAAAATAGTGGAGTGAATGGAAATAATAACAGTGGCAGTCCTGAGGTGAATACTAGGGACAGAATTGTAGGTCAGCATACTACAATTCATAGTGGGTCATCCTCTAGACCCCTCTTTCCTGTTTTCACACCAAGGGCAGAGCAACAACCAGTTGAGGCTACTCCAAACTTTGCTGATGATGCTCGTCAAGCCTATATGGAGTATGTGTCCTTACCTCTTGACATGAGAGGAGCATGGACCTTTGATCAATTCATGAATCAAAGGAGTCGGAGAAATGGTGGTAGGAATGATCAACGTCCTCCTGCAGGCCCTAGAAATGATTTTTACCAAGCATTGGGAAAGATCACTATGGAACATTTTGATGGTGGTAACAAGTGTACAGCCAGGTCATGGGTGCAAAAGTTAGATAACTACCTCTCCCTTAGACCTATGCCGGAAGAAGATGCTATCAAATTTGCTACCTTGCACTTAGATGGCATAGCTCATGGATGGTGGACTCACGGTTTGGTCACTCTTGGCCACAACCTTATTCGCACTTATGGAGAATTTACAAATAAATTGATTGAGAGATTTGACACCAAAGATCCGGAATTGAAGTTTAGAGAATTGGCACAGTTAAAACAGCAAGGATCTTTAGAGAGTTATGTGGCTGATTTTCAGAGGTTGTCAGTAATGGTGCCCAACATTACTGAAAGAAGACTTGTAGTCCTTTTTGCTGAAGGTTTAATGGAGCCATTGAAGGGTTGGGTCAAAGCATTTGATCCTCCAACATTGGATGAAGCTATCAAGAAAGCTAGGAGCATGGAATTGGCAGCCCCAAGACCTAAGTTTCACTCAAAAACATTCAGCCATAAGAAGGATAAAAGGCCATCTTCAAATCTGCCCAAGAAGTTTCCACCAAGGCTGTCCGAAGAGCTCAAAGAACAGCTTAGAAAGGATGGAGTTTGCTTCACTTGTCGTGAGCCTTGGGTGAAAGGCCACCGTTGCTATGGAAGAGGCAAAGTAGTTCAAATGGAGGGCTATTCTGATTATGGATCAGAATCTGATTCGTCTGATCAGCAATACGAATCAGCAAGTAGTGAAGGTGAAGAAGTTCAAGAAGACAAGTCCGAAGAGGTTGGAGATAGTAGTGCTTTTGCACAACTATCCAGTTTTCAAAAGAATGAATCTTTTAGGGTTCATGGAGTGGTAAATTCACAAAGGATAGTTGCCCTAATTGATACTGGAGCAACTCACAATTTTATTGATGAAGGGCTAGTTGCTAGAAAAGGTTTAAAGACTGAAAATTTTGATGGTTTCAAAGTAATGGTTGCGGATGGTTTCACTATGTCTTGCACAAGGAGAATTCCTAATCTATCTTTGCAATTAGGGAATCATGAAATTAAGGATGATTTTTATGTGGTGGGTATAGGAGACACTGATGTTGTGTTGGGCATACAATGGTCAGACATGATTCAGTCAGTGGATGAAATTATCATGATGAGTTAACGAATAGCGTATTGACCATCGCTCTGAAACAAAATGTTAATTAAAATGCAACTCAAATCAATAAGCGAGAAAAGATGAAATTGAAAAAGGCCATCAAGGAGCTTTTGGAAAGTGGTTTTATTAGACCAAGCAAGAGTCCATTTGCCTCAGCAGTAGTGCTGGTCAAAAAGAAAGATGGTACAATGCGTATGTGTGTTGACTATCGCGCATTAAATCAGAAAACCATCAAGAATAGATATCCTATCCCTAGGATTGATGGGCTTATTGATGAGCTCCATGGGGCAATGTTTTTCTCAAAGATTGATCTTCGTTCAGGATATCACCAAATCAGAATGAGGGAGGAGGATATAGAAAAGACAGCATTTAGATGCCACTTTGGGCATTTTGAATTTCTTGTCATGCCGTTTGGTTTGACAAATGCTCCAGCCACATTCCAATCTTGTATGAACAAGATTTTTAGACAGCAGTTGAGGAAGTTTGTGCTCATCTTCTTCGACGATATTCTCATATTCAGTAAGTCTTGGGAAGAGAACCTTAAGCATTTGGAAGAAGTGCTTACCATTTTAGAGGCGGAATGTCTATTCGCCAAAGAGTCAAAGTGTGAGTTTGGGATGGAAGAACTTTTATACCTTGGCCACATCATCAGCTCAAAGGGTGTGAAAGTGGATCCAGAAAAGATAAGGGCCATTCTTGATTGGCCAACTCCTAAGACTATTTCTCATTTGAGAGGTTTTTTAGGGTTATGTGGATTCTATAGAAGATTTGTAAAAGGTTATTCTCATCAAGCTGCACCTTTGACAGATCTTACAAAGAAAGGAGCTTTTCTTTGGACTAAGCAAGCACAAGAGGTTTTTGATAAGTTTAAACAAATCATGAGTTCGTGTCCAGTATTGGCACTTCCGGATTTCTCAAAACCTTTTGAATTACAATGTGATGCTTCAGGAGAAGGAGTTGGAGCTGTCCTAATGCAAGACAAACATCCTATTGTCTTCGAGAGTAGAAAGTTGGGAGGGGCAGAAAAAACTTACTCTATTTATGACAAAGAGATGCTTGCCATCATGCATGCTTTGTCTAAATTCCGTCAATACTTGGTGGGAAGTAAATTTGTTGTTAAGACTGATCACAACAGTCTTAAACATTTTATGCGCCAAAAGGAATTGAATGAAAGGCAGCGAAAATGGGTAAGTAAACTCCAAGCATATGACTTTGACATTGAATACGTCAAAGGAAAAAATAATATAGTTGCTGATGCACTTTCTAGAAGGCCTCATTTGCAGTCAATTTGTGAGTTATCAGCAGATTGGAAAGAATTAATTGCTGCTGATTATGTTAAGAATCAGTTTGCAACCAGCTTGTTAGAAGGTCAATTGGTTGATGAAAGGTTTAAGTTGGTTGATGGATTAATTTATTATAAAGATAGAATCTTTTTAGTACAAGAATCTAAGCTTAAGAAAAAGATTCTACAATCTTTTCATGATGTTCCCCTTGCTGGTCACCAAGGGATTTTCAAGACTTACAAGCAGATTCGTGAACGATTCACTTGGAAAGGTTTGAAAGATGAAGTCTTGAATTACATTAGAGAGTGTCCTACTTGTCAAAGGAATAAAAATGAACACTCTTTTCCTGCTGGTTTACTTCAGCCCTTGCCTATTCCCAATCAGAAGTGGGAAAGTATTGCCATGGATTTTATCACGGGGTTGCCCAAGGTGCAAGGACGTGACTGTATATTTGTTGTGGTTGATAGACTAACAAAATTTGCTCATTTCTTTGCTGTTACCACTTCATTTACAGCAGCTCAAGTGGCTGAGTTGTTTTTTAGAGAGGTGTTCCGTTTGCATGGGTTGCCTAAAACAATTGTCAGTGATAGGGACAGCAAGTTCCTAAGTGTTTTTTGGCAGGAGATCCTCAGATTGAGTGGGACAGTGCTTACTCCAAGCACAAGTTATCACCCACAAACAGATGGACAATCAGAAATTGTTAACAAGTGGTTAGAGGGCTACCTAAGGAACTATGTTTCAGGACAGCAGCGAGCTTGGATTAAATGGCTTCATTTAGGAGAGTATTGTTACAACTCTTCTTATCACATGTCAATAAAGATGTCTCCTTTTAAGGCTCTTTATGGTTATGAGGCTACTAACTTTGTTGATCTAGTGTTTGGTGATAGTAGAGCCCCACAGGCTTTGGATATGTTGCAACAAAGCCAGGACATCTTGAAGACTCTCAAGGAAAATCTGCAACAAGCTCAGAATCAGTAGAAGTTATACGCTGATCAGCAGCGTGTGGAAAGGTCTTTTGAAGTTGGGGACATGGTCTATTTGAGGCTTCAGCCATATAGACAATCTTCTCTCAAGAAGAGTGGTGCAGAAAAGTTGAAGCCACGCTTTTATGGTCCTTTCAAAATCACCAAAAGGATGGGTGAAGTTGCTTATGAGTTGGAACTTCCAGCTGAAAGCAAAATACATAATGTTTTTCATGTGTCTCGCCTCAAGAAGGCAATTGGACACAATGTGGTGGCTACATCAGAATTACCTCCATTGGATGAGGAAGGTCATTTAGTTTTGATTCCAGAAGAGATCCTTGACACTAGAGAACGTTCTTTGAGAAGAAGGACAATCAAAGAATATTTGGTGAGATGGAGGAATTTGCCTATTGAAGATGCTACGTGGGAAGGTGAACAGATTTTGTTGCATCCATCTTTGCAGTTGCTTGGGGACAAGCAATTTCGAGGAGGGCGGACTGTAATGTCCCCTTCTCATCAGTGATCAACATTGGCATTCTTCAGTCTATTCCGGAACCCGTAGACTGGAATGAGGTGGAAATTAGGGTTTCATGGGCTTGGCTTTTGTAGCATTTCATTTTATTTACTATTTTTAGTAAATGATGGTTGTGGCAGTATGCAGTTGGTTGTCTTCAGTCTTCTCTTCAGTGAGCATATTATTGGTTGTTTCAATATCTTCCTCTCAAGCCTTATTTGTTGAAATTTACTAAGTATTGGCATAAGTGTTATATTTTTCAATTGACCCCTTGGCCTAAGGATACAACTTGCAAGTTGTTTTAAAAAGGGGACTTGAAGGGTACGCCTTGTCATAAGGTGATATTAATATTTTATATTTTTGAATTTATGCTTGGAGGAAAGTGGACGTCACTTTATGAGTAATATATTTTTATGAAGTTTGAAAATAAGGAGAATTCAAATGGTTGTCTTTTGGCGTGCCAATTGAGGAAGTTGAAGAGTTTCTCTTTTCTTATAAAATGAAGACATGACTCCAGCATTGGTTATCCATCAATTACCATATTGTTATGCTGTCAAACTGACTATGGACATTTTGCTATTGCTTCGAGGATGCTACCTCCTAGCCCATTCCCAATTTCGTGTTTGAAAATACAACACCTAGTTGGAACATTGCTGCTTCTCACATCAGACTAGCAGATTGAGCAATAAAGATTGAGAAATTTGGTGAATTCTACAGTTTTGAAGTTCCTGGTTTTGCTACAGCTGAAGCTGTTTTCTGTTCGTATCTTGCTGAGTGATTTTTATTTGGTTCTGGGTGTTTGAGCAATCTAATTGTTGACTGGAGGCGCCAACTTCCACCAAAAATCAGATTTTATTTTGAAGTTGTTGATTTTATATTGCAAAGTCGATTTTCTCAAGGGGCCGTACCATTTAGAGCTGCATTGGGATTCGTGCCAAATAAATTAAGGACTTTGGTTGCTGTTTCTGGATTCTAACTTGGGCGCCAGACTTGTATGGTGCATTTGCAACTCGTTTCACGTCATTCGGAGAAGAATTGAGTGAGTTATGAAGATTTCATTGATTCTCATAGTTGCAGATTGATATTTCCAGTTTCACAGTTTTGTATCAGTTTGTAGTAGTTCTGATTTCTGATTTATTATCTGCTATTAGAAAGTTCTACAAACATTGAAAAACATCTATCCATCTTGTGTTTGAAGATCATTGTAATTTCTAAGTAATTTTGCAGCTTATTATTCATTTGTACAAACTGCAAACAGTAGTACTGTTCCAGTTTTTAATTGCTGCAATTTCTTTCTATATCTTCTTACATAAGTCCCCTGGATGGTTTACCGCCAGTGTGGTTAATTTTATTGTAATAACTTTTACCCACTCATAGTGGTGAATCCCCACAGTTCTGTGGATGCCCGCCGCAGCGGATGAATTGCTTTCATTTGTAATCTTTTCCCCCCACTGTTTGGTGGTAGCGTGGAATTGTTTCTCATGGCTGGTTATCCGCCTAATAGTTCTTGATTTCAATTTCTAGACTCCGTCATATGTTAGCACCTCGCCCTCAGTAGGATCTTGAGTGCACATTCTTGACGTTGAGTAGTTCTTATATTCCAATTCAGTTTCTTCAGTTCAAGCTTCAGCATCTTCCATTCAAGTTCAGATTTTAATTTGAGGCTAACGCTAATCATATCATCTATTGCTGGTTATTTTGTGTTATTCTTCGAAAAAATTGGTTAGCATATTTCAAATGGGACACATAAGACCAAGTAAAAGCCCATTTGCTTCTTCAGTTGTATTGGTGAAGAATAAGGATGGGACTATGCGCATGTATGTGGACTACAAGGCCTTAAACAAAAAGACTATAAAGAACAGGTATCCCATTCCATGTATTGATGAGTTGATTGATGAGCTTCATGGGGCGGTTTACATCTCCAAAATTGACTTGAGATCAGGTTATCTGATTAGAGTGAGGAAAGAGGATGTGGAGAAGACAGCATTTAGATGCCACTTCGGGCACTTTGAGTTTCTAGTCATGCCTTTTGACTTAACAAATGCACCAGCCAATTTTCAGTCATGCATGAACAGAGTCTTCAGCAAGCAGTTCTGTAAGTATGCCCTTATCTTCTTTGATGAAATTCTTATCTTCAGTAGATCTTGGAGGAGCATTTGAAACACTTAGATGAGGTACTTGGCATTCTTGAGAGGGAGTCACTGTTTGCTAAAGAATCTAAGTGTGAATTTGGAATGACCGAATTACTTTATTTGGGCCATATCATTTGTGTCAATGGTGTGCGTGTAGACCCTAAAAGGTTTAAGGCAATACAAGACTAGCCACCACCTACAAATTTATCACAACTTAAGGGGTTCTTTGGGCTTTGTGGTTTCTACAGGAGGTCTATGAAGAGGTTCTCACAGATTGCTGCCCCACTTACAGATTTGACCAAGAAAGGGGCATTCTCTTGGTCCGAATCAGCACAGAAAGCCTTTGATCAATTTTAAGGTTTTGATGAGCTCATGCCCTATTCTAGCTATTCCGGATTTTACTAAACCATTTGAGTTTGAGTGTGATACTTCAGGAGAAAGTATAGGGGTTGTCCTAATGCAAAATAAGCATCCCATAGCATTTGAGAGCAGAAAATTGAGGGGAGCTAAAAGAAATTATTCTATATATGATAAGGAAATGTTAGCCATCATGCATGCTTTGGCTAAGTATAGACAATATCTTATTGGGGGCAGATTTATAGTGAAGACTGATCATAACGGCCTCAAATACTTTTTAAATCATAAGGATTTAAGTGAAAGGCAGCAAAAATGGGTAAGCAAACTTCAAGCCTTTGACTTTGATACTGAGTATGTTAAGGGGAAACGCAATGTAGTTGTTGATGCTCTCTCTAGGAGGCCACACTTGTGCATTTTCCCTGAGATTGCAGTAGATTGGAAAGAGCAAATACAAGCTTATTATGCTAAAAACACATTCACAAACAGCATACTTGATGGTGCTTTGAATGATGAAAAGTATACTGTTAAAGATGGGTTAATTTTCTACAAAAAAAGAATACTTCTAGTGCCTGAAACTAAGTTAAAGGAGCAGATTTTAAAATCTTTTCATGACACTCCTATGGCTGGTCATCCGGAATTTTACAAGACATATAGGCAGATCCATGAGAAATTCTCATGGAAGGGCATGAAAGATGATATAACTAAGTATGTTCGTGAGTGTCTAGTGTGCCAACAGAATAAAAATGAGCACACATACCCTGCCGGTCTGCTACAACCATTGCCCATTCCTACTCAAAAGTGGGAAGGTATATCTATGGATTTCATCACGGGACTTCCCAATGTGCAAGGGAAGGATTGTATTTATGTGGTAGTTGGCAGGTTGACCAAATTTGCTCATTTCTTTGCCATATCAGCAATTTTTTTAGTGTTACAGGTGGCAGATTTGTTCTTCAAAGAGTTGTTTAGGCTTCATGGGGCACCTAGAAATATCATAAGTAACAAGGACAACAAATTTGTGAATTTGTTTTGGCAAGAATTGTTCAAACTTTGTGGTACAGAGTTGACTCCTAGCACTAGCTACCACCCCCAAACAGATGGGCGAACTGAAATTGTTTTAACAAGTGGGTGGAAGGTTACTTAAAGAATTATGTTTGAGGGCAACAAAAGGCTTGGGTTACATGGCTGCATTTGGGGGAGTATCATATGTCCATTAAGATGTCACCCTTAAGATGTCACCCTTTATGGCATTGTATGGGTATAAGGCTCCCAGCTTCATTGATTTGTTATTTGGTGATTGTAGAGTGCCCAGGGCTAAGGATTTCTTGCAGGAGAGTCAGAACATCATGAGATCATTGAAAGAGAACATTCAGCAAGCGCAGAATCAGCAAAAGATGTATACTGACCAGCATTGGATAGAGAGGGAATTTGAGGTGGGTGACATGGTTTATGTCAAACTACAGCCATACAGGCAGTTGACTCTCAAAAAGAGTGGAGCATAGAAGTTAAAACCACAGTTTTATGGCCCATTCAGAGTCACTAGGAGGATTGGTGAGGTTGCTTATGAGTTGGAGTTACTTGAGGATAGTAGGGTGTACAATGTGTTCCACGTATCACGCCTTAAGAAGGCACTTGGACATAACGTGGTACCTTCAGCAGTATTACCCCCATTGGATGAGGAGGGGAGATTTGAGCTTATACCAGAGGCAGTTATTGACTTTAGAGAGAGAACCGTCAGGAGGAGAGTGATCTCCGAGTACTTGGTGAAGTGGTTGGACCTGCCAGTTGAGGATGCTACATGGGAGAGTGAGTAGATACTACAACACCCAATGTTATGATTGCTTGAAGGCAAGCAATCTTTGGGGAGGGCGGACTATAATGTCCCCTCCTAGCCTCTAAGCAATGGACATCACTTTTAGCGTATTCCAGAGCCCTTGTAGGCTAAGAAGTTCTAATAAGGGGACTCAGTTCTAGCTTTGGGTGTTGGGTTTTCTGTAATTCTAACACATCTCAATATTTTCAATGCATATCAGTATTTCTAACGCATATATGTATTTCCAACGCATATCAGCTTTTTCTCCAGTTCGAGCCTTTGGGATGTCACTTGCGTAGTAAGTCTATTTTGGGAATATTGGACCAGGTTAGGCTTGTCACAGCAGCATTTTCAGTTGGTAAAGTTACTTTGGTGAAATCATTTAAATATTTGATTAAAGCTTCGAAATGTGAGTTTTATTAAAGTAACTTTATATTTTTTAATTAAGGGATCATAAGGGGATATTTTAAAGGGGACCTTGGACGCCTAGAGACACAACTTAAAGTTCTTTTTGAGAAGTTATATCATTTTAAATGTTTCTTTTATCTTGGGTGCCAAAGTAAAGATGAAGGCAGAAATTGAATAAAAATTAAAACAAAGTACAAAGGGTAAATATGGTGTTGGTTTTTAGGGATTGCTTGGTTGCCCTAAAGGATATCTTTTAAAACTTTATTTTTGAAGCTTATTCTTCATGCTTAAGATTGACGACAAAGGGAGATGTTGTTGGTTTGTTACCAGAATGCTGAAGAACAGGATTGAGGATGAAAAACTTCAAATTCTAAGACTTGTTTCAGCAATGAGAGACATGCTCAAGCTGGTGATTGCTGATTTCATACAAGAGTCACATCTGGGCGAAAAGGATGAAGATTTTCTAGTTCTTTTGAGTGCTTTTCAGTTTGTTTTTTGGTGTGAGATTGCTGGTTTGGAGTGTGGTGTGGATTTCTTAGTTTAGGGTGTGATTATTTTCAGTTTTGGGGCATTTCCTTCTTGAACCTGAGACTCACATATTTGCTCGTAGCTTGAAAATGGAGTGAAGCTTCAATATGGGTATTGGCTAGAATGGTTCCTTCCTTCATGGCGATCAAAACAAGTATTGGCTTGCATTTTTTAGTGGAGGATTTGATTTTATAAAGCAGATCGACCCCTTGAGGAGGGAAGGCCTTTGTGGTGCTGGGTTTCAGATTTTAACCTGCTCATAGTTTGGCATTTGTGGCTGGTTTTTGAGGCCTTTCTGCAGCATTTGAGGTTGAAAGAAAGCAAGGAGAAATCAGGCTTTATACCTATTCCAGTTATTGCTCTTGAAGGGGGGGTTCAAAGCTGCAGCCAGGCGTCTTGTTACAGGTCTGAAAGTGTTTCAATTTTCTGATAAATTTATGAATGCAAAAATCTGCACTATCTCGTCATTGTAATCTGAATATTGAAGGATAAGAAAGTTAAATTCTTAGCAAGTTTATTGTAAGTTTCATTTGCAATTGTTTATGTATCATTGGGCATCAATATATCATGACTGGCATATGAGAAAAAACAATCAAACAAATCAGAAAACAATCAGAAACCTTCACACAGCAGTTGAGATAAAATCAGAAAATAAAAATAAAAAATTGGTGTTGATTATTACACCAGGAGTGGAATTGGATGTGGAAGAGTCAGATTATTCATTTCAAATTTTAGATTTTTCTATTGTGACGAAACCATTAGTTTCTATCAGGTGGTGGTTTCAAATTTGTCGTGGTGATTTTACAACCACCTCTTATCAGAAACCAGCAGTTCAAGTGTTTTCTGCTGTTGATCTTTTCTGGAAAATCTCATATTGATGAAGGTTTTCCCTTCCAAATCCTTAAGCATGAGGTAATTGTTAGGAACTTGCAAGAGGCCATTTCTTCAAGCTCTAGCGGTGTCAGTGTAGAAATTAGCAGGTAATCAAGCTTAGGAATGAAGAGACTAAGCTTTAGAAAGACAAGAACAATATGAATGGTGCCCATAGGCTATTACACTTATATAAAACTTTAGAATTGATGATAAAACAATGGATTTGGATGTGTATATATATACACATCAATACACATATCCAAATGAGGCTGACCTGGAATATATTTAAAGGAGGTTGGTTTAAGAAACACACTTAACCTAAAACTCATTAGAAGATCTTTATATAAGATTAGAAACTCCAACACCCCTTAAGCTTGACAAGAAAGTCAGATCACTAAGAATTTTGTGGAATACCCCCCTTGAAGGAGAATCTTGAAGGCATATCAAACACCAAAGATGAAGTGATACTTTGATGTATCAAAGGATATTCTTGGCTCCTTAAAGATGACAAGATCTATTCAGTACATTTGAAATTCATTGCCGATACATTCACCTCCTCAATCCTATTGGTTCTCCATGTGTGCTTTGAGTTCGTTAAAATTGAGGAAGGCTTCATCCTTGTGCTTGATGCAAAAGAACCATAGATCTTTGGTAAAATGAAAAATCATCAATGATAGTAATATAGTATTTGAATTTCGGACCCACCTAAAGTTCTGCATAGATCCATAAATGTCAGTATGAATAAGGTCCAAAGGTCATAACACATGATAAGTAGCCTTTTTCGGACATGTCGATGATGTTTCCTAAGCAAACAACCTTCAATAGATTGATAGTAGGGCATATAGGAGAAATGTGTCAACCATTCTTTTATATACCATGAGGCACATTGAGCCATAGTTGATGTAACCCAATTGGTGATGCCAAAGATTGACAATATTGTCTCCTTGGCAACCAAAGCAAATGACCAAGAAGGAGAGGAAACAAAAAGAGCAAGATGGGAAGTGACAATCTTTTTGGGAAGAGAGGAACTAATTCCACCTATTTTTTCAACATTTTCTTGGAGGTCTGGAATCCAAGAATGACAATATATGTGCTTATGGCCATATCTTCCACAATAATCACATTTTACCTTAAAAGAATGAAACAAACCTTGTTTCTTCTCTTGTTGAGAAGTACATTGACCTTGATGCTTTTCCTCTTCCATTTGTGTTTTTCTTGTAGGTGAACTAGTCCTTGGATCTCAACTCTCTAACAATCTTATTTGTGATATCGTGTAGAGCATATGTGAGTATGGAAATAACTCACCTTTGACCAAACTTTGTATAGACAATTTTAGAATGAGGTTGGCCTCATATTGGAAAACTCAAAGAACATACCCCAAATTAATTTTCTTGAGATTCCCAAAAATGTCTCTCACGCATATCCTCAACTACCCTAAAAAATAACTAAAAATTTTGCAACAGCTTTTTGAGATATATGTGATCCTTTAAAATTAGGGTTTCCTTGAAAAACACCCTCTAGATTTAGATGTCTTTAGAGAAGGCCTTGCCTACTCTACTATCATGTAGAAACTCACAAGTGAGCACCCTTAGGAAGAAAGAGATTAAGCTTTGACAAGGAAAGAACAATGTAAATGTGTCATTCCCCGATCATAAAAGAACAGTAAAATATAATATAATATGATCGTCACCTCAAATGGGAATCTGGTCGGCGATTTTGATTAAGAGAACAATATTAATTCTTTAAACAATTTTAAATAGCAACTCCTAGGCAGCAGCGATTCCTCCAAGGGACACATGTCTTATCAAATAATATCAGGAAGCATCGATTGGTTATGAAGAGGCAGCGATCAGCCTAAAGAGGGATATGTCCCTTATCAAGGGACGAATACGATGGAAAAGCCATGTCTTTTCCCCCATCATGGGGATATAAAAGGAGACACATTTCAAAGAAGAGGAATAATGGAAGCAATCAGAAATAGAAATCCGTATGCAGAGAAGCAGCAGCTATTTATACAAACAGTGATCGGTATGCATTTGATATATATAATATTTGATAGGCATATAAATATATGTATAATTACTTTCATAATGACTAATATGCATTAAGGGAGATATGTCTAATTTGGTAAATAAGTGAAATAGTGAATTTATTTATATTAGTATAATTAACATCTTTCTCTTTAAGCAATCATGTGTAAGATTGGGAAGGAAACATGTTAGGGAAGGGCAATATAGGAATTGTCTTGGTTGGATGTTCCTTTTCTCACAATGGAAGTACACCACCCTAAGTTGGATGGAATTGTCTTGGTTGGATGTTCCTACCACTTGGGGCCAAGGGGAGTATAAGCACACCCTTGGGCTTACTTGTGATGAATAACTTTTTTGGTGCCCTATCATGTGTTTCTCTCCAATCCCTACCATGATTGGTTATTGAAAAGAGTCTATCGATTGGATTCAAGTTCAAATTGCTATTCATTATTTCATAAATGTTAATAATTCATTTATTCTTAAGTTCAATATTTATTATATAATTTACTATGGAATATTATTTGTAAAACAATTTTATGTTGTGTAAGTGTCTCTTAAGGAAATTTCAGGCATACCCCAAGTAGGGGACATTACAATTGGTATCAGAGCCTTGATCTTGCCAACCTAAGGATCAAGAGGAAAAGTATATGCAAGCAAGCCTAAGAACTCAAAGGACATTAGAGAGAGAAAAGAGGAAACTTGCAACAAGCAACAACTCTACTCCAAACAATACAATGAGTGAACATATGGGAAATGAATTAAGGGCTTTCATAGAGCACAACGAACAAACCACTCAAGCTCTCATGGAGCAAAATGAGAAGACAACACAACTTCTCTTACAAACCCTTCAAAACATGAATAACACAATCAACACTCTTAGACCTACCCAAACTAATGGGAGGGAAGTCACTTCTAATCATTCTGAAAATAACAATAGAACTCTGCTAGGGTCAACACCTAGGATAACTAGACCTTCCTTTCCACCTAGGGAGGGATTGCCTAGAGAAGAAGCAATCAATACACCAAACCAAAATTTAAATGACTTGGCCATAGCCCATTCAAGACCTGTAATGAGCCAACTAGATCTGACTCAAAAACCCCCAATTTTCTGCCCTAAATTTCTCCAAGTTTTTCCCATAGAAGATTTAACAGATAAATTGAATGCAAACATATTTCTATTTATCCAATAACTTGCAGCAAATTTCAATGTAAATCATATAATACCAGTTTAGAAATAAGATCTGAAATTGAATATGATTATTGCCTTCAAAATCATCAATAGAATAACAACAAAAGTTTCCAATCGTAACCACAAAACTTACAGTCGGATTGGATAATCAGAAGTTTGAATCTAAAGCACAAAGTGAGACATCTGAATGAAATCTCCAACAAACAATGGGTTTCTGTCCATTGCCTCCAAGCTCGAGGGTTTTCGTCCTCAAACCTGCTGAAAGCCAAAGCTTCCCAGAATTCTCCAAGAGAAAATAATAATCAAGCATGCTCAAAGTGAGCCCTTGCTACACCTTTTATAAGCTTCTCATAAGAGCCCATTCACACTTTTAACCAATGTGGGACAAAACATAAACTTCCCTTTTTCCTTTTTGATGTCTCATGTATTTTAAAATAAAGGGCCCCTTTTACTATTCACTTTCCCACTTAACTTTAGACTCACACTAATAAAGTTAAATAATTGAATTTAACTTTATAATTTAAACTTTATTAATGCGAAGATGAATGAAACCAATGGAACTGAAATCATCTGACGATAATACCCCAAATTTTCCATTGACGAGACACAATCACTGGAGATCGGAGCATGCCTAATGAATTACTATTCACAGCATTAATGACTTACTAAAAATAGTAAGTATGCCAAAACTGCCTCCAGACGCCCCAGATTGACCTGCAACAAAAATTGACTAGGCCAAAAATCCTCAAGATTCCTTAAAATCCCTAGTTAGACTACGGAACCAAGGAGAAAAAGGCTAACTACAACATCATACAATGTGAGCTAGAAAAGGGAACATTACAAGACTCGACCTTGAAATTAAGAGGGGCATCCCCTTTAGGGAATATTGTAAAGCTGGAAAAAGTAGTAACCCTAGAAGAGAGAGGGGTCAACCTAATAAAAACATACATCATAAAATAGGCAACATAACTCTCCCTAACTTTGATGGGTAAAGGAAGGTCACCACCCACTCATAGATCCAAAAATTGGATACATATCTATCCCTCAATCCAATGATAGAAGAAGACGTCGAATTCGCCACCCTAAATTTGGAAGGAATTGCACACGACTGGTGGCACCATGGTTTGATTACCCAAGGCCACCAAAACATAAAATCTTATGATGACTTCACCCAAAAACTCATTGAAAGATTTGATTAGAAACATCGTGAGAGATATTTTAAAGAATTAACTCAACTAAGACAAGAATGAAGATTATGTGGTTGAATTCCAAAGAATTTCAATCATGGTCCCCAGAATTACCGAAAAAAGACTCACTTACCTATTTATAGAGGGACTATCAGAAACTATTTGTGGCCTAGTAAGTGCCCTTGATCCCTCATCTCTCCAAGATGCAATCTTAAAATCCCTACAACTTGCTAAAGGTCACCCCAAAAATATATCACCAAAAGAAAAAACCTCCTACTAGAAAGATAGGCACCAAAGTGCCTTCCTTCCTAAAGGTGAAAGGGCAGAAATTAGAAAAAAAAAATGTTACAAATGCAAGGAGACATGGGGGCATGGACATGTTTGTAATCGAGAAGAGTATCAAAAGAAAAACTTGTGCTACAAGTGTAAGGAAAAATGGGAGCCGGGACATAAGTGTGGGACAGAAGCCAAGCATGCAAGATAGAAGCACTATCCAACGAAGAAATATGGAAAGAAGAAGAAGAAGAAGAAGAAGAAGAAGAAGAAGAAGAAGAAGAAAACCCAAATAAAAGAAGAAAATGCGAGGAGGAAGAACATGGAACATTAGCTGCAATTTCAAAAGCATCCAAGCATCACCCTTTTCGGATTAGAGGTGTTCTTAAAGGACAAATGGTAATCGCACTAGTGGATAGTGGGGCTACCCATAACTTTATCGACGAAAATTTGGCCACAAGAATGAACTTAGAAACAGAAAATTTCAGGTCTTTAATGTATCATTGGCTGATGAATCTACCACCCTCTGTACCGAGAAGATTTCACAATTAAGTCTCACATTGGGGAAGCATCCAATCAAGGAAGATTTCTATGTTGTAAACATGGGGGATACTAATGTAATCATGAGCATCCCATGGCTACACCTTTTGTCACATTTCTACCTAGACTTCCCAAAATTGGAACTTTGCTTTCAACCTAACAGACAAAAGTCCTCTTACAAGGATTATCCGATGGATTCCCAAGAGTAGTCTCATCCAAAAGAATGGAAAGAATCTTTAGACATGGTCAAGTGGAATAGGTCGCCCAATGCATGATCCTTGACAAGTCCTCCCCACAAGGCAAAGCCATACATGTGGATATACAACCCATCCTTAAGAAACACAAAAAGGTATTCGAAAACATTCCACCAGGCCTTCCTCCCAAAAGAGGTTTTGAACACATCATAAAACTTGAAAAAGGGGCTAAACTTGTTTTCACTACACCTTATAGGCACCCCCAAAAATTTAAAGAAATAGAAAAAAATATTAATGAGCTTCTCAAAATGGGCCACATTCAACCAAGTTCAAGTCCCTTTGCATCCTTAGTGGTATTAGTGAAAAAGAAAGATGGTACTATGAAAATGTGTATAAATTACAGAGCCTTGAACAAAAAGACTAAAAAACCGTTACCCTATTCCAAGAATTGATGAACTAATTGATGAACTACAAAATACTTTTCTAAGATTGACTTACGATCCGATTACCATCAAATTAGAATGTATGGACATTTTGAATTTTTGGTCCTACATTTTGGTTTACCCAATGCACCAGCAACATTCCAATCATGCATGAACCATATATTAAGGAAACAACTAAGGAGGTTCCTACTAATATTCTTTGATGACATTTTGATTTACAGCAAAACATGGGAGGAACACCTTAAGCATATTGATGAAGTCTTAGGAATTCTTGAGCAAGAATCACCATGCCAAGGCCTCCAAATGTGAATTTGGATTAAAAGAGATGCTATATTTAGGAAATAAAATCAATGCACAAGGAGCAAGTATGGATGAGAAAAAAATCAAAGCCATCAAAGAATGGCCAAACCCAAGAACTCCAACCCATCTAAGAGGATTTGTGGGCTTATGTAGTTACTATCGATGATTTGTAAAAGGATTTTTCAAAATTGCTGCCCCAATCATGGACTTAACAAAAAAAGGAGCTTTTGCATGGAATGATGTAGCCTAACAAGCTTTTGAAAACCTTAAGGAGCTAATGAGTTCTTGCCCCATTCTAGCAATCCCTGATTTTACATTGCCATTTGAGCTAGAGTGTGATGCATCCGAAGAAGGAATTGGAGCCATACTTATCCAAAACAAATACCCCATTGCATTCGAAAGTCACAAAGTCCTTGAAGCTGAAAAACATCACTCCATTTATGACAAAGAAATGCTAGCTATTATGCATGCACTAGCCAAATTTAGACAATATCTAGCTTGTGGGAAGTTCATCGTTAAAACCGATCACAACAGCTTAAGGTTTTTCCTAAATCAAAAAGATCTAAATGATCGTCAACAAAAATGGGTTAGCAAGTTGCAAGCTTATCACTTTGACATAGAATACGTAAAAGGAAAAAAACATTGTAGCTGGCGCACTATCTCGCAAACCCTACTTATGCTCCACAACAAGCATTTCTACAGAATGGAAGAACTCAATCATTGTTGAATATGCCAAAGATTCACATGCAAACAACATCCTAGAGGGAAATCTACAAAATGAAGAGTACAAGGTAGTGGAAGAACTTATTCTATACAAAGATAGGATATATCTAGTACTAGGGTCAAAGATAAAGGAGAAGATCATTAGAGAATACCATGAAAAACCCTTAGCCGAACACCCAGGGTACTACAAAACCTATAAGCAAGTAAGAGAGAAATATTCTTGGAAGGATCTCAAGAAAGACATCCTAAAACATGTTCAAGAATGCATGATATGCCAAAGGAACAAAGTGGAACAAACTCGCCCAACAGGCCTCCTCCAACCTCTCTAGCTATACCTAGCCAAAAATGAGAGTGTTTCCATGGATTTCATAACAAGGCATCCCAAAGTACAAGGCAAGGATTATATTTACGTTGCGGTGGACCGCCTAACCAAATATGCACATTTCATGGCCATATCCACAAATTAGAGGGCTCCTCAAGTAGTCAAGGTTTTCTTCAAGGAAATTTTCAGATTACATGGTCTACCAAGAAGTATCATCAATGATAGAGAGTCGATTCCTTAGCTTATTTTGGCAAGAACTTTTACGACTAGCAGGAACGAAACTCATGCCAAGTACAAGCTATCATCCCCATACTAACGGACAAACAGAGATTGTCAATAAATGGGTGGAAGGATACTTAAGGAACTATGTTACGGGCCAACAAAATGCATGGATTAAGTGGTTAGATCTTGGGGAATATTGTTACAACACCACTTATCATATGTCAATAGGGATGTGTCCCTTCAAAGCTTTGTATGGGTATGAAGCAACATCATTTGGAAGTTTAATCCTCCAAGGAAGCGGTGTACCAGGAGCAAAAGATTTTGTACAACAAAATATGGATATTATGAATACTCTTAAGGATAATCTACACCAAGCACAAAACCAACAAAAAAAGTATGTCGATCGAAAGAGGACTGAGAGGACGTTCGAAGTTGGAGACTTGGTCTTCCTAAGATTACAGCTCTATAAACAATCATCCATCAAGGACAACGGAGTTGAGAAGCTTAAACCTAGATTTTATGGGCCATATAAGGTTTTAAGGAGAAAGGGAAGTTGCCTACAAGTTGGAACTCCTAACAAATAGTCGAATTCATATCTTTCATGTGTCTCAACTCAAAAGGGTACTAGGACCGCAAGTCACTCCATGTTCAAAATTGCCCCCATTGGATGACAAAGGTAAGTTAATTTTGGAACCTAAGATCATTCTTAATATGTGAGAAAAGAGATTAAGAAACAAGACTATTCCTGAATATTTGGTTAAGTGGACGGGGCTACCTATAGAGGATGCCACTTGGGAAGGAGTCAAGGTCTTTAATCATCCAAATTTGAAATTGCTTGAGAACAAGCAATCTCAAGAAGGGCGGACTGTCATGCCCCCATCATAAAAGAACAATAAAATAAAATATAATATGAGCACCACTGTTCGGAAAAGAACTGGTAAATTGCATTAACATTACTGAAGGTAAGCATACAATATAAAAAGCAGACTCATAGCACTATAGATATTTATGAGTCTATCTACTTCTAACTACCTACAACTATAGACAAGATTTCAAGAAATCTAAGCTAACTAATTACATTATATTATTGGCCATTAACTCTATAAAGATATATTATTCTAACACCCTCCCTTAATGGTCAATCTATCAACTACACCAAGTTGGCTCCTAAATTTAACAAATTTATCCGAGCTCAGAGACTTGGTGAGAATATCTATAGTCTGATCCGCTATTGGAACATACTGCAGTATCCGTCTTCTACCAGCTTGCAGATGTAGTAACAATGAAGCTCGACATGCTTGGTACGTTCATGGAAGACTGGATTTTTGGCCAGTTTGAGCACCCCTTAATTATCAGTGTACAAGGGAGCAGGTCCTGCTTGCGACATTTGCATGTCAGAAAGCATCCTACAAAGCCAAACTGCCTCACATATTGCCTTAACTGTTCCTCAATATTCTGCTTCAGTCGAGGAAAGAGCCACTACTTGTTGCTTCTTGCTAGTCCATGTTACAGCACCTGTACCCAAACTGAATACATACCCAGATGTGGATTTTTTGTCATCCACTGAACCTGCCCAATCTGAGTCTGTATAACCAATCAACTTTGGATCCTTGCATCTACCATACAGGATACCATAATCTTAAGTGCCCTGAACATATCGCAGCACACGCTTCGCTACAACCCAATGATTAGCTTTGAGAGCTGTCATGAAGCAAGAAATGTAGCTCATGGAAAAACTGATATCAAGTCTAGTGGCAGTGAGGTAGATGAGGCTGCCCATTAGTTGCCTGAATTTTGTTTCATCCACCAAGGAGGAATTAGACTTGGCTGACAACTTCAGCCCTTCTCCATAGGTGTGGAGGCAGGTTTACAGTCCTGCATCCGAAACTTGTCAAGCACACTTCTAGCATATTTAGACTAAGAGATAAAAATACTATCAGTTGTCTACCAAACCTCAATACCCAAGCAATAATGGAGAAGCCCCAAATCTGTCATGTCAAAAGCCCTGCACAAATCCTGTTTGATGTCTGCAATCAAAGGTGTTGAACTGTCAATAATGATCAAGTCATCCACGTAGACAAGAAAAAGGATATCATCACTGGAGAGTTTGACATATAGATTAGTGTCAGAGGGACTGCATTGAAAACCATGATTAATCAAATATTGATCAATTTTGATATACCATGCCTGAGGAGTCTGTTTCAATCCATAGAGTGCTTTCACAAGCCTACATACCTGATGTTCTTTGTCGGCAACCTTGAAACCAGGAGGCTATGTTATGTAGACTTCTTCCTGCAACTCACCATTGAGGAAGGCACTCTTGACATCCATCTGGTGAAGTTTCCATCCAAATTGAGCGACAATGGCGAGAAGAAGATGAATTGTGCTCATCTTGGCAGTAGGAGCAAAAGTCTCCTTGAAATCAATGCCCTCCCACTGTGTGAATCCGCGAGCTACCAACCTTGCCTTGTATTTATCCAAAGTACCATCTGCATGATATTTGACCTTGTAAACCCATTTGCAACTGATAGGTTTCTTCCCATGAGGAAGATCAGAAAGGATCCACGTGTTATTTTTCAGAAGACTATGGTATTCAGTTTCCATACCCTTTTCCCACTCAAGAATGCCTTTAGCCTTTGAATATGTTTGGGGCTCATAGATGTTGTGGAGGTTCGCCATAAGAGCAAAGTTAACTAAATTATGTTGCTTTCTCTTCCTGCAAGTGGATCTACTCTCAAGGAGTTCATCATCATGAAGATCTCCGATAGTCTTGGCCCACCAATTAGGTCGGAGAGTAGAAGTACCAACATCTGGAATAGGAGAAACAGCATCTCTTGGAATTTCTGGAACAAAGTCATCTAGATGTGAATCCTAAGGAAAATCAGATGTTGCTAGATCATGACTGGTAGACTCCTCATCTTCAAAGTCAGAATGCTTTGAATCCCTCCCATCAAGGGAACCAAGAGGAAGACGAACACCCTCATCAGAAACTTGCACAAGCTAATCCTCAGGACTGGTAGTAGGAAGAAATGGACCAATAGTCTCATCAATCACAACATCACGAGTCGCGACTGAATATGAGACGATTCGTCTCCACATCAATCAACCTATATGCCTAGTGATTGTTGCTGTAACCAGTAAACATAAGTTGTTGGCTCTTGGCACGCTTGGCTTCTGGAATCCAGACATGAGCTGTAGAGCCAAAGACTTTCAAATGGCTCACCTTAGGCTTACATTCTAACCAGGCTTCTTCAAGAGTCATCTTCTTAACATCCTATGTAGGTGACCGATTTAGGAGGTAGACTGCAGTATAAATTGCTTCAGCCCAATATTTCTTAGAGACATTTCTATACTCCATAGAATGAGCCATTTCAGTAATGGTGCGATTCTAACGTTCAACGACACCATTTTGTTGAGGGGTGTATGGTGTGGTGAGTTGGGGCTTAATGCCATGTGCAGCACAAAAGGTAGAGAAGTCAGATAAGCAAAACTCCCCCCCATTATTTGACCTTAGAGTGACAACCTGAGAACCTGATTCTTTCTCAAATAAGGCCTTATACTATTGAAATGTACTGAACACATCTGATTTATTTTTCAAAAAATACACCCACATTTTTCTACTGAAATCATCAACAAATAATAAAAAGCACCTGGACCTACTAACAGATGGAGTGTTCATTGGTCCACATACATCAGCATGAACCAATTGAAGTACCTTGGAGGCGCACCAAGAATCACCATCCGAGAATGGTGTCCAATGCTACTTCCCAGCTTGACAGGCTCCACATACTCCATGATTTTGAGTTTGGATCTCAAGTAGACTAGCAACCAAACCCTCCCGAGACAGTTGAGAGAGATAGTGCACATTCAAGTGCCCAAAACGCTGATGCCAAAGTTTGCTAACAGAAGTACTCCTGGGTGCCAGAGCGTGCTCCTGAGAATCACCAGAATCAACAAGTCTATACAAACCATGATCCTCAAGTCCCATAGCGATTGTAGTACGAGTCTCCCTATCAACAATGTTGCAGGTGGATGAACTGAAAACAACATCCAACTGGGGAGAATGTCACATGATCTAGCTGACAGAGAGAAGATTATGTCCCATGCCTAGAACATAGTAGACATCGAGAAATATTAAATTTCTCCCTCCAAAGTGAAATTGAACATTGCCCTTACTGGCAACTGTATACTCTTCGCCTCCTCCAAAGATCACCGAATCAGTGAATGGTTCATATTTGGTGAACCAATCCCAATGATGAGTAAAATGCCAAGAAGCCCCTCAATCAATATACCAAGTAGAAGATTTTACTGGATTTGCAATTCTTTTGGCCATAAAAGAATAGAATGCAGATTCTTTCTGCTTAGAGTGCTCTGTGACATTTTCCTTTTGTTGAAACCCTCCCTGCTTCTTTTGTTTAGAAGCCAATCGAACCCAACAATCAGCCTTCATGTGACCATACTTATGACAGTAATTACACTGAACGTTCTTTTTCTTTTTGTTGTCCTAAGAAGAGCCAGAGCCTTTCAATTGGGAAGATTGTGCCTTCCCTTTGTTCTTAGCAGAAGATTTGGCAGAGAACGCTTGCTCTGTGGAGGACGAATTGACACTACTCCCAAATTGTTCTCCATCGATCCTACTGCAAGAGCTTGTTACAAAGATTGGGAAATTTCAAATCAACATTTGTGGAAGTAATATTCAGCATTTCAATGAAATGCTCATAACATTTTGGCAAACTCTTCAAAGTAATGACAACCATGTCCTCTTCCTCCATTGTTTTACCAATCGCCTCCAACTGATCACAAATGTCCTTAATCTTTGTCAGATGTTCTTGTAAGGACATTTTCTCATCCATCATGATGGAAAAGAGCATGTTCTTGAGAAAGAACGCTCAGCTCTTGTCAGAGGTTTCATGAAGGTCCTTCAAATGATCCCAAATTTCCTGAGCAATTTTGTCAGACGATACCTGAGGTAGTTGCTCATCTGTGACTAAGAGTTTGATGAGCATGACGGCTTCCCGATTGCGTTCATCCCATTTGTCCTAGTCCTTTCCGGCTACAATGGGACGAGTTGAGTTCCCCAAAATGACCTGATTGAGGCAACAATATTCAAAGATCGTAAGCATGCGCTGCTTCCAGATGTTATAATTTTTTCCATTGAATTTTTTACTGCTTTCAAGCATAATATTTGTCAGAGATGCCATTCTGCACGCTTCCCAAGGCACTGAGAACAAAGACAAAATGCTTCAGATCTAAAACTTGTTGCACTAATCCCCATGCGCTGAGCAGAAATGTCAAGGCAGAGTTTGCTGAAAAGCTCAAAAAAATTTGAATACCCAGAAAATTTCAACAGTACCCATGTGCACAAATTCCAAGACACCCAAAAAAATCTAAAGAGTACCTAGAAAATGTCGCTGAAAACCCAAAAGGAATCTGCTATCAAAACAAAAATTGGCTGAAAACATAGGGTTTTAAAAAAAAAAACTTTAGCCGGCATAAAGAAACCCTTTGCTAGGTCGGCTAGGAAAACGTAGAAAAAACCAAAAAATATTTTCAAATTTTTTCTGTCCTAGCCACT
>VDFB02256036.1:0-297405 GCA_007258455.2 Sequoia sempervirens
AAAGCATTGATCCTAGATGATGAGTGGTGGGCTCATGTGGAATATTTTTTGAGTTTCACTGAGCCCATTGTTAGCATGATTAAGTATGTTGATACAGATCGCCCGTGTTTGGGTGAAATTTATGATGGCATGGACTCCACAGTTGAGAAAATAAGAAATATAATAGAAGCCAAGGAACATTACCCAATGGAAACATTTTTCAAAAGTGTGTAAAAGAGCATCGTTGATTGTGAACAAGATGACCACCCCCTTACATTTTTTAGCATTTGCTTTGTCGCTAAAGTATTATAGCAAAGATACTTTCCTTGTGGAGAAGGGTGCCACCATATAGGATGAGGAGGTTGCTATTGGCTACAAGGTTGCATTTAGAAGGATGGTTTCAAATGAAGATATTGAAAGTGTTGTCTTGAGTGAGTTTGGCCATTTCATATCTTTGAGGAATCATGATGTTGTTGATCTTCGAGACAAATAGAGGAAAGATGCTCATGATTGGTGGTATGTTGGCGTTTCAATTCACACCTCTGGAGTGCGGATTGGAAATAGACAGCTATGCATAGTTAGACTGCTCTTCAAATTAGGAGGGGAGGCTCCCTCTTTTGCTGATTATGCTAAAAAAGAAGTACTAAACTAAATTCCGATCTTTTTATTGCAGTTGAGAGCACAAGGTTATAAAACTCTTTGCGTCATAGCTGAGGTTTGGAGTGACTACCCTAGTAACTGTTTAGGCTCTGTAATTGGAGTGACTACCCTTTGTGTGATCTTGCTATTCAAGAATAACCTGCTGTTCTTGACAAACCGACTTGTCCTTTCCTCAATGGAGGTGCTCTCTTTGGTGTGCCAATCAATTGGTCAAAGTGGCTGTTGACCAATCTGATCTCTGGTGTATGTGGGAAGTAAGACTTCTTCATCATCATTTGATAAACCCTCCACATCTTCTGATAAGAATTCAACGATTTGAGGAAGAGTAAATCTACTGTAATTATGCTTGGGCATTTCAAACTCATCTTCACAACTAAACCAAAAATCCTCCATTGTAGGTTTATGTGAAGAGTTTTGACCAAGGCGAGCTGCCAAGAGACCCCAAGGGTCATATGAACGCCTTTCTATGAGAAACTTGAGATTAAGCTTCGACATTTCATTGCTCGTCAATTTAGCGTCAACTGCTGATTTGCATCTGTATATACCCATCTCAAAAGGGAAACTGGCTGCAGACTTGGGTTTGTTACGCAAAAAAGTGTGGACTTCATGCAATTGCCTTAGGAACTCCATGGATACTACCTTATTCGATGGGTATGGAGGAAGCATGGTTAGATTGCCTGAGAAGCTATATACGCGAATGTAGGAGAATGTGGGGAATTGGATAAACTAATCAGCCCAATCCACCATTGCCAATTTGGCATCTGCTGAAAACCGTACATGCAACTCATCAAAATTCTGCACTGTATGCATTAGGAAAAGATCATTTACCTGCTTGAAGTGCCGATCTGACTGTGAAAATTTTAACTGCGGTAAATGCTCATAAACTTGTTGCATGCCTAGAGTTCCAACAACATTCAACCCTCTAAACTTGCCTTGAAAGGCTAAAAGATATACAAGGTATGAAGTCATATGGAATTCATGGGCCTTGAAGAACCCTGTCGTTTGGCTGTGAAGAGTGTCACTGATCAAAGCCGGCTAGTCGTAGTGTTCTTTGTTGTTGATAAGTTGGGACATGATGTAGAACATCCATGGCTGAAACTTGTGTGCTTTTGCTTGACCTGTGACTTGGTTGAGCAAAGTGATCATGACAGCAAACTCATCCTTGAATTCACCACATCCAACGTTCCTTGGCAAACTGCTTTGTTTCTCTTTGAGCTACCTTTGTGCCATCCTTTTCTGGCATTGTTCCTTTTGCGTATTCCACGCCTTTTCACATTCTTCAGTTGATATAATGAGGTTATCTGGGCATGGTGGAATGGAAAAACACCTTTCAATGTCTCTTGGCTCAAGGCTGCAAATTATTCGCCCATCTACTGATTGGATTCCCCGTGAAGTGGGATTGTAATGCTTGACACAAGCAATTACAAACTCGATGTTTTGTGTCGAGATGGGAAAAGAGGCTACTGCTAGTAACTCAGATTGCTCAAGATTTTGGATTGTGATGCAGTCAACGCCTGTCAAAGTGTTCAAATCAACTATTGGATTTACTTGATGTAAGTCAGTGTCATGTGTCTTCAAGAAATCGTGAAGCAAGACCGATTTGGTCTTGAATTCGATTTGAGAGAATTGCATATTTGAAAACTTGAAGAATGATTGTGCACACGACTATGTTTGAACAACTTCTGCACAAAAGCTAAAAATAGCTTCGCTAAAAGGCAATTTTTCGAGAAAAAATGTGAGATATGGGTTTTGTAGAGAATGTCTTTCTGAATAGACCCAGATCGTCCGTTTTCAAAAAAATGACTTTTTCAAGAACATGCAAGAACCCCTCAGAGGTAGAAGTTGCGAAGCAATTTTTTGCCGGAAAATTATGAGATATGGGTTTTGTAGGCGCTTGTGTGTTGAAGAAACCCAGATTGTTTGTTTTCCAAAAAAATGAGTTTTGCTTGAAAAAGATAGAAACCCTAGAAAAATGGAAGCAATGAGGCAACTTTTTTGGAAAATTCTGGGATGTGGGTTTTGTGGCCAATTTCATGCTGAGTAAATCCAATTTGCCAGATTTTTGAAAAGATTGATTTTTTAAGAAACCCTAAAAAATAGGGCTAGAAGCTTCCATTGAAAGTCGCCAATCTTCAAGAAAAATGCCAAATAGAAAGACCCAACTTGATGAAATTCTGAAAAGGAAACCTTTTGTTTCTAAAAAAGGATGCCCTAGAAAGATGGATGAGGAAAAATGTTCTTCTGTACAACTTGTATTCGAAACTACGAAGAACTATGAAAACCCCTTTCATTTGATCCTTCAGATGCTGTTGAGAAGAAAACTTTGTGTTTGGCGTTTGAAGTCAACCTGCAAAAATAATGAAAAAGAACGGCCAAATGCTTCTTAAATAAACTTTGGAGGTGGAAGCATTAGTTAACTCGTAAAAATCGTAATTTGAGGAGTCATTCGACGTAAATATCAATCAACTTGGAGAATCCCTCAAAATTTGGGTGGCCAAGGCATAAGAAAGTCTTCAAAAATCTATAACTCAAATTGACTTGGGTGCCTCCTTGAGATAAGGTGCCCAAGTTTGCCAGTGTTAAGAAAATTTTTCGAAGATTTTCAAAATTTGCTTGTTTCCGGTGATTGGTACCGCCTGTTTGAGCACTGTTTCCCGCCAATTTTTGAGCAATTGAGACTGAAAGCGAGTTGCGCTGGTAAGCCTAATCAAGTCTGAGGAGATTGATACCTCACACTAGCCTTTGATCCCGCATTTGAATGCTTTTAAATCTTGGCGCCGCTGGCTAATTGGGGCGCTTTGCATCACTAGAGTTAGAAGATTTTCCAGATTTTCATCTTTTCCTTAATAAACTACCTCCGTTTGATCTTCAACTAAAGATGTCTGACTGGTCCTATGTACTGGCCGATGGAGTCATTGTGGAGCGTGAATGAAACTAAGAAGGATCTCTTGGAGATTGCAAACCCTGAAAAGTGGTTTTGATGGCTTTAATTCTTGGGCGCCCCTGGCTAGCAGGGGAGCTTTTGTGCTCCAGACTTAAACCACTTTTTTGATGATTTTCAACTTCTCAAATTTACCTCTTGTGCTTCGATCTGCAATTGCCGGTGATAGATGAATCCTATGATCAGGCTGAGATATTCAATGAAAAGCTTGAAGAATTCTGGAAATGATGACTAGTTTTGCAAACTCTAAAGACTGTTTTAGAGGGCTCAAATTCCTAGGCGCCCTTGGTTGATTGGGGCGCCCATGTGTGTAGAAGGCATAATTTTCACTGTCTTTTTGACGAAAACACCTCAATTTGATCTTCACTTCTAGATGTTCGAGAGCTTCGGTGAAGTTGCTACAAACTTGTTGCGAATCTTGGCAAAATTTGAGGACTTGTTGGAGGTCATGAAAGCTAAAAACTGAAAATGATGCTTCAAAATTTTGGGCGCCCTTGGCTTCCGGGGGCACTTTTTTGCTCTAGACTTAGCTAAATTTGAGTTTCTTGACTTTCAACATTTCTCGTTTGATCTTCATTTCAGGGCGTTTGACAAGTCCTGTGGATTGGATGCTGGATTCATTGTGAAGTTGGAAGAATTCTGAAGAGGATGCCCAAAACTACAAACCTTAACAATTGTATTTAACCCCTTGAATTCATGGGTGCCCCTGGCTTGCAGGGGCACTTTTCCTCCACTTTCCTTGTGACCCTTTTGTTTCCCGTGGTGTGTCTTCACTCGATCTGCATTTTGCGGCGTTTGCTGAATCCTCTGAATTGGCTGATGAATTTGTTGGAAAGCCTGTTCAAATCGGGAAAGAAACCATTTGCAGCTGCAAACCTTTAAAGCACTTTTGGTTGCTTGAAACCTTGGGTGCCGCTAGCTAGCAGGGGCGCTTTTGTGCTCTAGTGTTAGTCATTTTTCAATGATTTTCACCTCCTTGTGCTTCTTTTTCATGTGTTTGTTGACTACGTCGATTGCCGCGATCACCGTTGTCGACACGTTGACGGCGTTCACCGTTGCATGTGCATGACAAACAAAAACTGAAAATATTCTAAGGCATTGAAGCCTAGGCGCCTTCCTTGAGGTAAGGCATGCATCTCTAGACTTAGTTTATTTTTTGCAATTTTCAACTTTTTGAAACCCCCTCCTCACTTCACCATTTTTCGAGCATCTTTCGCCATATATTGTTTTGTGCAGTGTTTGAAGCTTAGATTATGACACTTGGTATTTGGCCATCCTCTATTGATGACCTCGAAGGTCCTAACTTTTTTCCTGAAAAAGCGAAATAGACCCACCAGAGCAAAACTAACTTTTTGACGATTTTGACTAAATCAGTGTGATTGTGACAAAAGATTAACCAATCAAAATCATTTTGAGCCATTTTTGGAAAGATCCTATTTTTAGGGTTTTTCTAAAAATGGGGGCATGAAACCCTAATTTCAAAATTTTCAAAATTTTGCGAGCATCCTCTTGACAATAAACCCAGAAAAACACCATGATCCGTTTGTTCAAAAATTTCTAAAAATAGAGATTTGCTATTTTTAGACATTTTGACCTTTTTTGACTTTTGACAACAATTTTACAAGATTTTGACCATTTTTACCAAAATGCCTCAATGAAGCAAAATTTTTATTTTGGGTACAACATGGTGCATACATGGACAAGGCTCTATTTACTTGCAGCTTCTTGTAATTAAAATTCTCTCTCAAGTATACATCTTTTTATTTTTTATTCTTCTCGTTTTTCATTATGCTATATATTATATTTTATAATTTATGTTTTGTATTTATAAAATTAAATATTAAATGTTGTATGCAAATTCAACAAGTTGCGAGTTCTTCAGCTGAGTGGAATTGGAGTACATACTCCTTTATCCGCTTGGTTAAGCGCAATCATTTAAGTGCAAAAAAGTAGAGGATTTGGTCTATGTATACTCTAGCCTTCGTCTCTTGTCACATAAGGCACCTGAATACAATGAGGGTGTGACAAAGAACTGGGACCTAACTCCCGAATGTGCTGATTTAGATGCTACAGTTGCTGAAGTCTCTATAGATGAGGCAACTTCAGCACATGACATAGCTAGTGGGAGTGGCACTCCAATTGATTGTGGTTCAAATGAAATTGAACCAAATGTTGACTTTGATGCTTTTGATGAAGAACAATATGAAGAGTGAAGACTATTAAATGTTGATTGCAATTTTGAATTTTCATTGTGTAATGACATTTTGATTTGACAAATAATTGAATTATGAATTTATGAGTATTTTCATTTTTGCATATTATTAATGAGGTATATAAATATTCTATTTATTGTAATTATGAGTATCACTGTTTTTATATTTTATAATTTATTATTTTGAATATATTATATAGCCGAACCTATGCCCATACCGAAGGAAAAAAATAATTTGCTGTACTGCCATACCCTTACTTGTACCCGCACTGGCACTAGCACTTGTACAAGAACTGGTAACTTAGGGGTAGGAATCTAAGTGGGGGTAACTATACCTGAGTTAATCATGGTAGAAAGATTTGGGTGAGAACTATTATAATCTATAGTAGCATGATGCCTATGATCATGGGGATAGCCATTCATATTTTCATCCATAATGAGACCCTCTAAGTAGGTATGGATACTCAAACTATGTAGGGTAATCATATGTGATCAGATTTGGTTCCATTTTAGAGGTAGCTTTCGCTAGGAAGTTCGCCAACTTATTTTTTTCTTGGGGTATATGGCAATTACTTTAAATATGGGGTTAGAACATGTATTTCCTCCACAAGAACTCTTGTGTTCCAGCCTCCTGGGGAGGTTTAATTGATTGACTGAAGGTAGTTTGCCAAAATTTTAGAGTTTGTTTCAACTCCAGATCTGGTGTTCGTTTCCTTTATGAGATTGTCTCGGGCCATGCTGAACAGCAATAGCTTCTGCTACCATGTAATTAATTGACCTTTTTGGTTCTGAATGATGCAACAAGTTCCCACTTGAACTGACTTTTCCTCTGAGGTGTTGTTAATTTGGCACACCCTTCCTAAAAGGGGATCAATTTATCTTGCTTAACTTATTCACTTCCCCCTTATTGGGAAATATTAGAACAAAAGAATTGAACTTATTTGGATTGCCATGATAACAAATGAAAAGTTTCACATTTTCAAATGTGTTCAGGATCTATCTCATATTTACACTTCTAATACTGATGTCTTTGGATGATATTTATATTCCATATCCCATTTTTGAAATTTTCTTCAGTAATGTGAAAACTACGATGAATCTTTATTTAGGACCAATCAGCTCACTCTTCCAGTACTATTGCTTTTCACATTTCCTTGTATTTGTTTCCTTGCTTCACATTACGCAATACTCATTCTTTGCTGCTTTCTGTTTGATAACCAAGCATAAAAATGTCAGAAATCCTTTCTGGACTAACATATCTATTAAGTTGCAGGCATGGCGAGAGGAAGCAGAGCGGGCTCGCCAAGCGCAGAGGGAAGCAGAGGCCAAGCTTTCTGCCATGGAGGTGAGGGGTGGATCCCTTGTTTCTCTAGAGAAGAGCTATTTTTTCTTACTAGTCAGTTTTAGAAAATGTGAAGATTTAATGTGTTTTTTAACTCAATCTTTACTTCTAAGTTGATATGCATTTGAATGTAAGTTAATGTCTCTTCTACTTGTAGAAAATATAGATTTAATATAATCTGGCATAAATTTTTTCTGATGATTATGATCTAAATGTGGTCATAATACCACCAAATTATGTTGTGTGTTGATTGTAATAGGCTGAAACTCAAAAGATGAGAGTTGAAATGTCAAGCATGAAAAGGGATGCAGAACAGTACTCCAAGCAGGTAAAGCTTGTGTTGTTTCCTTAACAAGGGCATTTTTGGGGAACTCTTTTCATTTCCTTTATTTATCAACCATTGATTTCTGAATTTGTGACAATATTTCATATTTTGCATGAAAGTATACATAATCATGAAAGCTAACTGAGTTGTAAGTTAACAAATGATTTATGGAGAAAAAGGGAGCTACACCATTATGTTTGAAAGTTTCTATCTTTCTATCTATATTTATAATCCAAATGGTTTAAACAGACATTATAAATTGACCATACTAAATCTGTTTAACCCTGCTTTACCTATTTTATTAGCGCCCTAAACAGAAATTATAGTCCAATCTGTGTATGGAGAAACACATGGCTGAATAATTAAGAGAGTAATAAAATAAGTGTAATTTGAATAACTCAACATGATGCTACTCATTATGCTATTAGTACTGTTTCAGTCATCCATTTGTGAAGTCCTGGCTTCAGAGATTTATTTTGTGAGGAAATTTCAAGTATATTGTTATTTAATGAACTTATTTATTCAAGGATATTAGAAAGATGCTTGAGAGGTTAAACACTATTAAATCTTATGCTCTAGTGATATGTTCTAAATGTCAAATAACAACTGACTTCAGGGTTTGGAAACCCATTTCTATATGGTACATTCAAGTTCTCGTGAATGTTTATTGTTCTTTAAAAGTTCATTTGTAACGATTCCAATTTTCACTTTCACCATAGAGTAAGCTAGCTTTGGAATTGCAATTGTCAAGTAAATAATAGTTCTGTGCATTTTCAGTGTGATTTATGTTAGACTACACAAGTTATGTTCCTGATAAGGATTCATATGTTGGAGGACAAAAAGTAATGGTTGTACAATTTTGAAGAAAAGTAGGCAATGCAAAGCTATTCCATACAATTTGTAAAGTATAAGTTGTATGGTTGCTTGTGATTTTGCATCCCTTTAATTGTCTGTGTTTTTATAGTGCTCTTTTGATTGCAATGTAACAGGCACATATGGAATTAGAGAAACGGTACCGCGAGCTGACTGATTTATTGGTATGGTAAAGACTGAAGTCTCTGCAAAGTAGCATAAGGAAAATGACACTTCGATTCTTTGATTCATTTTGATGGTTGTGGGTTGGAAGTATTTACAGTGCCTACACCATGAGCTCAATGTAAAATTGTTTTATATACAGTATTTGAAGCAAACACAATTGGAGGCCATGTCTAGTGAAAAAGCTGCTGCTGTCTTTCAGCTAGAGAAAGAAGCAAAACGTTTAAGAGACTTACAGGTTTCTGTCAGCTGTATGCAACTAATGTTAAAATATGCATGTTTTTGTTTTCTTAATTTATTTTGCTATGCAGCTTAATTTTGTTAAGGCTGATGTCATTCTATAGATAATTTATTTTTTTCATTTTCATAAAACAGGCAGAATCTGAAAGGAACAGGAGTTTGCGACGTACATCGACACCTTGGGATGAAGATGATAGTGAACTCAAGCCACTTGAGTATGATGTGACTTTAAGTTTTCCACTATTTTCTGTTCATTTATAAGATTACCATAAGCTTGAAACAATGAAAATATCTTCATTTGGCTCTGAGATATTTGTGAGTTTAAGTTACAGGATAGGACTGAGAATCTATAACACAGGCCCCAGCAGAAATGCTCAAGCTGTCATTTTAGCAACCCGGTTCTTCCTGCAAAAATGTCTATTTTCTTTATATTAAGAGAAAGTCAATGATTGACAAAAAATTGAGGATTTGGATGACTAAGAGAGTAGCCAAGAATAATATGCCCCATAAAGTTGTAAATGAATAAATTTTGAGGACATATTTCAAAACATTTCATCTCCTCCAAGATAGAGGGATTTGTTCTTCAGACATTGAGATTGCCTTTTCCCCTGTTTGTAGCATTGAATGTGTTATCGGTGCATGCTATTATCATGTTGTATTGGATCCTGCTCTATCCTAGTAATGAATGATAGGGTTATGGTTGGATTACCTATATGTCTCTTAGGAAAATTCAATAAAGAAATTATTTTCTGGTTACATTGCTAAGGTATGGTAGGACTAAGAGATTTGCATATCATAGATAAAAGCAACACATCATATGTAGAAATGAAGAAAATTAACATAATGTGAGTCCCCTTAGTAGGAAATGCATGCCATCAAGCGAGTGCGGCATACAATTTTAAAGATAGAATGTTTAATATCAAGAAATGATAGGATATACAATTTGTAATACTCTATCTGCCCTACAGTTAAGAAAGGAAACTAACTAACAACTTTCAGCTGAAGAAGCAACTAACTTGTCTCGAACTAGGGTTTCCTTTTTACATTTTTAACGAAAAGAATTTCTATTAAAAATAAATACATAACATTCAATTCTTCAACTAACTTCTAAGTTTCAATTTCAGCTGAAAAGAAATGTCTAACTGATTTCATTAACAAAAATACAAAAGAACTCTAACTAACTTTTCATTGCTTCCGAATAAAATTACAACCAATCAATTTTAAGCTAAGTAATCATTTTAGATATTTAAAGAGAGAGAAGGGTTTCAAGAGTTTATAGTTAAGAAGCTGAAGCATTTGATCTTGACACTGTCATCATGGGAAAATGAGATATCATCAGGGGCTTTACCGCCCATCCGAAGACCTACTAGTCTCCCATGTTCCTTCGATTGAAGGAACCCGTCCCTTCACGAGGGTAATCAACAAGGATCATTCTATCATCATGCCCTTGAGCCTGGTGTCAAGGACCTGTATCTCCTGATTGAACCTTCACTATGGGTACCTCCCAACTAGAAGATTACTCTGATCAGTGATACATCCGATACTTGATGGTTGACAGATGCTGAATCTAGCATCGTACCTTGGCCAAGGATTTCTTTTTCATTACTGGCACTCCTGTGTCGTCAGCACTCTCACCCTTGCTCGACATGTTTCATTTGTCTCAGGTTTTAAATTTCAATGTCGGGTTGCTTAACATTTTACTCTCAAATCTAGGTTAATCTTAACCTTTACATTTTATACTAGTATAGAGACTGAATCTGAAATAAGGACTTTTAAGATTAAACTTTTGTTCATTCATAAGGGGAATTCGATGAGTAAATGATTTGTTCTGGGTCAACTTCTATAAGGAAGAATGATAAGAAGAGAGATTCCTAGATTCATTAGGCAGACTTGACTCTTCCAAAAGTTCCCAAAAGTTCACACTAATTTCAGTTCCAAATGTATGGCAGATAATAGGGTTTTCTTAAATGCAAGAAGAAGTTTAGATTCAGTTTCAATGAAAGATTCCGAAGTTTGCAGAGTTAAGCAAATAATTTGTACAATACTCCACTTGGATCGACCAAGAACAATTATAAAAGTGGAAGAGATTAAGTCTTGACTCAAGTCTGAGAATTAAATAAATAAAACAGCCAATGCTATTCGAAATTAGCTCAACTAAAGTAATGGCTGCCAGACAAGGGTAGATGATTGATTCGAATCAACATTGTATTTTATTTAATGTAAAATTCCATCATCCAAAAACGAATCCCTTCACTAAGTTCTATTTGGTCAAGAATTCATAATCAACATTTCCAAAACAAAATCTTTATTCTTTTTCTAGATTTCATGCTAACGAAGTTGAGAAACTTTTAAGAAGTCTACCATACGTGCCTATATGAGTAACTCAACTCGATAATGCCTGCTCAGGAAATCTTCCTGAGAAGTTTCAGCAAGCTCGAACCCAATCCGTGTATTCTTCTTAGCCCGACTGAGGAAAACCAGATTTACCGCCTCCTAAACTCTTTCAAAGGAAAAGAACGACCAAAGAAAGAATGAAGGTATAAGCCAACAAAAAGAATGGCAATAGAGTACAGGCTGATAACCAGAGGAAGAGCGTTCTTCGATAAAAAGATTAATTGGATTGAGCAGAGCAAGAATGCCAAAAAATAGAGGATTTTTCCCCAAAACGTTTGAGCTCAAAGCGAATGAAATAAGAAGACAAAGAATGACGAACCCCAAAAGAGAATTCCAAAAACAAAATAACACGGCTCAACCCCCATCGCCAAGAATCTCTTCGTCTGTCCATTCTTGGACGTTTCGAGTATGTGAGGGTGGCGTGAGAACAGGAGTTACCATTTTCCCCATAACACCGATTTCCTAAAGTTCAAATTAATTAATTTCAATGATAACCATTCAATGGTTTCCCAATTTCAAAATGACGGCACTTACTTAATATCCTTATTATTAATTTAATATTTAACATCCTCTTGCAAATATATTCCAAGATTTGGTTCGCTCAACATACTTGAGGATAAATAATAAATATTTTAATTATATCTATTATTTAATAACCATTCCAATCTCCTTATACGGTGATTATTGATTTATATATTTTAAATTGGCTTATTTAATAAATAATTATATTAAATTATTAATGGCCAAGTTACGACTTCGATTCCTTGTATTACACCGACTCATGGCGAGATGATAATTTCCGATCCTCTGTTAACCACTACCTCTCCCTGATGACATCTCCTTTTCCGTTGTGGCGTCGTCAGTCCTGCATCCACTAATAGGTATTATGGTTAGATTGTTCACAACGGCTATATAAATATGCATTAAATATAATCTCATGAACACATTCAATTTCACGTGAACAAGAAATTCACTCGCAAATAAAAAAGATCGTTTACTTTACAGTTACGATAAATAAAATAACTATTTTATTCTCAATTTCACATTCACATGAAAGCAGTTACTTGCAACTAACATTGCATTCGAAATACATAACCAAACACATATTCTCAATGTAAGGGATGTAACACAATTAATTCCTAAAGATTGATATAGAATTTTTTTGAGCATTTAGGAATTAAGGAATGGAGATACCTAATAGTCTTTATCAACTTTCAGCAAACACAAGGGAAAGGTAGGTAGGCATTATAAAGACAAAATGAAAGAAATTATATAAGTGCCCACAAATGATCAAAGATGGTTAATGGGAATTGAAATTAGATTAAGTTAAATAGAAAAGTGGAGGGGTGAAATGAACCCTAGTTTTTTTGAAGTAACTAAATGCTAAAAAACATGAGTAGAGAGGGTGAACTTAAATTGGTTAAAACCCAAACCTTATGATGTAAATGCAAGTACATATAGTCACGTGAGGGAAGGATGCTTCAATAAATTGAAGCAAGGAGTTGAAGAAGAACAAAGTTGAAGACCACAATTGTAATTTCGCATTGTCACACATCTATAGTGAGGCACCTGTCACAAAGAAGCAACAATATCATCCACTATCATGAAAGGGCCATTGCAAGAGCTTATAATGTTTGTGAGGATGTCTCTTGTGCTAAGGGGATTAGCTAGACAATTTCAGGAGGAAGCAAGTTATTCTTTGTGGAACCTCTTCTAGCCCATAGTTGTTAAACATTTGGAAGTAGAATGAAAGAAATAAATTATATTAATGTTAATGAATGACCAAAAAACATATAGCAAAAATGAAAAACTGGAAAAGAAAAATATATACATGTGGTTAACCTACAAAAAGTAACCCCAAAACAGTGTAATTATAAATGGATGGGGTGGGAGGGAGACTTTGCAAAGTAGTTGAAATTATAGTTCACAAACTCATACTCAAACTCAACGGAAACTCGGGAAAACTTTGCAACTCAAATACTTAGATTCCTTTTTTTTTTTTAATGCAAAATATAGTTACAAAATGTATCAAATGAGTTTGTAAAACATTGAGGAAGTGTTTTCTATTAAATTGGGTACCAAACTAGTACAATATTGCATCATCATGTGAATAAAATGGCTAGCCGATAACTATATGTATTATGAATTGATGGTGATTGTCATTGAAAATCATCATCATAAGTTGCATATCCGTGCAAGTAATCTATAATTTCCTCTTTCCTATTCTAGTGAAAATTTGGGGTGACGGACTACAAGGTACTCCTTGTAGTTGACTGTAGCTCCATTCTCGTACTAGACTATTGTGCCTTCACCTTGGAAATAGATGGCAGTGACTTGTCTGCCTCATGTTTTTCATCATTTGGAATGATGCCATCTAATCCAATGTCTCTTGCTTTTGTTGTAGCTACACCATCCATCGGTTGCCTCTTGAAATCAACAATCTCGTCTTCTATAAACAAGGGGGTGTCCTCATCATGCATAGTCTAGTCTCTATATGGATCAATCTCATTCAAGTCCATAGTTTCTTGAGAAGCTGTGTTCAGATCTAGAAGAACTATAAGGTTGAGAGAAAACATAGAAGGCTAGCTTTTGAAGATTTGGGGTAATTCCATCTTGATTTCCACCAAGAACCTCCAAATAAGATATTCAAAAGTTTGTAAGCAATCAATAACTTGTAAGCAATATGTATTTAAGAAAAAGCAAACTGGAGTTCTAAACTTATTCTATGTAAAAGTTGTATTTCCCCTAGCGTGATGCTTAAGGAAGAGGATCAAAACATATCTAGTAAGATATAGAATCAAACAAAAGAAAATATACACACATTCATACACCATCTACACATCTACGAAATGTAATCAAGTCTATGTATTCATCATAATTCCATTACATGTCCTCCGTACATTATATCATATCATTTATCTCCTTTGTGTTCTTTCTCTCTTTTTCCCCTTCATTTTCTATATGCTTCTATATCATTATAATATACTTTCTATATGCAGTACATGTATGTTGCTGTTATAACCTTCCTAAGTATAGGGACATGCACCTAGGCGTATTCTTTCATGGTTGTACCCTTCTGGAGCGATCACACAACTTCTGATTGTACCACAATGCTATTTTTTTTGTTCTTGCAGTGGCATTTTCTTTATCCCGCCCTTGGTGAATGGTCTTATCTAATTCTAGCCTACAACACTCGTGCGGATTTTCACCATTGGTCTCCATTAGGCTGTCCTTGCAGGTTTTCAACCTAATGGGAATATGCGGGGTTTCAATTGATCTATCAGGAATCCCAAAATTGGCTCTAAACCTACTAACATTCTTCCCTGCTTCAAATCATTGTCTTGTCTTGAAGACATCCTTCCAACTTTACAAAACAAAATAGGTGCTTTCTACCTGCCCTTCAAAGTTGAACCACTGGTTCAGAAAAGGAGAATGCCATTTGCTATCCGTGTTATAATTCCTTGTCACAAAGCTTCTATTAAGTTGGAGTTCAACTGCAAAACTACAAAATTTTGAAGAATCTTCAAAGTTCATTAAGGTAAAATGTTCTTGTAACTGACCTTGATCTGCTCATAAGATTTGTCCCAAATATCCTATGCTTGTTGGATGCGTCAACCAAAAGCCATCATATCAATATACTCTCTATCTATGGTAGTGGCGGTAGAAGGTTTTGTAAATATTTGGTTTGCTGACTTAACCTCTTGCAGCAGTCATTAGTTGTGTCAAATGTATGTTCACACATGGCCCAATTCCTTGATTTGTGTGATAAGTTTTAGTCTTTTCCCTTGAATCAGGAGGAATTGAGATTGTAAAATCTCCAATCGATGTTGTTGAGACTCATCCACATCAGTCATAACTCATAACATTGTAAGCTACCAAGGCTTTCAAGAATTGGTCTTCCAAATTGTCTAATTGTACTTTTTGGGTATTAGTTGTTTGGGCTAGTTGATTCAATACTGATACAATGTTGAAACCTTTGTACATGTGGTCTTCATCTTCTATAGTTGCTTGGTTAGGTCTTTGTGGCCATTTCTCCATTGCTTTTGTGCTTGAATCAATTTGTCTGGCTCCATTTGCTCTTTTATTTTCTTCTTTTCTATCTCCAAATTCTCTATGGTGCTCAATAATCTTTGGACAACCCCTTCTAGCTTCTTTGTGGTAGCATTGAGGGGGTCAATATGTAGTTGTGGATACTTCTGCATGATGGCCTCAATTGTTTTCTCCATTGTTTCTTCTATTGATAAACATCTACCAATCTTAATGTGAGCTACTCCCAAGGACATCTTCTTGTGGCATCTTTTGAATTAATGATAATCGAGTTAAATCTACTTGTGGGCACCTTGAAGTAGTCAGAATGATATCTAGATTAAGTGTGAGTACTGGCACAATTTGTTTTTCTTAGGCCATAAAGTCCTTGATTTTTGTTGTTGGATCATTTGCTGACTGTTGCATCAGAGTCAATAGAGCTTGTTGTCCTTGGATTGGGGTATTTACCTCCAATGATTCTTTTTTTTAATTCTCGTCCTTTGAACCTTCTTCCACTATTTTCTTGCACTGGGAGTCTATCAATACTTGCTCTAGTGTCTACTCTCCAAGCAGTAGTAGATCTTCCAAGTTCCTTTCATAACCATATCTTCCTCTACTAAAGTATATTCTATTTTTGTTGTCATCCGTTGTTTTTATTGCTCACTATCTTGGATATCCATGGGCTGCAGTACTTCCTCCTGTACATATTGTGTCTTTTTGTAATGTCCCCAATTAGACAACTCTAAGAAATGGATGATTTATCAAACACGTGCAAACTGAAACAATATTCAAATGACCAATGTAGATGCCAAACCCTATCTAATTAGCAATAATGCAATATTACAACCCTTGCAAATCAAAATTACACTTCCAAACAGAAAATTTAAACCCTCATAATGCTGGTATACACTGTGAGGTATCAATGAAATGAAGCTATTCTAAAAATGAAAGCAAAATCATTCTTTTAAAATTGCTATAGGGAATGCAAACAATAGTGCTACAAAAACTGTTCAGGCTGCTATAAGAGTTGTGAATGGATCACAATATTGTAATCTGCTACAAAAACTATACACAGGTGACAGGAACTATAGCTGTAGTGAAAACAGAGATTTGTAAACTTCATATATAATTCTTTAACAGTCAGAACCAAGTAATTATGCTGTAGATCACATAACATAAATGATTAATGCAAAGTATTCTATTTATAACAGAAATAACCCATAGAATATACAGCTTTATCAACTGCAAAATAAAAACACATGAAATAATTAAACAAAATATCATTGGCATTTCTTGAGAGTGGGCCTTTCCTCTCAATCCACACGGTGACTATAAATCTTATAAGTACCTCTCAAAACATCAGGTGTTGTATATTATTGTTGATGGATTCAAGGGTTGATTGATTCCAGGTTTGGTGGATGGATTGCCCGGGGACCTTCTAGTTCCACCCAACCCCAGCTTATAGTTGGGGTTAGGGGAGAAGGGCCACAGATAGATGTGTTTCATGGATTGAAGGATATACAGGTGGATGGATTGAAGGAAAGGGGTGGGTGGCCCCCTATCTCCCTATCTGAAGGCTGATAATAACCCCATCCATATTTTCTCTATAGCTGAACCCCCTCCCGCTGTCTCAACCCAACTAAACCCTGTAGTAACTCCTTGATCCGATAATCGATAAACACCTGGCCTTGGTGACACTTTCATGACCCGATCGCCCAGTGGCCTATCAATCCTTGATTCCTTGATGAAGACTGTGTTGAGCATTTTCTCATTGATGTCAAGATGGTCGAGCTGCTTTGTTGAGTGCTTGAGCTGCCTACCTGCTTGCTTGAGCTATCTGTTTGTTTACTTGCTTGGTTGAGCTGCTTGAGCTCTTTACTTGCCTGCTTCAGCTACATGTATGCCAGGTTAGTAGCTTGAGCTCCTTGGTTGCATGTTTAAGCTGCCTGTGTGTGTGGTTGAGCTAGGTGAGTGTCTACTTGAGCTGCCTGGGTGTCTGCTTCAGCAACTTGGCTGTCTACTTCAACTCCTTGCTTGTCTTCTTGTTGCCAAATCAGCCATTCTATGTCAACATGTTGAAAAGTTTGTTTTCCACACTTTTTATATGTTAAAGGCCGAATAATCCTATGGCAATGCCTTGTTAGATTTTATTGTCAATCTCTGTCAACATGATGTGGTTAATTTGTGTCAGCCTAGTGACACAAAACAAGTGCCTTGTCTGCTTTATACTCTTATTGCAAGAAAACCGAGCATATATTTTTGAGTGAAATAGTCGATTTCATGATGGATGGCTTCACACCTTACAAGTGTAAATGTTTCCACAATGTGTTGAAGGGCAGTTCTTTATTCATGACGTCTTACATAGTATTGAAGATTTTTCTGGGCTTATGGTATTAAATCCTCTGCATACATTAGTTATCATTGGCTTGTTTATTTCACCTGGAGAATCTTTATTGGACAGCTATTAAACTAGGCGGCATACATTTATTCACTTTTTATAGAGCGAAGACACTGGCTAAGGGTGTCGAATATGCATTATGGCAGCTAGATAAAAGAAATGAGAATATCGCATATATCACAGTAGCAACGGTTTCCCTTTATTTCTGACAGCTTCAGTTGTAACGGCTTCATAGGAATAGTATCACATTATTTGTGCGTCAGATGCATTCAAAATTTTTGTTTCCTATTCGACTTTATTGAGGATGTCGTGTGAAGACGATAGGCTCTAATATGGCGCAGCAGAAACTTCTGTATTTTCTGTTTTATATGTTGGAGTCGTGAGTTTTTAAGAAGATTAAAGCTATCCTTGTCACGTGATTCACTGAAAAGACAAAAACAAGCTTCTAGAGTGAGAAGGTGTCGGGTTGCCTTTTAATTGGGTAGAATGAGCTTTGAATAAAAATTGAAAGCTGTGACTATGTGAGATGTAGTGTGTGAGGTGATGGGTCTTTTATTTGTTTGCAGCTCCTTTGTTATTGTCTCTGCGTTGAACTAAGGCTCTTAATTAGATGTTGCGGTGTATGAGCTGGGTCTATGTGATAGCATATATGATGTGCAGCGATTCGCTTTGATGAAGATGTGTTTCTTGAGGCTGATATTTACTTGGCATGGCAAGAACAAGTAGAGGTGTGTCCATTAACTATAAGAGTTTGGTGATATAGGAGTTGAGGAGTTTGTCTTTATTGCCTTCAAAATGAGCTCTGTGAGAAAGATGTTATGTGAGTGGTGTTTTTAAGAAGAATTTAATTGCTACAACGATGAGTTAGCAGTGTTTCTATTTTATCTCCAAAAAGGTTTCTTGTGAGGAGGCGACAAATATAGAAGGCAGAGACGTTTTATGAGTCGGCAATTTTTAAGGAGTTATCTGTTTTAAATTCTGAGCGCTTTATTCAAATCTTCAGTGTCATATTTTATTTCTGACTGTCTGTTTTTAAATGGATACTGGGCAGCTAAACTAAAGGAGATATGAATATTGATTTATTTATTATTGTTGAGACGACTCTTCCTATTCTGATTGCGATTGTTTTCTGGATTTAAATTGCTGGCAACAAAACTTTTGTTTGAGATCCTTGCGTAGGGTGTTGTTGGATAGAACAGGTTTGTCCCACACAATATATTTCTGTGGAAGCAAGCATACGTGAGAGAGAAGGCACAAGTATTCATATGTATGTAGCTATTGTGAACTGAGAATTATATGAGTATGTGCAAGTTCGATATGCAGCAATGAGAGCTCTTCATGTATAGTGCTGATGATTTAAGATTTCACCTCTGCTGTATGTCTTTACATTTTTCTTGGATGTGTGCATGAATAAAAGTTTGTCTTGGCTCTCATGTGGAATCTGAGTACTTAATATTTTACAAGGGAGCTGTGTTGAAGTTGTCATGTCCTGATCATTATGGTGCAGACTTTATGTTCTATGATTGAGAGTTTGTTAAGGTAGCATTCAGTTTGCAGCAGTACCTTATAGTGGTTAGAGTAGGTTGAACTGAGCAATCAGCTACAACAATTTTGGGGATATCAGAATATGGAATTGAGAATTTGAGCATAAGACTTTCTGTACTTAGATAGTGTTTTGCAGATTGGTATTAGAAGTTTGGAGTTGGTGCTTCAGCCACTGGAGTTGGTGCTTTGGTGTTTTCGGAGTTGGTGCTTTGAAGGAGAGTTGGTGCTCTCGGTGGGTTGGTGCTCACTAAATGTAATCTGGGTTGGTGCCTTTGGAGATAAATAAAAGCAATATTTTGCTGTGTTGTTTTACCCAAAAGGGTTTTGCACATAATCCTGGTGTTTATCTTGCATATGGTGTTTTATGTTGCTGATTTATGATCTGATTTCTGAAATACATGATTAATCTATTTTAAAGTTTTTAAAAGTCTTTGAACTTGAAAGCAATTTCAAACCTCGTCATGGAAGAGAAGATAAATTAAGCTAAAGGATAAACAAGATTCAATAAGAATGGACATATGATTGCTAAGACTGCCATTCCCCCATAGATAAAAATGTTCATGAAGTGTGGGTGGCTGATTTCTAGTTTTCTAAGACTAATCTTGGTCTTGCCAACAGAAGAGGGAGAATTGATTTATTGTGTTTTGCTGTAGAAAATGTAGAGAAAATGATGGTGAAGTAAAGGAAAAAATAGAGAGTTGGGGGCATACATTGCTGATCTTATAAATCTAGTGTAAGAAGCAGGAATGAGCTCATTGCCAAGACTAGAAGAGGGACTGCAAAGGCAACAACGTGATGAGTTGGTGTCACATGGAAGAACAATTGAGCGGTGGATTGGGAATTTGTGTGAAGATGGAATGAGAACAGTCGAGAATTTGTTAGTTCACTGAAGGATATTCTAAACACCATTTAGATGTCTATTGAGTTAAAATGTTCCATGACAGGTACCATTTCAGCATCTACCAGTCTTTTGACCAGCTTAGAACCCATAGAATTTTGGGTAGTTGATGAATTAATCAGATTGAAGGTGGTAGCTCATCTAGAAACTAATCAAATTCTGAAGTGGTTAACCAATTGTCATGCTATTTGAGTTGCAGGAGCCCACTCTAGAGACAATTAAGAACATAGAGAAGTTGAAGATTGCTGAACAGGATATTTTATCTTTTTGTATTTATTTGCCTCACATTTATCGAGGATAACCAAGATGTAGTGAAGAACAATTTTGAATGAGTAATCATGACTCAGTTGGGAGGATCAACCTTTAATATCAACACCATGGATAAATTGATGAAGAGTGCTGTAAGATTTGCAGCATATAGGCTCAGGTTGTCGGTGTATCAAATATTTCGTGCACTGGCAGCTGGATAGGTAAGATTTAGCTCGGAAATCTCCAACCACCAAAACTAGAGAGTTCTTGGATAAAGTACAATTGGCAAGAGGAAAAGATAATAAACCATCATGAGAGTCTCCAGATCATTCAAATGATTTAGGTAGAGTTAGAAGCTGATCATGCAAAATAGTTATTTATAACTGTTTCCATTTTTATCCATATTTATCTTTGAGCAAGGATTAGAGCCTACTTTAAGAAAATTGTATTTATTTAGTTATCTTGGAATCAGCTATCTCAAAAAGGTGTTTTATTTCCTCAGATTAGGAGATGGTGATAAGTTTTGCTTTTAAAAGTAGCTTTAAAGCATTATTATTATTTTTCCTTAGAAGCTTCTCTTAGAGAGCTTATAAACAAGTGCCTTGTGCTCATAGAATGTTGTGAGATTTTGTGTTAGGCGTACACTACAGAAATTCTCATTCAGCTTTAAAGTAAGTTTGTTGCATTGAGATTTGAGAAGATAGTAATAAAAAGATTTATGTTCAACTTTGCTTAGCACTTGTCCTCTATTCTTAATCAATAAATTTGCATGCTTTTAAGGATTCCTATCCTTTATTTCACATCGTGTTTCATATTGTTCATGGAGTGTTTCTTTTGTCAAATCAATCCTATTGTTAATACGAATTTATTGATGTCTACTTTAACCATTGAATGGTGTTTTGTTGTTAGTTCATATTGTTGTTTAGTTGTATAACAAAAAACTCATGGTGAGACAAATACTATAGTCTTGTGCTCCTCCCTTCGAGATCAAAAAGATAGGTTTACATTGTTTTCAAGTATTTATATTTACTTGCAAAAACCGACAAACATGTGTAGTGTTCATAAATAGCAATTTAGTTTATTTTATTAGATTTGAGGAGTAGATTAAATTAGGGAGCTTCCTCTTCTAATTTGAAGAGAGGATTTCCTCACATATTGTTTTGGTCTGAGTTCTAAAAAGGACAAATAAGACATAATAGGATGGCATGGGCATAAAAGACTTTGGCTATAGAATCATAGACATACTCTTGTGCATGCAAGTTCAATAATATTGCCACTATATTTCCATTTCAAATTTCTCTTTCAATGTTGTCCTTAAAAATCCTAACCCTTGTCTGGGTACACCTAATAAATGGTGCCGAACCCTACTACGTCTTCCATGAAAAAACAATTTTGCATGTATGACATAGCCAATGTTTACACCTCCCTAAATATTTGGATATATTTTTGCCCCAAATGGTTGTACATTGCAACAAAGGTTCATGGGATTGAAAGGACCTTTTGCATATATGATGACAATTGTTAAAAGGCAAGAAAAAATATTTGGTTCAACAATGCTTGCATTTTTTGAAGAACCCTTAACATTTGCTTCAACTCATTCACATTGTCATTTATTTTCCACTTCTCATTTCATACTCATGATTGCTGATTTTGATTCTACTTCAAGAAACTGAAAATTGTGACAGTAAAACTATAAAAAAAAACATAAATAATCCCTAAGATGTTTGACAAAGAAAACAAAATATAAAATCAAACTAAAAGAAGTTAGTGGGCTTATCGAATTAATGATTCTTGATGCTGAATGTGACTGAAAATCTTTATTTCTAACCCTTCTTCCTCTTCTTTCCTCTTTTTCTTCTTCTTATCATCTGGAAAAACCAGAAATTGGTAGCAAGATATGTTTTAGGGCAGTGGTTTTGCTATTTATTTGTTTAGGGTTGCAAAAGAGGTGTGGAAGGACTTATTTTTATAGCAAAAATATCTGTCTATTGCTAGAATGATAGAGTGATGTCTCAGATGTTCTTGGCTATTTTGGGGATAGATGAACTTCTTAGGGATGTCTCAACTTGTGGATGGTGTCCAATGAATACTACCTGATTTCTACAGAGATAGGAGACAACAAGAGGACACCCCTTTCATCCTATTGTCCTGGGCATAGTTGGCATACTCGCAGAGAACTCGGCGAGTCTTAAAAAACTCACGAGTTTTTTTTCAAAACGAGTTTTTGCAGAGTTAACTCGCCAAACCCGAAAATCGAGTTTTTTCGAGTTTTTGCAAAAACTCGCGAGTTTTTAGTGGCGAGTACTCGCCAAAAACTCACGAGTCCGACGAAAAAACTCGCCTGCGCAGGAATAAAGGCCGAAGACGTCTTTTATTATGTTCATTTCATTTCAAAATCACTTGATACTTTGTGTGAGGAGCTAAAACCCCCCCCAAGCAAGGAGATATCATTTCCAATGATTTTCCATCGAGGAGAGCGGATTCAAACGCCATTTTGTGTGGATTTTGAAGGGAAATTCGATTCACAAGTAGGGTTTTTGTTTTTGATTAATTATTTTCTTTCATTCTTCTTGCAAAATACTCATTCCAAATTGAAAAAAAGACATGATAGAGCACAAAGAAACAATTTTTTTGCATTTAGAATCCAAAAAACAAGATTCATCACAATCTTTTGTTGATTTTTGCTGATTTTTTTCATTTTTTTCACTGTTTTTTGAAATTTTCAGACCTAGGTTCATTTTTTGTGTAGAATGATAAGATTAGTTAATAATGTTAATTGATAATTCATTTAAACACATTTGTATCAATTTAAATCAAATTTAGCTCTAGATTTTTGAAGTTTTAATGATTTTAGGTTGTTTTTTAAATTTTTTTGTATTAAAAAACTAATATGTTGTACATATTTTTGAATGTGTAGATTGATCATTGATCAGTGAATACACATTACACACTATAATGGCTTCTGGCTCTGGTTCAGGCTCAGCATCAGGTTCCACCCCCGCCCCATCAAGTTCCACCCCTCGCACACCATCATCATGGGTTCCAGGCACTCGTCCTGCAGGGGCTAGAGACCCTACATGGAAATATGGTGTCAGAGGGCCAGTGCCTGGAACAGTTGTTTGCGGTGAATGCAAAAAAACATATCATGGAGGCATAAATCGCCTCAAATACCATCTAGCAGGCATTCCTCAACGTGATTCCAAGGTTTGTGAGAAGCCCAAAGAAGAGATTAGAAGAGAGATGCTTGCCCTACTTTCACTTGCTGAGGAAAAAAAAATGCAAAGGGAGAGGGCTAAAAAAGCCATAGCAGCATCCATAGCCAGTGCTAGTGGACATGCGCATGCCCATGGGACTCAGGAGCACGGGGTCGAGCACATGGAGATAGAGTCAGATGAGGATGCAGATATTATTGGCATTGTGGGCTCTCTTCATGGTCCACGGATTCGCATTCATGGCACATCCTCCACAGCCACATCGGCTAGGCCCCCCTTGTCCTCTAGTTCGACTAGAGTGCCAATGCCACCACCACCTTCATCTTCACGCAACCCACAAAGTTTTTTTGTGCCAAGAAACACACCAGGAGCACAGGGATCATTGGAGGCTACAGGGTGGAACAAGGAGGTGCATGAACATGCCAAAATGGCATGTGCTGATTTTTGGTATTTCAATAACATACCATTCAATGTGGCGAGTAGTCCCTATTGGCACAATATGGTCACTTCATTGACAGTTGCGGGAAAAGGCTTCAAGCCACCTTCTCGCAAAGATTTGAGTGGGAGGTAAGTGACAAGTCAACTTAAATTTTATGTTCTTTAATTTAAAATTTAAATTACTTTATTATTTATGTTGAATTCAAGCTATTTTTTGTTTAAAACTTACAATTTTGTACTTATTTAATTATTTTACTTTGTACTTGCAGTTTGCTCACAAATGCAACCGAAAGGGCAATGCATGTGGTGGAAGAGCAAAAAACTAAATGGAAGAAATTTGGCTGCTCAATTCTTTCTGATGGGTGGACGGATGGGAGAAACCGCACCATCCTTAATTTTTTGGTTGCTTCCAAAGGTGAAGTTGTGTTTTGGAAGTCGGTGGATGCTTCCAACAGGATAAAAACTGTAGATACATTGTGTACGTTGTTGGATGAAGTTGTGATGGAGGTGGGGATTGCTAATGTGGTGCAAGTCATCACAGATAATGCAGCAGCGTATGTGGCAGCTGGAAGGATGCTTGAGAGTAGACATCCATCACTCTTTTGGTCACCTTGTGCGGCTCATTGCCTTGACCTTCTTTTGGAGGACATAGGCAAACTTGTTTGGGTGGCACCGATTGTAGATGATGCAAGGAGCATCACAAAATATATCTACAATCACCCTTGGGTTCTTAATTTGATGAGAGAGCATACGCAAGGGAAGGAGTTGGTGAGATCGGGTGCCACAAGGTTTGCAACAATTTTCCTAACGTTGCAAAGCATTTTGGATTTGTTGTACCCAAAACCAAAATTTTTGCTTCATCAAGGCATTTTGATTAAAGAGTCTAAATCTTGTTTAATTGATGTCAAGTATAGTTTTTGGGCAATATCAAGCATGGAGTTTTGTCAGTAGTTTGTCAATCAAAGGCAATTTCATTGATCAAGACCTGAATCAGAGACTCAGAATGGAGCATTTTATGATGGAGGACATTTCGCGACAGCATTTCATGTTACACATGGTCATTTCAGTGATTGAGATGATGATTTTAAAGGTTAAAATTATGAGGATTTCTCAGAGAAAAGCAAGAAAGCGCAACTATAGCCTAGGGGCACCCTTCTTTTTGAAGGTTAAGATCTTGTTTAAAATGTTCATACATACAGTCAATCTCTTTAGAATTGGTTTGGTTATCCGACAAGCTATCCAGCGAAGCTTTCCAAGACCCGTAACTCCGGCAACTGGCGACAGAAGATAAAATTTCCAAAGTTCCAGATATGAGAATTGTTCTTTTCTAGCAAAAGTGCAACTATAGCTTGAGGGCGCCCATCTTAAAGAGGGGGTAGATCTTGGCACTTTTGGTAGCTGATACAGTTAATTTCTTCACATCTAGTTTGCTCGTCCAACGAGATATCAAGTGCAGTCATCCGGGTCCCAGAGCTCCGACAGTCAACATCTGAAGATGGCCTTATAATGGAATGTTCACGTCTTTCAGCTTCCTCCTTGCGTTTCCAGTACAAGTACAGCTCAGGGGCGCTGGTTAAAATGACCCTTGAGATGGTCAAATTTGCAGACGAGGTCTTCCTGACATCAGTGCTACTCCAGTCCAGCTCCGCAACGCACCAAGTTGCCTGTCGATCCGACATTCCGGGCGATCGTGGCAGAGTTCCTACCAAACACATAATTTCACGGGCGGACCAACAGAAGATTTTCATTGTATTTCTATAGTCTAGAGGCGCCTAGCCTTTAGGCCTGTCAAATTAGGTCGTTCACTTTCAAAGTCTTCACGGCTTTCGAGCGTGATTACTTTATCTATTCAACGAGCCCAGCCATCAGCTTCCAGGATTTGGCAGTCGCTCGTACGTGCGAGGTCTTTGGCGAAGTGTTGGGATGGACGCCCTTTTATTTGAGGTCTTAGAAGCTGTTTTCTTGCTTCGTCGCCTCTAGAGACTTCTTTTCTCACTCCTTCTGGCTATCCGTTGAAACAAACGTGGCTCGAATCGGATCATCCCAGCTTCAGATATCGAAGGACAAAGTAGGGCATTTGGTTGAGAGTTCAACTTTCGTCAAAATGCTGCCAGTGCAACTGAAGGCCAGGGGCACTTTTACTTTTGAGGCCCTTAATGCGCTTTTCAGATGTCGTGTGTATATTCGTTGGATGTAGAATGTCTCCAGGCATGCAGTGAGCTTGGTTTCCTGTCAGCAGGGTTCACCGTTCGCCGTCAGCAGCCGTTTGAAGTGTCAAATGGCAGTTTAGGAAAATGGTTGTCTAGAACCCGTAAATGAATTTAATCAGGGGCGCTTAATTTTTCAGGGTATCAAATGATGGATTTTGCAGTAGTGTCTCCCAGCAGACATTTCTTCCTTGTTTAGTAGGCTTTCCGATGAATTCTCTAGCTCAGTCTCAGCATCTCTCGGTCACTTAGAATTCAGTGTCGAAGATGGCTAGTCGTGACTTTGCCGTTAGCTATAAAATAGGAAGTTAATAAAAAGTGCAATAACTTGAGCAAATGGACGCCTATGAGCTCAAAAGATGACTTTTCGGAATCGGTGAAGTTTAACGGTGAATCCTGAAGCTTCATTCGAATTGTCAACTGAAGTTTAAAATATTTAATATTTATTTTGCATTAAGTGGCCATTTTCTATTTTTGGCGCCTTTGCATGATGATGAATATTTTATTATTATTTAAATTTAAACTTCCAGTCAGTGGCAGTTCAACTGAAAGGGGTCCAATCAGAGGTCTTCTATTCCAATCAGGGTTTTGAATCTTGCAGTTGCTAAGTTGATGCAAATTTCTTCTTATTTAAAGCATGGCGCCTTCATCTATTATTCACAAAGCTTTGAGAAGTTCGTATTTCTTAAGAAAAATTCAGTTTTCAAGAGAAGTTTGTATTTTTCAAAAGAGATTCATATTTTGAAGAGCAAAATCGTAATCCTCAATTTCCAAAGGCGAATTTTCAGTTTTCAAAGAAAATTCATAGCTTCAAAAGAAATTCAATTCTCTAGATCAAAGGCGTATTCTTAAGAAATTCGCAAATCCTTCAGTGAGCAAAGGTGAATTCTCAAACTTCATAGAAATTCGTATTTTCTCAAGTCAACTTCATAGAAATTCGCAATTCCTCAAGAACAAAGGCGCAAATTTCAAGATAAATTTGTGGTTTTCAAGCAAAGGCGGATTCTTCCAGATCAAAGGCGAATTCCTCATCAATTTCTAAAGGCGATTTTATCTAACTTATCTTTTTGCAGGTCAAAAGTTCACAATTATTAGCAAATTGAAGAATTCAAGGGCGATTTTCATTGAAGAAGAACACACAAAAACGTCTTTTTCCTCCTTGAATCTCAATTTTCTTTCAGATTCCAGTTCGCATGTTCCTGAAATTGGTAGATTCGACAAGTTCAAACATCTGGATCATTTCTATATAATTTCCTCGAGTTAAAATTGTGCGCTTGATTTTTCAGGAATTTTTAACTTCAGAACATTCGTTGTCGAGTTACTAATTTTCTCAACTAAAAAGTCTTTGCATGATCAAGTAGAAGTCATATTTTCGCATATCTGACGTTCTGGGTTGTCTTAGAATCTTTTTCTGGACAAAACCCATATCTCAAATTTTTCGCTGAAAATAACTCTTCGAAAGGCTATTTTTAACTTTCCAGAAATCTTGTCAGAATATAGTTGAGTTCACAGTCAACAGGCAAGTTTTTCAGAATGCAGTTCACTCAGCTCGAATACAGGACCAAAACAGTCCTTACTCATGATTTCCTCAGGTTGGTTGAGACGGATCTTCACAAAGTGTTGCCAGAAGCAGTTCTAGATCCAGTCAAGATCAGAAGTTCAATTATTCAAAATATTGAGCAGTCTGGCTTATTAGAGGCCGCTTCCATACCTATCTCCGTTCATTGTATTGAATTCGTGATGGCTTGTATTAAGCATTACAATTCTACTACTCGTGAGATAGTGTCAGTTGACGGACGAGTCATTTGCAGTCTCAAACCTTTGGACATTGAAAGAAGTTTTGGCATTCCTCAACACCCGAATAGTCTGGTTATTTCTATGGAGCAGTGTGAGCAGGCATTTGATGTTGATGTGGACAAGTGTCAGAAGAAGATGGCAGAAAGATGGTTAAAACAAGCAAAGAACAGATTGCCAAACAATGTGGGTCGTGGTGAATACAAGGATGAGTACGCAATTCTAATTACACTCCTGAATCGTGTCTCAGGTCAAGCACATGCAAATGTTTTTCAGCCTTGGATGTATTACATTATTGGTCGCATCATTTCTGGGCAGGAGCATTATGACTGGGCATCCTTCATCAGCGATATTCTCCACAGGAAGATCACGGTTTCTTAGTTGCCCATGAGTTTCACATGTGTTTGTATCTTGTGTACTTGATCGCTTATTAGGGTCAGTTCCGAGGATTAAACACCGTGGGCATTCTCAGTGTACAAAAAGTCTATCAGTATTATGAGCAGCTTGAATTCACTAAGGCTGAACGACATTTCAAGCGTGTTCATGAGGCTTTTCTGACTTATACAGTGAGAAATTTGGACAGGGAGTTGCACATTCGTATCTCGGTAGTTGCTAGGGCAGCGATGGATGGATGGGCAGATTGGTTTATTCAGTTCCCAACATACACCTACCTCCGAGTATACGGATTCACAGGAAATCCAGCTATGCTTCCACATTATCCTTCGGATAAGACAATCTTTCAGGAGTTCCTGAGATAGATGCATGATGTTCATCGTCTTTTACACCGTAGGCACAGACCATCTATCAACTTTCCTTTTCAGTTTGGAATGTATTGGTGCAAGTCGGCAATTGATGCTAAAATTGCAGGACAAGAGCTTGAGAAATATCATCTTAAGTATCTTGTTGAAGCACGTGCCTATGATCTTTTAGGTCATTACACAACTCACCTTGCTAGAGGTACATATCACGAGCCTTCTATGGAGGATTACTGGGCAAATTGCGCAGGTGACTTCGAGGTTCGCAGACGTAGTTATGACCGCTTCTCTCTCTCGCAGATTTCTGTTTTCTTGTCAGAAGATGTGGGAGGTTTATTAGATGATGAGGGAGAGGTTCTTCCTCAGTTTTTCAGAGAGCAGGTTGATACACAACCGTTGCCAGCAGTTGATTGGTACACCAAGGAATATGCAACGATCAAAGAGAGGTCAAGTAGAGTTATTCAGAACAGTATACTTTACCTTGACAGCAAGAAGACTAGGAGGGTAAGTGTGCCCAGAGCAGAGCCGCCAGTAGTGGTGAATCCTTCGCTACCTTCCTCGTCAAAACCTAAACAGAAGAAAAGGAGTAACCCTCCTAAGAAAAGTCAAGCGCCAAACAATTCAAAGGGCAAGGCGCTTGCTATTAATATACACACAGAGCCTGACAGACAGCCAGTCACAGAGCCAGTTCAGAGGCTAGTTCAGAGTCCACTAGTGCCTAAGGTTCATCCTCGAGTTCCTACACCAGTTCCAGAGCAGTCACCAGTCCCAATTCACATTGAATTGGATTTAGACTCTCCACCTCGTAGTGGGTCCTCTACGCATTCACTTTCGTCGCAACCTCCTGTTGTTAGTACAGACCCTTCCAGTAGTATTAGCCGAGATCAATCTTGGATCGAAGCTCAGCTTGGAAGGAAGAGGAGGCAGCCATCCTATGTTCTCAATCATTCCGATTTTGATGAGGTTTATCAGGATGTGCCAGACAAGAGGGTCAAGAATATGGTTCATGTAGAGAGGAATACTGACATGGAGATCGTAGTCGAGACTGCTGTACCTCCACAGGGGAAGAGCTTGTCTGAGTTGGAATCTCAGGACTTCAAGGTTATCACAGTTAACCTTGGTCGTAGCACACGCCAGACTTAGGTTGATTTACTGCAGGTTGCTACAGACAGTGCCAGGGATAGAATACTGAAGGATGGAGAAGATAAGGCAGCCCTCAAGGCTGAAATCAGACAGCTTCGTCAGTATATTTCTAGCCTTGTACATAGACCCGAGGTCATCGCCACACTCCCGCCGATGCTTGAGCCTCCAGCAGAGCAAAGTCAACTTAATCACTTAGTTGCATATGGCAAGCGTTTGGATAAGTGGGAAGAAGAGTTCATTGCTAGAGGTCGTGCTATGCTTACAGAGTTATATCAGTTGCGGTATAATGCACGAGAGCTCCGTATTCGTCTCTAGGATGAGGAGCGAGATATGGCGATTAATAAACCCCGAGATGAGATTATGGTTGCTCACCTGAGTATGGCATATGATGCAGTCACAGATGCGGAGGATAGGGAAGCTATCTACTCTTGGAAAACACAGTTGGTTTTCAAGATAAAGATAGAGGACACTTTGGCGTCAGAGTTGGCTGAGAGTAGAGAGCACGTTACTAGTGCACTCCGGTCTGTGAGAACCTTGGTTTCTCGCTTACCGTGCCGATATCAGATTGAGGGTGGTGCCTATGTTGAGCGTACTAATGTTCAGTCAAAGCTTTAGGCACTCATTCATACCATTTTCAATGGGGAGACCGTTGGCTGTAAGGTTACTCAGCTTACAGTCATGTCAGCATTGTTCGATGAGGCAACAAGGAGCAGAGGTGAACTTCAGTCTCAGATCACGGCTGGTGAGGATATGCTGCACCGACATAGCATTCTTCGACAGAGTCTCATAGCTCCAGATAGTGATACAGTTAACAATCTCATTGAGGGATTGGTTGCTTGAGATCACGGATAGTAAACTTCAGCTCCCACCTCTTAGGATACACATTATACACAGGAGTTAAACTTGGCATTACTTTCTCAAGTTAACTCGCTGTCTTGTCTCATGCATATCTATTCTGAGATTAGCTTTACACACTTGGAGTTTCTTTTAGGGTTTTCGTTAACTGATGATAGTCTTCCAGTTGACTTGCTTTCAATAAGGACGTGCATGCTTGCACATTGTCCATTTTTAGATTAGATGTTTCGGTTAACTGATGGTAGTTTTCCAGTTAATTGTATAGTTTGCTTAATTAGGGCTTAGCAGTAAATCTTGCATGCATTGCAAGACTGTAGTTGACTCAAGGTGATTTTAGGGTTCCCTACACCTTGATGTATATAAATAAGAGTTTTTGCTCATTTGTAAATAACTTTTGCTTGAGAGAGAAATATATGCTGCGCCTACCTTGCCCTCAATATTGCTCTTTTGGTATTTGTTCATGTGTCTTTACTATTATGATCAATTGTTATGCCACATAGGGTTTCATGCGATTGTAATGGTGAATTCTTTCCATAGTTTAGATAAATCTGTTTTGTGCGTCTTTACTATTATGATCAATTGTTATGCCACATAGGGTTTCATGCAATCGTAATAGTAAATTCTTTCCATAGTTAGATCAAATATGTTTTGTGCTTAATAAACTTGTTCAGATTGAGATAATAGATGCGCCACCTTGCCTTCAAGTAGAGAATCTGAGCCTGGTTATCGTGTGTTGTTGTGAACAATAAACTTGTCCGGATTGAGCTGATAGATGTGCCACCTTGCCTTCAAGTAGAGAATCCGTATTTTGTTTATCGTGTGATGTTGTTGCCAATAAACTTGTCTAGATTGAGCTGATAGATGCGCCACCTTGCCTTCAAGTTGAGAATCTATACTCGTTTATCGTCTGATAGTCAAACCTTGCTCCATTTCCTCATGCTCTGTTTTCTTGAGGAGATTGGATAGAGTTTAAGTAATTAAGTTTAGTTGTAGTTAGTAGATCTGCAAAACCAAAAAATACTCAGCTGCAACGTATATAGTTTTCGAGAAAGCCTTGTACCTCTACAGCTGAAGCAAAAAGACAGGATTTAGTTTAGTTTATTTCCATTTGCAAGTACTTTTGTCAAGCACAACGAGGGAGTGTCCCCTCCTAATTTGAAGAGCACTCATTGCGTAGTGTGCATAGCTGTCCGTACCAACTCTTACTCTAGAGGTGCTAGTTGTTACGCCAACAGGATTCTTTGGGCTCTCTAAAACAAATGTTCGTGAGTCAAGCATGGAATGACTCCTCATATTCAAAGAAGGCCGAAGGAGATAGAATTTCTGCAATAGTCTTCGACCCCTTGTTTGCACAAAAAGCTACAGAGATCGTGAGGGTAACTTCAAAACTTTGATTTTAATTTTAATCTCAAGTTGAATATAAATATATATTTTTTAATTTAACTTTAAGCCTTTCATTATAAATTTCTAACTTTAATCTTCTTGTATTTTTAATCTAGGTGTCGGACCCCTTGGTTAGAGTCCTCCGCTTGGTAGATGGTGATGAAAACCCAATGGGATACATTTATGAGGCCATGGATAGGGCCAAGGAGGCCATCAAAAGTTATTACATGGGGGACAGCCTCAAATTTGATCCCATATGGGAGATTGTTGATAGGAGGTGGAACAATCAACTCCACCAACCCATCCATGCAGCAGGGTACTTGCTCAACCCTTCTTTTCTCTTCTCAGAGAGCTTCTCTAATCCTAATGGAGAGGTTATGGAGGGGCTCACAACATGCATTCAGAGGATGGAACCCGAGGTTGCAGTGAGAGACCTCATCGTCAAGGAGATGGATATATACAGGGAGGCAACTGGTAATCTCTTTTCTTCGGAGCTGGCTGTTAGAGGAAGAACCACTCTGCCACCAGGTATAAAATTCAGAGTCTTTAAATTTTAAGTTTATTTCACATGCATCTTAGAATTTGATAAAATGTGTTTTGACTTTTGACTTTTGAGTCTTTGACTTTGTTTTCTAACTCTTCAATTTTCTTTTTGTTTTTTGCAGATGTTTGGTGGAAAAATTGGGGTGGAAAAACCCCAAATCTACAAAAAATTGCCCTCCGCATTCTATGTCAGCCTTGTAGTGCATCCAATTGTGAGCGCAATTGGAGCTTGTTCGAGTCCATTCACACGAAAAAGAGGAACAAGTTAACACAAAAGCGCCTCAATGACTTGGTCTTTGTGCAATACAACCTTCGGTTGCGCATAAAGAGAGTTGAAGAAAAATCACAGGATCCTATTGACTTAGATGAGATAGATCCTTATAGTGATTGGACAGGGCGAGAGGAGCAGCCTCCATTGTTTAGCGCAGATGAAATCCTTGACTTTGAGAGAGAGGCAATGGAGGATGTGGGTGCATCAGGAGTCGGAGATGTAGGGTTGGATGAGATCCAGCCAGAGCCAGAGCCAGCAGTAGCACCGCAGCCACCACCACTAGCACCACGCACACGCGGCAGGACTAGAGGACCCACCCCTTCTTCCCTAGCTGTTGCTAGACTAGGGAAGAGGAAAGCCTAGCATGTTGTATTTAGTTGTTGTTTAGTATTACTATTTGCTTCTAGTTCTAGTTTTACTGTTTTCATGTATCAGACTTTCAGGCTTTTAGCCATTGGGATTCCGCATGAGAATGGGATTTTGTAATCAATTTACATTAAAGTCAATCAAAATTAATAGAAAACACTTTTGTACTCATTTATGGATTCATTGGATTCATCTTGTCATTGAATTTTGCAAAAAAAATGTGTTTTTAATGAAAATTAAGCAATTTTTTCATTTCCCGAGTTTTTTGCCGAGTTTTTTCCGAGTTTTTGGCAAGTTTTAAAAAACTCTCCAATTTTTCCCTTGGCGAGTTTTTTGTTGGGGCAAGTTTTCCAACTGTGGTCCTAGGGACACTAGTGGGACAAGGATGCCAATTAGGAGGTGGGGATACATCCTTGTGTAACCCTAGTATCCCCATGTCCATTATGAATAGCGGTGCTTCTCTAAGAGCTTGTTCTGAAATTAGTGTTGGAGCTGGTGTAGATATGCATTATGAGGTTGTTTTGAATACTCTTATCATTTGAAGGATCTCGTAGAGCCTCTTTAGATGTATTTCTCTTGTGGTTGTAGATGTTTCTTCTATGATATGATTTTAATAGTGTATATGCTATTATACATTATCAAGGTTACATGGGAATGTATCCCCACGATCTTTTGTATTGTCCTCACCCCCCTTGGTGTCCCCAAAATAATGGAATGGAAGGGGATACCCCTTTTGTCTAGGGAAACTAGGGACATGTTCTTGAGATGTTGTCCATTGGGGTGAGACAGAGAATTATTGAAAGGTAGGCTACATTCAAGTCTTTTAGTTTGTTTTCATATTTTTTTGGTTTTGTCAAACATCTTAGGGATTTTTTTGTTGTAGTTTTAGTCCTAGTTTTTTGTCACAAATTTTAGTTTCTTGAAATTGAATCAGAATGAGCAGCAATGATGAGTATGAAATGGGGAGTGAGGAAATTGGTGACAGTGTGGATGAATATGAACCATGATCCATAAATCATCGGATTCATAACCCTAATAACTCACCATTTATGGATATTAAGATCACTCACCTCTCAACTCCCAACAAACTACCATGCAAATCAAATAACAAGAAGAAAATAATAGTTAACAAAGCAACACAAGAAATAGAGCACACAAAACATTACTCTCCTCTGGAGAAAATTGAAGGCGGTTGGAAAACTCCAAGAAGGCTATGTCAACATCTCATCAGTAATTAGTGCCAATACAAGGAGTACAATGCAATAAAAATGATCTTTTGGAGTATTGTAGTTTCAATTAACAATTCCTTACCTCTTCTCTGTTCCTAAAATTACAAGAACTCTGCAACCAACCCCTCAAATGGTCTCAAATTTTCCCTTTTATTCCCTCTTTGGTTGCATTAAAGTATTTTTATAATATTAAATGGTCATCTCAGTTTTTAGTTAGTCAATAGTTTACTTCAGTTAGTTTTTAGTAACTTTCAGTTAATTTCTTTTTGTTAACGATTGTTTCCTTTTAGAAACATCATCTTGTATTGTATTATTTAAGGAGTATTCCTCTTCTTTGTAAATAACGAATAATGAATATCAATTACCATTTCAAGCTGCTCAACTCCCCTAAAGACAAATGGATGTTCTGTAAGAGGGATATTTGCACATTTGTAATTGCCCAACCACTTGAGAAAACCACCCAAATGTGCATCTTCTCTAACCCAATAGTACCACCAAGGATATCACAAGTAATTGGTCACCCAACATGTTTTGTAGCCATGGCCTCAACAAAATGACTGCCATAAATTAGCTCACTTGATTTGGCATTTTACTGCCATTTTTTACCCACACAACCAAGTAGACCAAAAAGACATGGCCTTTTCTAGTCAATAGTTGGTCAATGAGCAAAATTGCCTATTTTCTTGCCTCATGCACTTTGGTAGTGATTTGACTACTTTAATGGCAACATGCATGCTTTAATAGCCTCATGTGCCTTCCTTCAACACTTCAGAAGTCACATACATGTTTTTGTAGCAACTTCTGCCCATCTTACAGTTCTTCAATTACTGAAATCTCTTCTACAACTTATCGATCTTCAATAGCCATACTGCCATTTTTTTTAGCCAAGGATACCCTTAGAAGCACTTCAACAACAATTGAAGACACTTAAGTAACATTGTGCATCTTTAGTAGTGCTTCAGCAATAACTAAAGATACTTAAGCAACAACAATATATTAAAAATTGAACTCTCATATAGCAAGTAATGAAAAGTCATGCCTCCACAAACATTGTGGCAATGTTCCAAACCATCATTAAGAATTCTCATAGGTTTATCCTGCAATCATAAACTCATCATATATTCATTTGGAAACAACATAATTTTGAAAGCAATCTGTAATTGCCTTAAACTTTGCTAAAAAGTATGTGCCTAACTTAGAACTATCTTGATCCTAACCACTCAACTTGGTTTTGAGTCAAATTAAGTACTAGGGATTCTTTAGATAATGCAATCACTACTGCACCAAATCCTTTTTCATGCCCTTCAACAATTGCAATGTCTTGAACTGATTTTTTTGTTTTTTTTTGTAATTTGGCAATTTCACAATGGACAATGCATAAAAATTAACACTTTTCGATCACTAAGATCCCAATGTGGGCAAGGTAAGAGCATACAGCAAAAGGGATTAGATTGATTATTATAGAAAAATATTTTTTGGCGGCAAGCGGCATAAGTCAATATAGCAACTAATACAACATCTGAAAGTAATGAAATACTTATTTTGGGTGACAAGGCTTCAAGAACCGCAAAGATTATCGTTAGAAATAATAATGCTCAAAATCTAAGTTACCGGTTCGGTTTTGGGTTCGGGTTTGGGTTCAAGAACCCGGTTTGCCGGTTCGGGAAATTTTTTTTTTGAGGTTGGGTTCGTTTTGGGTTCAGTAATACAAAAACATATAAAAATCAGAAATATATACATATTTGCAGCAGTATTTAAGTTCAGAATACACCACCATATTAATAGTCAAATAACATAGCAAAAATACACCACCACTTTATAGTTTATACTCAAAAGTCAAATGTCATGATATAGAATTATAAATTAAAGTTCAAACTTCAAACATAAAAATGTCAAGTGTTTACAATGTCAATCTGAATCATATGGGTCATCAAAAAAAGCAGCATCATTAGCAACATTAGATGCTACATTTTGTGTAGAACCACAAAGAGCATTAGTGGCACTCGCACAAGCACTGCCACTAGCACCGACACTAGCACTGACACTACCACTCTCATGCTTAGTAGTTGCTTCAGGCTGATAGTCATCATCAATATCAAGTGCAGCTAAGTGACTTGTGGAAGCATCCAAGTCAAGCTGCTCTGGCTCAATATCCCACCTCCTTGTGTCTCCTTCTTTGTAGGAACTATGTTTGTGTGTAAGGAGGCGCAAGTTTGAATGCACATACACCAAGTCCTTAGCCTTTTTTGAATGTAGCCTATTGCGTTTTATTGAGTGGATGAAGGAGTATGTGCTCCAATTCCTCTCAGAAGAGGATGAACTAGCAACCTATTAAGACCAAATTAAATTAATAAATAGTTAAGAGTTACAAAATTTAACTAAACAAAATTATTAATTAAAATTAAAATTACAAATATAAATTATAAAACTTACTTGGGATAAAACTTTTATTGCGATAGGTTGGAGGTGCATGTATTCTTTCCCATGGAAGTACCACCAACTATGAGCATCCACCCTGCACTTGTCTCGAAGAGCATCCATATTCTGATCAACACTCCCAAAGCATGCAAAAGCCATAAACTCAGCCCTCACTCGATCACGTTGGTCACGATCAGTGAAGATTCTACGAATTGCTGCCTTGTACCCTTGGGCCACTTCACCATCCCTATATGGAGCAACTCTTGATGAAGCAGAAAGTATCTCAGGGCTATAATATTTGGGACTCAATGCAAAAGCGAGAAGATGCAAGGGAGTGGTCATTTTGTTCCATCTATCAACCATGATTTCCTGTAGCTCTTTGAAGAATTTTTCTTCAGGATCTTCCTCTTTTGCATTGATGATGGATCTCATCTTCTCAATCATTGAGTCGATACCATCATATACTTCGCCCAAACAAGGTCTATCCAAGTCAGTGTAACGGATCATGCTCAGTATGGGCTCGGTGAAACTGACGAGATACTCAACACGATCCCACCAACCATCATCTAGGATCCTTTGCTTGATCCTATTTGCCCTTTCATTGCTAGATTGCCTCCATACAACCCAATTAGGGCTGATTACCATGGCACATAGTGCCTCACGAACCTTTATAAGTCGTCTCAACACAATTGTGTTGGAGGCAAAACGGGTCTCGGCAACCTGTTTGAAAATCAAAATTAAAATTAAAATATAATTTAAATATACAAAATCAAAATTTAAAAATTAAAATTAAAAGAAAATTCAAAAATTTAAAAATATTGAGAATTAAACTTACCTTCAACAACTCCAATTTAGAGAATTGTCTAAATATTCCTTGCGTCATATGGTGGTTGGTGACAAACATTTGGATGTCTTCGCCCTCGGCATACACCTGTTTGATCCATTCAATTTTGGATCCAATTTTTTGTAGCATTAGATTGAGGGAGTGGACAGCACAAGGTGTCCAAAAAATGTGTGGATACTTCTCCTCAACCAATAACCCAACAGCCCTACAATTTTTGGCATTGTCGGTTACAACTTGCACAACATTTTGATGGCCCACTTCTTCAATAGCTTGGCAAAGGATGTCAGCAATAAATGGACCATCTTTCACCTGTCCTTCACAATCCACTGCTCTCAAAAACATTGCCCCTTTAGGGGACACAACAATAACATTGATCAATGGGCGATTTCTTGCATCTTTCCATCCATCAGAAACTATGGTCACCCCTGTTTCAATCCACGAATCCCTTATGGGCTTCAAAAAGTGCTACATGTTTCACCTCTTTCTCCAATAAGGTGCAACGCACCTTCTCAAAACCTGGGCCCTTATACCCCTTTGGAGCCTCATTAATAGATTTCACCATATTTTGCCAATATGGTGAACGAACAACATTGAATGCCAATCCATTGGCATAGACACATCTTGCTATGTCTTGATCAGCAATCTCTCTTGCCTCATTCTGAAATGAAGCTTCCAACGGTCCCTTAGTTCTTTTATTTGAAGAGGGCATGGTTTGCTCTTGAGGGATGTCCATAAATGGATGGCTTTCTGTAGGTGGAAAATAAGGTGGTGTAGGGGGTTTCATGGATTGAAATCCTTTCTTCAAAGGATGGCTTGTTTTACCACCGATTGTTTTTTGGTCTGCCTTTTCTTGCTCAGCAATATATTTCAACACTATATGTTCTGGAATGCCATCGTTGTTTTCACCTGGACAATTTTTGATGCCTGTTTCAGGGATCCCGCACAAGTGCCCTTTTACTCGATTGTATGAGCTCGAATATTGAACATTGCAATGACTACAAATCCAAACATATCCTCCACCACCTGGAAGTTGAACCATTTCGATATATTTCCAAAGGGGAGAGGATGGGTTTATTTTGAAACGAGATTGGATTGAGCCTGAGGAGGTACCGGTTGCCATTGTAATACGGAATAGTGAATACCTAAGGCACAACATATTGAAATTTTGGTATTGATTCATTGAATTTGAAACTAAAAGACTTAATTAATTTCAAAAAAATGAAAAAATTGAACATGTGTTATAGACATTTAGAGGAATGAAAAGTAAAACAAAACAATAACTAAAAAACAAAACAAAAGAGTTGAAGTTCACTTGTGAAAAAAAATGTAAAAAAAATAATCAAAAAAACCTACCTCTTTTGAAGAAATCTTGCTCTACGATCTTCTTAGCAACGAATAGACACTTGCAAGTGCTTAGGAATAGCACAACAATCAACTTTGAACAATCTACGATCAGCCTTCAAGTCTATTCCAGCTTGTGCAAGCAAAAGAGAAAGTTCAGCAATGGAGGCAAAAAATCCTTTTTTCTCATTCACAAATTGGTAAAATGAGTATCACTTTACCTATTTCATGTTTTAGAGGCAAGTATTAGGGTTAGAAAGAATAAAAAACTATTTAAAAGTAAAAAAAAATCAAAAAAATATTAAAATAACCAAAAAACATGTTAAAAATCGCGCTTGGGCACGAAATTCTGCCTGGGTTCGAAATTTTCGAACCCTGGCCGGACCCACAGTCAGGGGTCCGAACCCTGGCCGAACCCACAAGCCCATTTTCGGACCCACAGCGAATTCGGGCGGACCGGACCCGAATTCCGGACCCGAACCAAACCCGAATTGAACCCGGGGCCTATATGAGCGAATCCGGTAACATAGCTCGAAATGAAACTGATTTTTAATGTCGTGGTGGTATAGCCATCCAAACTTACAATATTTTAAGCAACTTCCAAACTTAAGATATTTTTGGCGGTAAACTGCATAGAAAATTACAAAGCAAGTAACATATGCAATGCTAGAAATAATTATAAAATAAAATGAAAATAACCAGCAGCTGTAATAGTATCAGAAAACCCTAGTAATAAACAAATACTAGAGCATTTTACAGACCAAAAGGAGTCTTTCTTATTAGTTTTATCTTTCCCTAAAGTGAAGTGTCTGAAGGCTGTATGGCAGCGACAAGTAATACATAATATCTTTATTTTTGAGCAGCTACTTCCACAATCAACCAAGCTGCAACTACCTTTATGCCATGTATAGCAGCCTTAATAACAATCAAACACATTATTTTATTCACCAAAGATGAATCACTGCCATCTTAAAGGAATAAGACAGCCTTTAGGTTAATAAAATAATAATATTTACTACTTTTAAAAAGAGTTCAATAGCCTACAATGTTAAAATTCAATTCAAGGATGAAAACCCTCCTATGCATTTGAGTAATTCCATTCAAGGATTACCTTTGGGCTAAGTTGCAAGTTTTCAATGTGTTTCAGTTGGTGTGAAGATTTGCAATTGATACTAACTCTTCCAAATTTGATTTTTGAAAGTGACTAGAAAAACCTTTATAAAATACATTACTTTTGGACCCCATTCCTAGTGTCACTTTTGGTCCCTCTTTTAAAACAACCTTTTTAATAATAAAATATAAGTTGTTTAACTTAAAGTTACTTTTTCGACAAGTTAACTTAAATTTTTAAAATTATTTCCTTAGCTCATATCAGAAAGCATGTAGCACAATCTTGATTGTATTAGATGATGCTGATATACCTTTAGGTTATAAAAAAATTTGTACAACAAACTCATGGGAAAAACAAACTACAAATAGACTAAAAACAAACTATTGACAAGCACACAATTCAACAACAACAAACCAAAACAAACAATACATGGGATAATGACGGAATAGTCCAACATTTCCTCCGCATATTACATCATTGCCTTTAAAGTGCTAATAAGAGATTCTTGAAATGTTTCAAACTTCACATGTCCAAGTGGCTTGGTGAAGATGTCAACAAGTTGTTCTTGAGTAGAGCAGAATTGAAGCTGAATATTGTTTTGTTGAACGTATTCTTGTATGAAGTGGTAATCAACTTCAATGTTCTTGGTTCATTCATGAAACACTGGAATATGAACAAACTTGTGAACACTCTGATTGTCACAATGGAAGATTGTGGGTTATTTCTGTGGTATTCCCAATCCTTCTAGTATGTGATATACTCAAATTGCTTCACAAATTGCTACACTTGCCGCATGATATTTTTCTTTAGTTGAGGAATAAGCAACTGTGGCTTGGTTCTTACATATCCCTAAGATATAGGACTTGAGCCTAAGAAGAAACAAAATCCTGATGTGGATTTCCCATCATCCATAGATCTTGCATAGTTTGCATTTGTGTGTTTTGTGCAGAAGAATTGATAAATTCACTTATATTCCAAACCATTATTCACTGTACCATGGATATACCTTAATTTTTCTTTCTTTACAATGAACCATCTTTGGTTCTTACATGAATTGTGAAAGATAATTGATAGCAAAACTAATATCTGGTCTAGTGTAGATCAATTAAGTCAAACTCCAATCAATTGTCGATAGTGAGTTGCATTTATCTAAGGAGATGGATCAGAATTAGATAACTGTAATCTTGATTCCATAGGTGTAGACATGGATTCATAATCCACCATTCTAATCTTTTTGAGTAATGCCTTGGCATATTTTCTTTGAGATACAAAGATATGGTGATTTGTCCACCATACCTCTAATTTGAGACAATAGTGTAGTAGTCCGAGACTTATCATTTCAAATGCTTTTTTTGGATCATTCTTGGTTATCTCAACCATCTTTTTTGCGCTGTCTATGAACACCAAGTCGTCAACATATACATTGAAAATCACAATCTTTGCCCTTTGTTTCCTTGAGGTAGAGATTTGACATATGAATCATATGAATGTCGACCAAATCCATGTTGTAACAAATCTTCATCAATTTTGATATACTAGGCTCTAGGAGCTTGCTTGAGACCATAGAGAGACTTAATAAGTTTGCATATATTTTCTTCTTTACCAAGTGAAATATATCCTTTTAATTGGGTCATATAGATGTCCTCCTTAAGGTCTCCATTAAGAAAGGTATTCTTCAATTCCATTTGAAAAGCCTTCCATCCAAACTATGCAACTAGAGCAAAAACCATTATGATGGTTTTGATCTTTGTTGTGAGAGCAAATGTTTCTTCATAATCAATCCCTTCTTTTTGGGCATAATGCTAGCCACAAGTCTAGCCTTATACATATCTATACTACCATTTTCCTTTTACTTGATCTTGAAGACCCATTTACATCCAATGGCTTTGTTCCCTAGTGGAAGATCAACAAAACTCCCAAGTCTTGCTTTTCATTAGGGATTGATATTTTGCATCCATAGCCTCCTTTCAAGGTTTTGATTCTAGTGCTTCTTGAGTAGTTGAAGGTTCAAAGTTATCAACTATTGAATTCATTGGTGCTAGATTTACCTCATTGTGAGCCATGTTGTGAGTCCTTGTTCTTGAAGTTGAAGTATCCGAGACTCCATCTAGCTTTGCATCACAAATGGTACTTATATACCACTTGGACATAAGAGATCATGTGACATTTGTGGATGTTGAGTTAGAGTGATCATCAACAGTGCTATTTGAATCATCGCTTTTCTCATCCAAGTTGAATATAGGAGCACTATCTAGAGTAGGTGGTGAAGTGGAAGGTAAGCTTAGCGCACTTTTCCCATCAATATCTTCTTTGTGGTAGGATCCATAAGTTGATAGGCCTTTGACTGATTGCTATACCCAAGAAGAATCCTTTTTATTGATTTCTCATCAAGCTTCTATCTCTTTTGCTAGGGAATATGCATGTAGGTTGTGCAACCAAATACATGAAGATGAGACATAGATGGCTTAACTCCTTTACATGCTTCCTCTGATGTGATGCCATTGAGTAGTTTGGTTGGTGCACAATACAAAAGATAAACCACTGTATGCATAGCTTCAACCCAATTTGCATGTCCCAAATGAGAATCCTTCAACACACTATGTACCATCTCAATTACATTATTCTGCAACTCCATTTTGTTGAGGTGTGTAAGTTGCAATTACTTGATGACAAATTCCATTTTCCTTCAAGTAGGTGGAGAATTCTATGTTGGTGAATTCCCCCCTTCGATTTGAGTGAACACAAATACAATGATTTGTTTCTTTTTCCACAAGAATTTGAAATTCTTTGAAGTAGGAAAAAGCTTAATCTTTGATCCACAAGCAATATCATCAAGAAAAAATTTAAAGTACTTGAAACCATTGAGACTATGTGCTATAGGTCTGCACAGATTGATATGCACCACTTGCAAAGGTTTGCTTGCTTGATGCTCACTAGGATTGAAGGGTGCTTGATGTTGTTTCCTAGCAATTCTAATTCCTCAATCCTCCGTGTGATGCAACTGGATTTTGCTGCACCTCTTTGATATAATTAGGAGTTGGAAGCCCTACACCAAGTGACGCTTCTTCAACTATCTTAGTGAGTGAATCATCTAAGTTTTTGCCCGTGATAGTTGAATCATGAACTAATTGTTATTTAGAAAGAGATTGAAAATCATTCTAGTCTTCAGCTTGGAAATCAATTTCTGTAAATCCAATGGCAATATCCTTGTTTCTTATCAGATACACATATTCTAATTTCAAAAAATTGAGTGAGTTTCCATCTATACATAGGCATCTTTTCCATATTATTTGTGAAAGTACTATTAACATTTTTCATAATATGTTTTTGATTAAGGAACAAGTAGGTTTTGAAGGGACCCCCAAACCCTTAACAGTAAACAAGAGAAAGATACAACATCAAAAGGAACATGACAAAAAACAGATAATTGCCATCAAAGAAGAAAACAAGGAACCGTCCCAAGGCAGCACAACAAAAAGCTAACAAATAGTCAACAAAAGTCCAGCCACTAGGCCAGATTCGTGAGGATATCCGCCACCTCCTGCTTGAGTTTGTTCATATTTAAAGCAACTTTCTTAATCTCCTGAATGCTAACAAGAGCCTGGTCATCCTTCCTCTTCAGGTTCGCTCTGGTTCTTTTACTCGGCCCCACGCCTTCCACCTGGCTTTCCTCTTTCTCAGCATCCACATACACAGCAATCCTGACCTAATAGGCATTTTCCAGATTATCAACCATCGTATTCATGGTCTTCGCAGTAGATTATAAAATTGTGGCTCATTTCCAAAACCTTGTGGATAGAATCTTTTATGTTCTTCATCTTTTCCTCCATACTAGAAAGCTTGCCATCATGGTTACTCTTAAATTGCTGCAAATCCTCAACTATTTTCTTGAGGCACTCCACCATGTATTTCTTTTCTTCCTCAGTCCATAAGACGCTGTCTCTATTATTATTGTCATTATTTTCAGCCTTTTCCAGTTTACTGTTCATAGCCCTCTGATTCAATTTAAGTTCCTTAATCTCAAAAAACACCCATCTGATTAACTGGAAGAAATCCACAGACCCATTATGAGCAATAGCAAGAATGTCATCAGGAAATTCACATTCAGCTTTAAAGTAATGGTCATCCGCCTTGAGTTCACTGGGATAACGAGACCTATCCTCTTTGTCAGTGGCAGGGTAGCTAGAGTATTCCGACGAGGGGGTCGACTGCGAATCATCCTAATTAGTATCATAAGAGTGATCCTCCGAGACCTTTCTCTTACCCTTCTCTTGGGGAGAGACACTAGAATTACCTTTCCCCTTAATTGCAACCCTTCCCTTGGAAGAAGGGGTTTGGTGGGACAAAGTCGGCATAGCTTTGAAATGTTTATAGATTAAAACAAGCAAACCCTCATGGAGAATAGAATGCCTAATCAGATTCTGACTATAGTTTTGAAAACTAGCATTCAAAGAGGTAGCAAGATAGAAAGGGAAAGAAACCCTAACCTGATGCCGGAAATGGTTGAGGAGCAAAAAATGGTACCCAAATACCCTATTGTAATGACCATCCAGGGTAATGTACTCCATAAGCACTTTCAACACCTTCCTCCAATGTGAGACGATCTTCATTGAATCATAACTACTTTTGGTAGTCCTTCGCAGATCCTCCTTTTCCTTAACTGTCTTCGGAAATTTTTTCACAGCCTGGTCAGAGAGTTTCCTGTCCTTGTAAAACTTGATGCGCTCAATGGAATGCCCCATAACCTCAGCAATTAGCTGCTCATCAATAGCAACCTTTCTCCCAGACAAATTAATCTCGCCATCCTTCCATTCCTTGGCAAAAAACCTAGTGACGTTCGGGTCCCAGCCATGGAGTTTTTCGATATAATTGATTATCCCGCCCTTCTCCAGCAACTCCCAAACCTTAGTGTTACTTCTTAGCTCCTCACAATTTGTCGGTTCCACCCTGCGACACTCACCACCCATGTTGGTAGAATTGTAGGCCTGTTCAGAAGACTCCAGAAAACCAATTAAGCTGGTAATTAGAATACCCAAAAAGCATGCAAAGCATAAAAAATCAGAATAGTAATTAATATTGTTGTGCTTCAGCCAACGATGAAGAATTATTGAACAGCAATCCCGAGACTGCATGACAAGACACTCAACACCCATAATCATACGTTGGTAGGGGGGAATTTGAACCTTCCTGTGAATTCGATCATACATTAATAAGGCAAAGACATCAACCTCCAACTCATCACTCCTTTGCCACATCACCTTGTCCTTCGCCTGAACTCCCTTATTGGCAAAAAAGTCCGCCACCATGTTAATTTCCCTATATGCATGGGAAATAAAGCATTTATCAAAGTTACTAATAATCCCCTTGGATAGATTAATCCAATTCTCTATAGTCCATGAGGGTTTTTGAAGGCCCTTAATACATTGTATGATATTGTTCGAGTCCCCTTCAAGCCACACATTTTTAAAGTTCAACTGACGAGCAAGATTCAAGACTTGAAACACCCCTATGGCTTCAGCAATGTGGTTGGTCTAGGTACCCAAGGGGAGAGCCACCGCTGCAATAAAAAATTCATTCTCATCCCTTATCACTCCCCCACACCCAGCTGGCCCAGGATTACCCTTGGCCGCCCCATCAAAGTTGATATTTACCCAACCAAGAGGAGGGAGGTTCCAATGGATTCCATCTCTAGGCCCCTTAGTGGGTTTAAGAGGAGAAGAAATATCAACATTAATCTTCCAAGCATGTTGTCTGAGCTCATAGTCTTGGTATCTAACCTTTCCATTAGCCTTGATTTTGCTATTGAGCAAATTGAAATTCTCTCTCAAAGCTCTGATAATTTTACCAAAAACAATTTGCTCCGAAAGAACCGAATCCTAAAAGATTCTATTGTTACGCTCTTTTCAAATGCCCCATGCTAGGTGAGGAAAAATGTATCTCCAAAGCAGATTCAAACTTGATTGCTAGAAGGAGCCTTCCACTGGCTATAAAAGTCCAAGATAGACCCAAGAAAAACCCAGTTGAGATCCCACAATTGCAAAATCCTGCACCAGATGTCATAGGCAAAAGGACAGAGGAGAAAGAGATGTGAAGCTGTCTCAGCCTCCGCACAGCAAAGATAACATCTGTTAGGAAAAGAGAAGCCACACTTACAAAGATTGTCATTAGTTAACAGTTTATTCTGAAGAAGAATCCACGCAAAGATGTTGATTTTAGGTATAAGGTTGTGCACCCATGCCTTCGCCCACACAGGAGAAGGGGAGGAATGATAACATGAGGCCACCGCCAAAGAAACATAATAGATCCCTGAGGAGGACAATTTCCAGACCAAAGAATCCTCCTGGCCCTGCGAACTAAGCACAACAGAGTTAAGGAGAGACTACAGAGGGAGAAGGTCCGGACTAATAGTACAGATACCAACCCACTGATCATTCCTCCAGTAGTCTCCAACAAAGGTACCAAATTTGGCTTTGCACTCCTCCATATGATTCCTAAAGATAGGGATACTACAATAAGGTTCATTCCCAATCGACTGGTCTTCCCAAAACAAGATTTTTTTACCATCTCCAAGTTTCCAAATCGCACCTTTACCAGCAAGATCCCTAGCCTTAATGACATTATTCCAAAGGGTTGAACCAAGAGGGAGATTCTGAGAACTAAGAAAATCTCTGATGGAGTCAACTCCCCGCAAATATTTACTGTGCCAGATAGCATTCCATTCACGGGCATCAACAAAGGTTCTCCAGACCTGTTTCACCAAGAGAGCTTTATTAAAAATTCTAATGTTCCTCAGACCAAGACCCCCATACTTTTTGGGTTTGCACACATTCTCCCAAGCAACTAGCAGAATCCTATTCTTCTCCTCAACCCCAAACCAAAGGAAACGTTTTTGAATCTTTTCAATAATTTCATCCAACTTGGAAGGGATCTTAAACAAAATTAGAGCATAAACAAGCAAATTCTGAAGTGAAGCCTTTAGCAACATAACTTTACTAGCTTGACTAAGAAGGGCCCCTTTCCAACCAGCCATCTTCCTATTAAACCTATCCACAAGAGAAATCCAAAAAGATTTTGGAGGTTTGGTTCCCAAAGGAAGCCCCGAGTAAATGGAAGGAAGAGAATTAACAGCACAGTCTAATATGTTCGCAATCTTCCTTTGCCTAGGTTCCGAGGTGTTGAAAAAGAAAAGAGAATTTTTTCGTCCTGTTAATTTTTTTCCTTGAAGCTTCCTCATAAAGCACAAGGGAACTTTTCAGAGTTCTGGCTTCTCCAATTGTTGAGCTTTCCATAAGAATGGTGTCATCAACGAATTGCTGATGCGAATAGGCAAGATTAGCCGAAGACAGTTTTAACCCTTTCAAACTCCCTTCCATCACTTTTTTGTGGAAAAGCCTTCCCAGACTTTCCGCCATCAGGCTAAAGAGAATAGGAGAAACAGGATCTCCTTGTCTCACACCTCTAGAGACTTTGAAAAAAGGGGAAGGAGATCCATTGATAATGACAGCAGTGCTGGTAGTTGAAATCATTTCCCATATCAGCTGTAGAAATCTTTCCGAAAACCCAAAAGCTTTTAAAACTTTCACCAAGAACTCCCAATCCACCCTATCATGGGCCTTAGACATATCCAACTTAAGTAAAAAAACCTTGGTTTTTCGAGACTTCTAAAGAATGGATATTCTCATGAACCGTAATGATGGAATCCAAGATCTGTCTACCAGGGACAAAGCCATTCTACTGAGGAGAAATCAACAGCGGGAGAACCCCAAGAAGCCTAGTGGTAACCACTTTAGAAATGATTTTGTAAAAGGAGTTGCATAAGCTAATTGGGCGGAAGAAATCAAAAGCATTAGCACCAGGGAACTTGGGGATAAGAACAATAAACGTAGCATTAAGCTCTTTCAACAAATTCCTGGATCCAAAAAACTCTTTAACAACATTAACCACATCATCAACAACTATCTCCCAAAAGACTTGGAAAAAGAACATAGGGAACCCATCAGGACCAAGGGCCTTATTACCTTCAAAAGAAAAAACAGTCTTTCTAACCTCTTCCGGTGAAGGGATAGCAGTCAAAGATCTATTTTGATGCTCATTCAGAATGTTGGGGATAGCATCAATGAGGGTTTGTTGAGCATTCACATCCAACCTCTCTTCCGCAGATAAAAGGTTAGGAAAGAACTGGATGGCCTCATTCCTAATCTCATCCTCCTTTTCAATTTTGACACCATTCTTCAAAATATGAGTGATACGATTAGACGCCCTGTGTTTCATAGTAGTCATGTGGAAGAACTTGGTGTTCTTATCCCTTGACGAAAGCCAAACCGATCTTGATCTCTGTTTTCAATATTCCTCTTCTTTTGATAGAATATCATGATATTTTATGAGGATTTCATTTTCTCTGGATAGGAAGTCTCCCACATAACCATCTTTCTGAATTCTATCCTAAATATCCTTTAAATCAGACTGAATAGCGGACTTAGTAGCAAAAATGTCCCCAAAAACTTCCTTATTCCAAATTCGGACCTTGGTTTTGACCTCGCTGAGCTTTTTAGCCACCCAAAACATAGCAGTACCACTAACCTTTATATTCCACCAATCTTGAATGCAATTAAAGATATTAGGATGAGACAGCCACATACTTTCAAATCTAAAAGGGAAGTTTCTCTTACTTGACATAGGGTCAGCCACAAAACTTATAGGGAAATGATCAGAGCCAATTCTGGAAAGAGCATTTAAAGAACATAAATAATCCTTCATCCAATTATCCGAAATTAAGGCCCTATCAAGCCGAACTTGGATAAGATCATTCCCAACCCTCCTGTTAGACCAAGTGTAGGTAGCCCCCTTAAGGTCCACATCATGCAAACATTGGGAGTTGATAAATCCATCAAGTCCAATTTACTATCCATTTGTATTTGAGAACCCCCAAATTTTTCTGACACAAGCAGCGGAGTGTTAAAATCTCCCATAATGATCCAGTTCTCATTAGGGAATCATAACCTAAAAGACTCAAGTCTTTTCCAAAAACTCCTCGCAGTTTTATTGTTGGGGGCATAGATATTAGACAGAATCTAGCTGAAATCATCTTTGATATGCCTGAATCTAGTAACCACATGATTGGCATCTTCCCAAACCGGAGTACCATGAAGATGATCCTGATTTCAAAAAGCCACTAAACCTCCAGAAGCCCCCTCCGAACTCCTACCCTGCACACCACAATTCTTGAAAATCTTAATCTTTTCCATTCTATCCTTAGGCATCTTGGACTCCTGAACAATTAAAATATCTGGTTTATGGTCCCTAGCAAAATTGTGCAAAATATCTTGTTTATGGGAATTGTTTAGCCCTCGAATATTCCATGACATGAACTTCATTTCTTTAATGGGGTATTGCTTCGACAAATCTCCAGGATGGTTCTTTGAACCCCATCAACAATAATTTGGATTCATTCCTGTTCTCTATGCCACTTTGTTGATTTTCTACCCAAACTTCTCTGGACTCCACAATCCACTTTTGATCTATTTCTTGTAGAAACCCCCACCGTGTTGTTCCCTTTTTTGCTCTTCTTCTTCTCAACTTTTGTATATGAGCTATCCTCATTAAGGTCCAGGTCCTCAAGTCCCATGAATTCTTGCCCATCCATGAAATGCCCCACGTCATTCCTCACCTTACAAGTATCCACAGAATTCCCAAAAGTGGATTTCACAACATCCGAAGAACTTTGAGAACCATCCTGGAAAGAAGAATGAATGATCTTCTCCCTAGCCTCCACAGAGCCCTCCTCACCACTTGCTTTACTTCCTGCTTCTTGACCAAAACAAGATGTTTCCTCTAAATCCTCTGCTATAGTGTCTGGAACCCACTTTTCTAAGTTCAAGCTTTCATCCTGCTTTTCAATGCTCCCTCCTATCTTTTCGTCCTCCCCTTGGGATCCCTTAGTTCTCGAGTCCAAAGCTTCTCTGTTATGATCATTAACATCTCCTTCTGGAACTTTGAGGTTGTCAGAACCTTTCAAAGGCTCCTCGGCATTATTAGCTCCCAGACTGGGGTTTTGGCACTCCCCACTATTTTTCCTAACCATCCCCAGGTATATTCTTCTCGCCTATATTCACATCTTCTAGGGGTTTCTCCAACATTTTAGCCCTCCATATCTTGGTCTCCTTGGAAGCCGTCTTAGCGTCAGGCTTAGACACATTGCTTGGGCATTTCCTTGCTCAATGCCCAAATTTTTTACAAGCAAAACACACAAAAGGAAGAGTCTCAAACTCTATAGTCTGAACCCACTTTCCAAGTTTTGACACAATTTCTATAGATGATGGCAAGTCAATAGACTGAGTGATACCCACATAGATTCTGGCAAAAACCAGCCTTTTTCTGGACGAAGTCATGGCATCTATGGATAACAACTCCCCAAAGGAGCTAGCAATTCCCCTAAAAACATCCTCATTCCAATAGTCCAATGGTAAACCTGGTAAACGAACCCACACAGGGACCGCTTCAAAAGAAGCATCCGAGAAGTCCATTTTCGGGGACCACTTCTTAATAGCCAAGGATGACTTGCCAACAACCCAAGGGCCACCACACAAAACTGCTAGCTTGTCCTCTTCGCAGGAAAAAGCAAAGGAGAAGAAACCCTTGGGCAGAGCCGCAATCTCATCTTGACCTTTAGCTCTCCACTTCTTCCTTACAAAATCCCTAACCACTTCAATATTTGGTCTTGGGCCCATAAATTTTCCCACCAGCGATGATGCCATTAGAGAAACGTTATGATCAATCATTGGATCAGGTACAAGAATGGCATACATCCCACTCGAAGGGACCGAAATATTGCTAACCGGAGGAAAAATTGACTTACCAACAGGCTTGGTTCCAAACAGTGAAACCCACTTCCTCTTTGAATCCTCTCGTGACTAGTCTCTCGAAACCTTATCCACGCCCTGGTTTCCTAGACACCTGGACCCACTAGCCCCACCATTTGGAGAAGAGCTAGAGGACAACTTACCTTCTAAAGCCATCTTACCACCTGGGTCCCCTCGCTTCTCCGGGCCCCAGTCCTCGGAACCCTCTCCCTCTTGCTCGTCGCCCACATTCTCCCCTACCGCATCCCCAAAAAGACCAGCCCCCGGCACAGACCCAGCTGCCTTCGAACTAGACACCCATTGCCAGCCAGAAAATTCAAAACCTTGTTCCCACTCACCCATCCTGTTCACTGCTATCTTATGATGATTGTTCTTCATAGTCAATCCTTAAAATCATTGTTCTGATAAAAACATAATATGTTGATATGATATCAAATTAGTCAAATATATTCATAGAGCTTCTGCTGTAGATATCTTGTGCACGTTAATGCAGAAGTGGCATTAATGCAACATAACCAGCACCGGCTTTTCTTAGTTTGCAATATTTGCAGTTATATATCAAAAGTAGATTTAAGAAGTTACAGATGCTTAGTGGGATTCTGCCACCATAGATCAAAATTTGGCACCATCTTCTCATGTTATAGAGTAGCTGCTAAGCAATTTGCTGCCAGCTTGTTATGCAAGATGTAGAAACATCCTGCCATGTTTAGGTTCCTGTGATATCATTGATATAATCCTTAAAATTCTGGCTCTGAAAAAGTCCCTGAAAATTCCAGTCTTTTTATGTTGAACACATTTTGGGATGTAACAAAAAATTTCAACTGGTAGAAAAGTACTGGATCATTCCAGCATGTCATGAGCATTCTGTTAAAAATCCTAAGCAAATATCTCATTCAATAGGAAATTCGTATATGTTTCCAAGATGGCCTATTGTTCTTTATTATTTCATGTCTCCTTGAAACATTAGTTTTGGTCATTGTTGGAGCTGTGGTAGTAGAACTCTATATTCTTGTGTATTTTACCGAGTTCCATTTCTCTACTCAAAGCATCTTTTAAGTGATGTTTAAAGTTTAAACTGGCTTTGGGGATTATGTATGTTACTTTTCAGTTTTGCATCTATAAAGGGTGAAATAAAATAGAAATGTTTTGAAATCTACTGTTTTTATAATCTAAGTGTAGCAAGTCTCTACAGGCCACTTGCACTGCAACATCGGCGTATGGTTGGATCAAGTATTCGGGTAACACTTCAAATTTAACTAAATTTAAGTTCCTTATGACATTTGGTATAAACCACAAGATTTTGGATTGCAATTACTGATTAAATTCCATTTAATGGTTTAATCAAGGTCAAGAAAACACAGTATTTTGAAATAAAATACATTTTTGACTTACAGAAAGCAGCAAAATTCCTGGACTCTGGAGCAGTTAGTGCTGGAAGATTTTTATGGCACCACCCATTGGCTCGACTCATCTTACTCTTCTACTTGGTAGGATCAATTCCATGATCTAAGTATCCTTGTGGCTTTACAATTTACTGTACAATTGTGCTTGAGATGCAATCTTTTGGGGAAAAGGAATGTTTGATATGCTGATTAATTTTTGAATGCATATATGTATCTTCTTGTAGGTGTTTGTTCACATTTTTCTACTTTACTTGTTGCATCGTCTTCAGGTATGCTTAATGCATTTGATATGGTCTTCAAATTCATTTTGTTGCATTACCAATTAAACATATTCAAGCACAATATAAAAGCCATATCCTAAAACAGTTGTTACTCCATCTAGGAAATAATGTGGGAATTTGTGGCATTCTATTCTAAATATATCCCATTCCTGATGCTACACGCTTTTTTCTATTTCTGGTGCAAAATAACTGATGGTGAACATCCTATAATTGCATTATCATTTGAAGAACCTATTTTAGTCTCAACCTGGTACAGGAAAAAATGTTTGCGGATTCTATTTGAATGTATCGTACAATATAAATTATCATTTAAAGATCACCATACATGGCAGCACATTTTTATTATTCAGAAAAGCCGAGCTTTATATTTTCATTAAGGAAATTGATATATTTTTGTGTTTTACTATGTACTTTCAAGGAACAAACGGAACGCCTGCTATCTTCAAGAGAAGCTGCTGCTACAATGGGTCTGGTAAACTCTGGGCTACCATGATCTAGCTAAATAACCATGGCTAAACATTGGATTTTATGTGATATCTACTATACAAGTTTTGAAAATAGGGTAAGCCACGCAAAGCATATGATTTTGGAGTTCAGTCATGTTTACACCAGGAAGAGCAGTTTTGGTTATTGGTTGGAATAGTGTTTGGTTCCACCAAGTTACTGAAGTGCTTTTTGCCCTAAAATGAAGATTAGATTGTTTTCTGTAGGAATTATTCATTTCTTTCTCCCGAAGTGGGGAAAGTCCATTCACTGTGTAAATTTCCCTGGCTCTTGTAAAGAAACATGCCTCCTGATGAATTATCTCCAAGTTGTACACATGTGATTTTATATGAAAGATATAATATGAAACATTCAAGCATCTATATGACTTGCAAGTCTCAAATATAAAATGTCATTGAGATGTCTAGCAAAAAAACGAAAGTCAGCAGATGTATTTATTGTCACTGATGGTACTGCAATAAGTTATTTTATCTTTTGCTTTGTCACATGCCAAGTAGGTATATACATGCTAAATATGTAATACTTATATATTGAAATATAGAATAAGAAAATAGTAATAGATAGATAAATGTGAATGCATAGAGTATATGTTACCTATATACAGATCCAAGGGCATGTTTGATGAGATGTGTCCTATCAGGGTGAGAAGTTATATCTCTTAGGAGTGATGATTAGAAACTAATTAAGATTATGTGGATATTATATTAACATGCTGAAAAGGCTTCAACCTCTAAGTAGAGGTAGACTATGAAAATCACTATAGCTTCAATAAAATTTCAGAATAATGGCGCACAGAGTTGGGATCAATCCACAAATTATGATTATGAGGGTAGATTAACATCCCCTCCATTGAAAAGGCTTCGTCCTCAAAGTAGAGATAGAATACAAAACCACTATAACTTCGATAAAATTTGAGAATAACGGCACAAAGAATTGGGATCAATCCATCAAGTCTTGATGGAAGTATATATTGTTGTAATGTGATAGTTGAACTATGCTTATTGGAATATATTGTTTAGATGAACCCCATTAACATGGGCTTAAATTACATTTGAAATTTGGAGAACTGTGACGTAAATTTGTAATAAGAGTGTTGATGACAATGAGGAGGTCAATAAAGCTACGTTTGAGGCTTCTTAATCTCTTGTGGATTGATATTTACAATTGTTTTGTTTGCCATCACCATTATTTGAATATTTTATCTCCTGAACTGAAAGCGGTAATAATTTTGACATCAATCACTTCAAATTCTTGTCTATAGAATATTTTCTCTTGTACAACATTGTAATAACAACTTGGATTACTATTGATTCTCGTCTACATTTAGTTCTTGGATTTTGGTCAAGAAACTTGGATAAGGTGAGATTGACTATGGTTTCTTAATGAATTAGTTTGTGCATTTTTATTATTTAAAATTTTATTAATTGGATGAGGATAAAGATAGAGTCCAGTTCTACATGTTAATGTCAACAACAATGAAAATTGGACTAGGTAGAAAATCTGTTTGGTTATATAGATCGTGAGGGTTCAAATTCCTCTATCCCTAGGCTAATTTATCGAAGTCTCTTTTTTTTTTCAAAAAGTAGTTTTTTTTAGGGACTTTTGTTCAAAACATTACTATTATATTATTATTTTCAAGATTTATTGTTCTTTTCTCTTTGCAAAAGAGTTCGCATTATTTTTATGGGATCTTTTCATCCTGAAAGCATTATTATTTTCAAGGTTTACTATATTGTTGGTGTAAATAGGTGTTTTACCTAACTAGTTCATTAGTGAACATTGAAACAATCATAATAGATTGGTGAATCATATCATCATAATCTATTATTTGCATCCTTTGATAGAATAACATTATTCTCTCATAGTTGGTCTCTCTTGTGCTTTCATGATGTTCTTAGATCTTGGGTGACTATAGTCTTTAGTCAAATTTTGCATGGTGAAGAGTATTCTATACCAACTTTTACATGGTATTAGAGTTTTGGGATTGCTTCTTGTTAGTATTTATTGAGAGATCTAAGTTGCAAATCTTGGTGGATCTTGAAAAGTTGAGTATGCTTTTCTTTTACATCAAATGATGACCTAAAGAATAAAAAAAGCTTGAGAGAAATATCAAATTTGAGGGTTTCTTCTTTGTGGCTTCGTATTGTAGGTTCAAATTGAACATATGAGGTTAGATCTATGAGAGTTTGAAGCTAAAAAGTGGTCAAATCCAAGAGGTAGTTGCAATTTTAGAGCACTTTGGGTCACAACAGACCTTGCCATCGTATCTAAGAGGCCTAAAAACTCCAAATTTGATTGTTAAATCGACAAAATCCAAGCACTTCATCCAAAGCCTAAAGAAAAAATTTGCCCTCATCCATTGTTCGTACGACCGTCATAACTACAGGCATCGAAAAAAAATTGCTGGTAGAAAAATTAAATTGGGAGGTGAATTCTTTTGTAGTTTTTTTTGAAGTTTTTTTTAAAAAAATTGCAGTCATAGTACCCTGCAAGATTGTAAGGTACTTTGCATATCACGTCAAGTACGAGGGCTTGCAAAGTCGCAATGTAGCATGCCCCACGTTGGCCACGCAGCCCCGCAACCCCTCAACCCCCACTATCCTCCGCCTCCCGTTGATTTGTAAGGATGAAGAATATTCCATAAAATATTTTGCTAGTCAGTGAAAGGAATATTCCATTATAGGTCGTCAAATGAAGAATATTCTAATCGAAAGATTCCTAAGCATATTTTGACGACCCCCGCAATGAGCAATGATGGGTAGGAGATAGTCAAATTTAATTCTGTCTTTTGTTGATGTTAGCACCGCATTTGCAATGATGTCAGTAGCCTTAAGAATTTTCGGCCTCCCTCTCCAGTGCAGTTTTTGTTTTGGAAGTCCAACTTCACAAGCTCATAACTCAATCATCCGACATCCTTTTCTCGAGCATTTTTTTTTATTTGGGGTAGAATTTTGTGCTCTACACAATGGTGTAATTGGTTTTTGATTTTGGTGCTTGGATTTTCCAGAAATTGTAGATTCTCACAAGTGTTGTTGAGTTGTTCTCGTTTTGGGAACTTTTGGAGCTTCATTTTCACTCCTATGGTAACATTCTTGGGTGATTTTTTTGAAAGTGCATAATTTTTCGTGTACTTTGTAGTTGATTGATCATATTTTATGTAAACAATTACTTTGAGCTTGTGGCCAAATTTTCCATCTATAAGCACTAAGATCAAGTTCACTTCGTTATTTTTGGCAAATGGCATCTGTAATACACTAAATATAAAGTGCCACGATCATATATTGCTAGAGGGGCTTCTTGATTGAGTAATTAGGGGGGAGTAATCTTGTGGTGGTTGATTGCTTTCTTTTACTTGTGTGTTCTTGCAATGGGGAAATCTCAAATTAAACTCTTTATCTCCATATAATTATGCTTCATGGAGAAAATCAATATGGAATTATTTCATGGGAAAAGGTTGTCTAGGCTATCTAAAGGAAACCATTCCTCAACCTATTAATGCTAAAGAATTAGCAAAATATGAGCTTGATCGTGAAAAAACACTTGGATGCATATGTTCATTAGTCTCTTTTGATTTACAATCTCATAAAGCAACCAAGATAACCAGATTGACTTTGAAGTATTTTGAGAACTTACCTAGAAATAGATAATTAGTACGTAGTACGTACAAGGTCGAAAAATTGCTTCATTATCAAGGATGTATTTGCAAAAAGAAAATTGCTTGCAAGAAATGAAGATTTTCATCCATGAAAATTAAATCATTCATCATGAGCATAAAATGAAAAACTATAAGCGGTGAATATAAAAGCAAACAAAGAAATTTCCAAGGCATTCCCATAACATAGAGCATTTTAAAGCCAAAAAGATATATATATATATATATATATATATAAAGTTTTGTATTACATTGTCAAAAAGAGTGATTTCACAACATAGGGTATTCAGATGCAAAGAGTGAACATGAGGACTCTAATAGCCTCGATTACTTCTTGCATGTGCTCTATTTGCGCGGGGGAGAAGAGGTTCTCATTAAACTCGACATAGCAGGCGAATATTTCCATATTGTTGCTCTCTAGACTAGCACACAATAGGGCAATGGCTTGACCAACCCATTCATTGCGCAATGCATAAGCGATGTGAACTGCATTGCCAACTAGGCCCACACATAGATGAACAAAGAGGCCTCACAGGGCATCTTCAACACATAGCAGATAATGTGGACGAACCAAGCGCTCAACAGCTCACAACCCCCATTTGAAACTCCCAGAGGTGCACACAATGTTATATAGGAAGCGCTCAAGCAAACTAGCATTATGGACGTGCACTTGGGACATGAAGTGCTCGCCAATAATTCTCTCAGTTGGTCTATCACCAACCTATGGAAGACACTACACTCGATACCATCTACAACCAGGAAATCACTCTCCACGGACACTTCACTCAATGAACTCGACATACTGGAAACATAAATTAGCATTGTGTAGATGAATAGTGGCAGAGTTAATTTATAGAGTGGTGAAGGTAAATTGGCAGAGCTCACCTAGAAGTAATTAATGTTGAAAGTACACTCCAATTGCTTAGAACTCAATTAACTCAAACAAGGCGATGTGATGGAAATCTTACAAGTTAGATTCAAACAGTGGGAAAATCCTCTGCATGTAAAGAAGTTGCACGGAATGATCTTATATGGCATGCCAACAGTCATCGAAAGTTAAAGGTGGTCGATATTTCACACAAATGTAAGCCATGTGGTATACTTACAACAAGTGACGATTCATTCTCCTATCCTATCAATCGGGAGATGGGATGTAATCATAACCATCCTTAAAATTAGCAATTAGTGGAGGTGTTGTCATAATCTGACAAAGTTAGTTGGTTTCCAACCAACTTTTTATTCGATTAGGTGATGATTAGCATCCAAGAATCAGTTTTCAAGAAATCATAACCATTACATTGTAAAATTTTAAATCTCATAGTTGGATATTGCAAGGGTCTAACATTTTGATCCCCCTTGCACTGTGATGCATGAGTGAGAATCGATCATACTAGAAGGATCAAATTTTGCAGTTTTAATTCATTGTTGTGAATGTTTATTGTCTGTGTGCAGTAAATTGTGAGTTGAATGCTAATATTTATGAATAATTTTGAGACTTTAGATGAGCATTTGGTTATTCCTTTCCTATGAGGATGTGTTATTCAGTGGTGTTTAATTCATTTATTTGCAATAAATGATTAAGATTGTGTTGAGTCAAGTTAGCAAGCATTAGTAGTCTGGTTTGTGAGCCAAGATATTTGTTGTTTGCTAGTCCATTTCAGCATTGAAGTAGTTTCTTTTAATTGAAAGCATTTATCTTCTCATCTCATGGCTATGAATAGGTGTTAGTTTTTCCTTTCCCACTTTCTGGTCAAAAGCATACCACTTTATATATTTTCAAAACAAAAAAAAATCATTTTTGAAAAGGGAGTTGTACCTCAATTAAAATTCAGAGGGAGATTACCAACGCAATGGTAATCTCTCCAAATGTTGTGAATTGATTGGTCCTTCTTAGGCATTATAGAGTTATTTTAATTTGTATTCAATATTTTAAAGGAAAAATTTGTTCACCAACACATCTCCAAGATAAAGCAACCAAGAACACATTTGAAAGATTGCAGTATTGATAAGGAGGATTTACAATTGATTTTGAATGTTTTATCCAAGCTTGGTCTTGAATATTCAATGTTTGTTTTTAGCTTTCATACCCATCTACTTTCCATGGGAGCATCATATGTTGATTCTATGTTTGATGACTTTGCAAATCTCCTAATCCAAGAGGAAGTGAAGTTAACTCGTATGTGTCTAATCAAATCTTCCAAGTCACAAGCATTGTTGGCTAGTGAGTCTAAGGTACAAAAAAAATCAGGGAATCTTGATAAGAAGCAAACGAAGAAAAAAAAAAGCTACATAAAGAATTTGAATCCTCTCCCTCTAAAAGGGAATCATCTAAGAAGGAGAAACTTACATGTGCATATTGCGAGAAAATAGGGCATGATGAACATCATTGTTATTCAAAACAGATTGATGAGTTGAAGCATCTTCTTAAGAAGCATCAAATCAATTTGTCTTCAACGTCAAAAGGTTTATCTTCTTCTTCATCATCATCCAAGTCTAATAGACATAAGGGGAAAGCACTTGTTGCAGTTGCAATTTCCATTCAGAGAGGTGGATACTCGATTCAAGAGCCTCACATCACATGGCTTCATCTGAGGGTATGTTCACTTCATTTGAGTCTTTTTCATCCCCACACATCCTAATGGATAACAACACATATGTGTGTTTATAGGAAAGGATCCATTAAAATGGATGACATAACATTAAATGATGCTTTTTGTGTGCGTTCATTGTCAACCAATATCCTTTCTATTTATCAGATCACACCTGGTGGAGTAGGTAGGAGTGTCAAGTTCACTCTCACTTCTCTCATAATTTGGGATTTGCATAGCAAAGATATAGTTGTAGTTGGAGAGGTTGATCACTAATCTCAAGTCTACACCTCACATTTTGCTCCTATTGATTTGGTAGATGTTCACATTGAGGCATCTTGTGAGGACACTTTTGAAGAGATTCGGTATGGTCATTTGAATCTTGGTGTTCTATTATTCATTGAGAATCGAGTGACATGCGTTGATATTCCATATCCTGCATCTACTTTTGTACCTGATGATGCTTGTGTTGCCACAATTTTGGCTCTTTGTGATTCAATGCAAAACATACATTGTCTTCCAGAGATGGCTACTTGGGATGAGTACTTGATAGACATTGTTGGTTTGTTTTATGCATCCCGCTTTTCAGATTTGGGAGACACCATTGATTGCATTCATCTTCTCTTTGATGGAGATGATCCTTCTTCAGTTGTTGTGAGGGAATACTTTGACCCTCTTGTTCATTCTCTACAAGATCATTCTTCGCAGTATGATATGAATGTGGATTCTTTTGGACAACATTTGGAGGAGGCTTCTTTGTCTTCAAAGGAGGTATCTATGTCTTTGAATTGTGTTATACAATCATTTCTAGGAGATTCTTGATTAACACCTTCTGTTGTGTGGATTAGAATGCCTATTTGGAGGGTGACAACTTTCAACATCAACATGGAGACACTTGAGCATCATTCAGATACATCACACATCATCCATCTTCCCTCATTTTCCTTTCAAGAATTGGAAGACATCTTACATACCATCTTGGTTTTGTTTCTTCCTAAGGGGAGGAATGTTGTTTGGTGGTATTGGATCATCTTCAACATCCAATTCCAAGCATCTACCATCATTGTAGGAGATTCAACATTGAGGGGGGTTGCATGGTCTCTCTTCTCTCTTATGGGGGGTCTTTTTCTTCACATGGGATTTTTTCCTTCTCATTGTTCATTGAGAGCTTTTTGTTTTCATCTCTTTTAGGGAGGATTCTTGTCCCACTAGGTTTTCTTCTTTTCTCTATTTGTGAGAGATTGCATTTGTACATGGACACCTAACATGGCCTCATAATCAGGACACATCTTTGCATCTTTGCATAATAATCTACTCCCCAAGTTGCACTTTCTCTCAACAATATTCATTGAGTAGTAACTTATCATGTACATATATGTGAAGCTTATAGGGATGATCATTGAACACCCATACTTGGATGAAGGTGAAAGTGAGGAACTAGGAAAACTAATTTATCCTAATTGTTATTCCTAACATACATTTGTTAGAAATTATATTTCTTGTCTCTCCTTCAAGTGCTTTGACTATATAGAAAAGGAAGGCATCATTGACTAAACAATTTATAATATGCATTTTTCTTCTCTAGTTGAGGATAATATTTGTAAATTATATTTGTTAAGGCCAATATGTTGCTTTTAACTTAACCACTACATATGTTTACTTTTGATATTATATAGACTAAGTAGCTACATCAAGTAAAGCTATCCATCTGCCAATATTCAATTTTTGTAGTTGCTTATGGATAATACTATTGATCAAGGTTGACCAATCAATGAAGTAGCATATATCCCTAATGGTATCAATTGGACCATATATCCAATGATGAAATTGAAGGATTTTGAGTTCCCTATACGAATAGAAACATCTTTCAAATCCTTTATTTTTATGTTGTAGCCACAACTGGATGGAATGAAGGCATTTATCAATATTTTGATCCCAATTATTGTGCAATTTAAAAGGGATAGTTGCACTACTTCATGTGTCAATATCATCAGAAGCTCCTTAATGTAGACTAGCTTTAGTCTATTGATTGTTTCTCTATATGGAAATTCAAACTCTCTTAATTTTGGATTTCAGTGGTTGGGACATGTTATCACCAAATATGAGCTAGTGATTGGCATTGGAATCTTGAAATCTTGACCACCCACTATTATATACCCTTCTCATTATAATTCCATCCTCTTTATAAGGGAGTTCTTGGAGATCTTCTAAGAAAACAACACCTATAATGGTGTCATTTATTGTATCAATCTATGATTTAATATGTAAAGTAAAGTGGGTTGATGTTCATGTCACACTTGTTTTTAGATAGGTTAACATTAGCATAAAATAGAGGACATCAATTGATGACAACGTTGCATGGGGGAAGACCAGATACCTCAACCTAACATCTGAGATAGTTGGTTGTCGCATGTAGAGGATCATTAATTATGGCATGGTGGAAATTGAAGGAACCAAGGAGTGTTTTTAAGTTACAATCTACCCTGCCACAATCACCCACCCCATGATTCGTTGCAACACCATATGTATTTGATCCACAAAAGTCTCATGTTGATATTGAAAATGGTTCAATAAAAAATTAACCTTCACCAATTGTGAAGATTAAAAATGGATGCTTACTCATATAATTGTGGGACTTTGCATAGAAGGGGTTTTTTAAGTGGAAACATGGTAATTTAAACTAAGTAAAATTATCAAATGTGTGAATTAATGATCAAGTTTACATGATAATATAGGGATTTTATTATTATTTTAATATCTTTGCCATGTTATTGATTTGCTTTAAAAGGATTATATTAAACAATCACTAGCTCAAAAATGTTTAAGGTACTGACATGACTAGTGATTTAATTTATCTAATTATAATGTAACCAAATTACAAAAATGATATGTGATATCAATTAGCACATGCATTAAGTAACCATAAAATGATATTCAAACATCCTACAAAATTAATAGAACTAAAATTATAAAAGGAATAAGACAATCTTAAGGAAGTTATACAAATAGAACACTAACACATTACATGTTTGAAAAACAATCAAGACTAAGCTAAATTAACAATAAGAAGCTAAAACTTAAACAATTAATAACATGACTAAAAATATCAAACTTGAAGAGAAAATATATTGATAAACATATACATGAAAAACATTGATAAAGAATATTAAATGCAATAAAAAGAAAACAATGACACACTCCGAATACCCATAAATTTCCTACACCAACAAACTTCTTAGTACTAGTTGACTTTGTCAACAATTCAACAACATTCTACAAGGTATCAATCTTCTCCAACAATACTTTTTTGTCTTCAGTCATATTTGTAACAAAATGACATTGCACATCAATGTGCTTCATTCAAGCATGAACAATAGGGTTATTTACCAAACATATCTACTTTGATTGTCATAGTATATCCTTATAGCTTTCTATAAGATATCAATATTTGAACAAACCTTTGTAACCTTATAGCTTATTTTCGTGCATAAGTGGTTGTCATTCATTCAATTTTTGTAGTTGACAACACAATAATTGTTTTGCTTTTTCTCATCCAATTGATTGCTCCACCAATTAAAATAAAGACATAACCACTTGTAGATATTTGAAAATTAATTTATCTTGCCCTATCAACATTAATAAAAAATGTACATCCAATAAGTCCATATTAAGGCTTCCTTGGTATAAAATTTTATAATCTAAAGTTCCACACAAATATACGATCTTCGTTACTATAGTTGGATGTTCCTTCCCTAGGTTTGACATGTATTTTCTCAAAACTCCGATTTCATGGATAATGTCTAGTTTGCTACATATCATGAAATATATTGGGCTTCCAACAACACTTGCATATAGAACATGACATATCCTCAATATCCTTATATCTTCAAACATTGTTCTATACACAATTTAAACGAATAAGAATAGGTTTATCAACAAGTTTGTATAACCTTTGCAATATGGTCTCGACATGTTTCTTATGATCCTCGTATATGCTTAAATGACCCCTTTTAGTTTCTATCTTAATACAAATCTTACAACGTGAAGATACTTCATACCGGATTGTGATGAGAGTTAAGATTTAAAATCCTTAACCATTTCATTACTATTTCCTATTAACAATATATTATCAACATATAATACCAAGGTAACAAAATGGTCACGAACCTTTTGAAAATATACATATTGATCGTTTTTTCTTTGTACAAATCCAAGTCCCAATACGTAATCATCAAAATTTTGATACCACATCCTTGATGATTATTTTAGGCCATGAAGGGACTTATTCCATTTAAAACTAATTCATATTTTTATTTTTATTGTATATTTCTTGGCTATAATTATCATATGATTATCTTAAATGATCAATTAAGAATTGAATTAAAGAAATTAGATCCTAAAACATTATGAATCTACAATATAATAATCAAATAAAATTCATACTCAATGAAATTCATTTAACATTCTCATAAAGATTCAACTAAATCAATAAAACCTAATTCTAAACAATTGAATCAAATGACAAGCAAACCTCCAATCCCATTGTGGATTGATGCATAATTCTAATGTAGATTGCTCATTTGAATGCATAATCCATTTGCAAAAGCTTGGTTGAAGAGGGATGATTCATAAAAAGGTTCTCAAATTGCTTAAGGAATGGCTCGAGAATTTGAGAGAGTAAGGATGCTATGAAGATTGTGAATTAAATTCATGTTTGAAAGGCTTTGTTTTATAGATTTTAGGAGTTTTGATCAACGATCAAGATTCGATCTAAGGATCAATGGACGAGAGGGAATCAAGAAGGTGAGTGTGGATTAAGAAGGATCAATGGTTGAGGATTCATGATAGCCCAAAATATCCCCAATTTCATGGAAATATGTTAGAGATATTTTGAATTGGAGGGAAGAATTTGAATTTGAAAAGGGAATATTCTTTGGAAATATTCTTTGTGCAAGTTGAAGCATTGGAGGAAAATTAGGTAATTAAACAATTATTTAAAATCATTTAATTATAAGGATGAGGAGAATAAAGAGTTTTAATTAAATAATTGGGAATTATTTAATCAAATGAAATTATTAGTATGAAAATGATGAATTAATAAAATAACCTAAATTATTCAATTAATAGGGGAATAAAGTGAATTTAACTAAATAATTAGACATTATTTAATCAAATAGAGGAAAAAAAAAGAATTACGAGGGAAATGATGTTAATTGGTGAAATCAAGATGTTTGATATGCTTAGGACATTTTTAGGTGTCTACATTTTTCCCCTCTTTGAAGCGAGGTACTTGTGTTGTTTCAAAGATCTAATGCTGCTCGAAATTTTTTTTAAATCCCTTGATTTTACTTGATGCCCCTATGGACAAAGGAATGATGGTAGACTACCCCCTCAAGAGATCGACCGAAAAACTTAATTTTTGGTTCAAGATCACGACAAGGTTACAAAAGTAGTTTTGTTGAGAAGAGGACTAAAAATAAGTCTTAGGAAGATGATAAATTGATCAAAATCGATGATCAAGATTGAAAAATAGACTAGCAAGTTCATCAAGGGAGAAACCCTAAGGTTTGGGTACCATATATAGGTATTTGGGCTCAAAATATCCTCATTTTCACTCTTAGCTTTGTGATATTTTAGAGCTCTAAGCATCCACTCTTTAGGAAACCTTCTCACTATGTCATTCATTCCTCTGGCCCCACATTGCACAAACCTAGTTTGACAGTCCCATAGGCTAGCGAGAGTGGGCCCATCGATATGTACTATTTTAATTTTTTCTTACACGTAGTTTTAGGTTGTTAAATTTATAGCCAAAGGTAGGAAAAAAAACATGTTGATCCACAAATGGATGCCTTTGTACCCTAACATGTCACTTTTTCAAATCATGGAATGTCACTTTTGTGATAGAGGTGCGATTGGGATAACCCAACGCGTTTGGGATAAACCAACACGATCAAAGTGACATGTTTGAAAATGTGTTCACATTTAAATTTAGGGATTTATCGCTTTTGAAAACAAGTTTGTGTTAGATTTTCAAGATTTGTCAGGTTTGTGCACAATGAAATGTTTATTCTTTTGGTCAGCAGATTTAGGTTTTCTTTCAAAAAATTAATAAATTGATGTTGTGGGCGCTATGCTTAAAAGTGGTGCTTCATCCCATCTACTCCCAAGAGTGGAGGCCTAGGATTTTGGAGTGGATCACTACCATAGGCGAGGTCGAGGTTGAGTTTCTAGCATCAATTGGTCTTTATCATAATGCATACTATTATCATGGAATCTAGCAGTGCTCAATTCACGGATAACCCCTCTACGAAACTTATTTGTTTCATAGGTTCTTGATGTTCAAGCACGCAAAATGAAGTGAATCTCAATTCACCTCGATGCACGGTCTAAAGTCTCAAATAGTCAGTTTGAGCATTCCCCTACATTAGTCTCTTGAAGACCTTCGAAACGAATATCTTCGCGAACTCTCAAAGTTGAGAGTTAGTCAAAATTGTGAAATATGTCAAAGCGCTAAAAATCAGCGCTCCTACATATTACCTTAGCTAATTTTTCTCCAAGTGTTGGAGCACTGATTTTCAGTGCTCCTACACTTTGTCCAAGTTGAAAATTCACAAGCGCTGAAAATCAACACTTGTGCACATCTTAGTCTCACTTTGTCAAAATATGCAAGAGCAATGATTTTCATTGCTCCTGCATATTTTTCTCCACTTTGTATACCTTCGTTAAATGTGCACTTTAAGTTCACTTCAATCTTCTCAAAATAATTTTATAAGTTCTTTTTAAATCATTTCTTTTCTCTCTTAACCTCCATTTGCTTCCCTCTTCCTCCACGCTGGTCTATCCACCAAAGCTAGGTTGCGATTTCAAATATTTTATTTTCATTCCTCCATTGCTAGGGCTTCAATGAATTTTTCAGCTACATGGTTTCTTCTTCTTCCTTGTCGATTTCTTCTTGTTATTCTCTTTTTAAAAGAAACCTTGTAGTTCCTCTTTACATTTTTCTCAATACGTTTTGTATGTTTAGGTTTTCATTTCTTTGTATATTCGAAATCAACCATTACTTCTTCCTTTATCGAGCCCTACTCTTTGCATTTTTGTTAGGGTTTTTGTTTTCATTTTACAATGTGTCCTAAGTTGGATTCAATGGATCCTTCACTTTTCTTTTTCCTTTAGCCCGATACCATTTTTGAGCAATGAATTCTATTCACCACGCATATCTCTGCAATGTCTCCAAATGGTCGAGCGATCTTTTTCACCGTTCAAGCACCATTTGCTTTTCCTCTCACATGCAAGAGTGGTGAAAAAGTCCGCTCTTGCACTATCAATAGATCTCTAAAAAAATTGGTGATGAGGCATTATTTTTTTCGCCTCCCAACACTAAATATTTTCACCCAACTCCCAAATGTAGGAGGAGTAAAAATCACCGCTCCTACATAGATTGTTCTTTACAAACATATGTTGAAGCGGTGAAATATCTCGCTTGTGCACTCACCTCAAAGGATCGAGAAATGCTCAAGCACTGGTTTTCAGCGCCCGATCATAACCTTGGCACTTCAATTTGTCTAAGTAAGAAGACATGTCAAGGCGTTGAATTTTAGCCCTTGAAATTTTTGACTTTCCACATGTAGAAACATGTAGGAGCGTTGATTTTCAGCGCTCCTACATAATTGGCAGTTTTTCCTTCAAATAATCTGAAATCACTATGTTTTCACTCGAATCCCCATTTCTTTGCTCTCGCTCCATTTTTTGTCCCTAATTGCTCATTTCACGCTTGCTCCACATTGCTTGCTTTCTTCACGCTTCCCAATGCTTCATTTTTGCCTAATGTCTGTTGATTCACCATCCTTGTAGTTTCTCTCCAAATCTCATCAAGTGATCATAAAAGTAATATCATTTGATCCTGATTCTTCTAGATGACAACAAAGAAGCCTCCATTGTCTTCTAAGACTAAGGGAAAAATGAAATACAAGTACCAAGGTGTCTATCCACCTACAGTGGTGATCTCGAAGGTGGACGAAATAAAAGACGCCAAGGTTGGTCATCAGGACTTTGTAGACTTTGTTAAAATAACTGAACAAAAGCCCTTGGAAGACAATTTGAGAGCTATTGTACATAGCAATCTGCATCTGGTGTCCACATTCCCGACATCTGCTCATCATAAAGATTTTTTTCTCCAAGTTGCATCCCACTACATCCAAGAGAGCAGAAGTGTAACATATTCCTCTAGACAAGTGATGATGAGGCTACACCCTTTTTTCTTTGACATTGTTTTTAGAGTTCCACACATGGAAAGATACACCAAGATTTCAATGCAACAAGCCCAGGAATTTGATGCAGATCCAACCAAGGCTAAAATTTTTATCAACAACTAATGGTTAAAAACACCTAGGCCTACTATCTCAAGATGGTCGAAGGGGCTTCTACGAAGTGACTTCAAAGAAGATGTTAGGGACATGATTACTCTCTTGAGCAGGGTTAAAGGATTGCCTGAATCATCTCATTTTCAGGAGTGGATGTATGAATACATTCGGATCATAAGAAAATAGAAAGCTCACATTGATTGGGGAACACAAATCAGTGATGAAATTCATGAACAACTAATAAATGTGCTAGCCAATTTGAAGTTCTATATGACTTCTTATTTGGTGTATGTTGCAATCGTGATGAGGCAATTCCTAGGGTTATCTACAAAGGGAAACCAACACTTGGTACCTATGTACAATTATTTCTATCAGTTGGAGCTAAAGGAAAGCTTTCATCATTTCAAGAGAGTCACATATGCCTTCTTTGCACCTCTCCTTTTCAATTTTGACCCAACTCTCGAAAAGAAGAGAGTGTATGATGAGGCCTACAAAGTGGTGAGTAAGGTCGGGTGTATATTCTTGAAATTTCCAACTTTCACTTATATGAGGGTAGGTTGCTACATTGGATGTCCTTACATGTTTCCTATATATCCCTCAGATAAGTGGATACTCATGGAGCTATGTTGACAGCTTATTTCAGTTCACAAGGAACGAATGATAATTCACAAACCAAGGTTCAAGTTTCCACTAATGATTGGTAGATATACCATTCAAAGTGTACAAAAGGCCAAATTAGTCTATGCAGAAATGTAGATCATGACAATAAGGACAAAAATACAGATTTGACTTTGATTATTGGAATGTGAATAGGAAGTTGAAGAAGAATCACAGCCACAAGTACTGCTTCGAAGACATATGGGTTGAATGCAGAGATGAAGAGGACATCCAAAAAATGGATTATTGCAGGCTAACCGTAGAGCAGATCAAGGATCTTGGTGTTGCTGACCTACCAGAGGGTTTCAAAGATCCTGGCGACATCATGAACGTTACCTATGATGAGAATGAAATTTCTAAGAGACATTTGCCTGCAATACAATGGTCTAAGAAGGAAAGTGTTTCCATTAGGGGCTTGCTCCCATATTGGCCAACACTATAGAATGGTTGCACAAACATGGTATCTAGATGAAATCCATCATGACATAGTCAAAAGGAGAAGAACCTGGAGTAGAAGCCAGCCAACAACAGGAACTCCACACAAAAGACAAGCAAGCGGCTACTCCCTCTTCTTCCTGAAGAGGCGCTAGAATCAAGTTCATTGTTGGCAAGAAGGATACATGGGTAGTTCAAGAAGAAGAGGCCATGAAATCTGAACCATCTCATTCAAAAGGAAAAGGGCTTGTTTCTGAAGAGGTAGATTCCAAAGAAGAAGGAAATAACAGCGAGGAATCTTTTGAAGGAGAAGATTTTGAAGAAGAAGACTCTAATGAGGAAGAAGATTTCGTAGGAGAACAAGAGTCTCAAGAAAAAGATGAAGAAGGTGAACAAGAAGCTGATAAACAAGAACTCGGGCATGATGAAGAACAAACACTATCTCCACATGACAATGTTGTCAAAGACTTTCCCCAAACATCATCGCCCGTAACTTCAAATTTTCCTCATACACCTCCTAATCCTAACACTCTGCCACCTCCTTTTCCTACATCACCTCCTTCCACATCTACCATACCTATAGTGTATTTTTCTCATCCCCCTGTAGCATCAACCATGCTTGCCACTCATCCTATAGTTTCAAATACACAAATGATTGATATTTTGTGAAGCTCTCCATCATCCATCCCTAGTTTGTCATCTCCATCTTATGACATCACTTTTGAAGTTGAATTCAATAGATTCATGAATGAATCTTTGCAAGTTCAACTTGGTGTGCAATCTACTGGAGCATTCATGACAGATACTACCCCAATTTTCACCATACTAGTCATTTCTACAAAAGCGGTTGTGATACAAGAGTTGACGGTCAGTCAAGAAGTGCATACTTCATCTCTTCCCCCTTGGTTGGTATCTCAAGTATCAAAGTGGAAAAAGCAAATGATCTGTACAGAAGAGCTCGATCTTGAAGAGATAACCCCTCCAAAAGCCAAGGGGAATAAAAAGGCCAAAGTACATTCAAGGCTTCATGCTGACAAGACCGGTCATAAGTTTGTAGAGATTGGTATACCGCCACAGGAAGGAGATGTAAATATGGAGGAATACACTATCACTAGAGTCCAACTCAGCAAAGTGACAAATGAAAGTGCCAAGGCAGATGCTCAAGTAGTCTTAGATGCATTGGCAGGAAGGCTTGACAAAATGGAACAAGCCTGAAACATGTATAAGCATAAGGCCAAGCATTATGCAACTTTTTTGAGGAGACTTGGAGGATCTTCAAGTAATGTACAAACTTTGGCAATGATAAGCATTGAGAACCCAGCTATGAAAAAGGAAAAAAAGTTTTCCTCCAAAGGAAAAGTGTTGTATGATTTCATTGATGAAATTGTATAACATGGTTCAGAGGTTATTATTGTTGTGTAAGGAAAGATTTGGTGCGGAACAAACTCTCCTAACTTCAAAACCTCAAGGAAGAATGCAGATATGAATTTAAATTTTTAATTACAATCCAATACGATGCACATGAAAAGAATAACAGAAATGAGAAATGAACACATACACAATTGAACACCAAATTTACATGGGAAAACCCTTACGGGAGAAAAACCCACCACATCAAGAAAAGTCTCTTTGTATTACAGTAAACAAAATTACATATAGAGATCGAACTTCACTTTTTGATGTCAAATTAACAGCAACAACATTTCCTTGATCAACCTTGTATAGAACGTCACTGTTACAATGCTCTTTGAATTGAATTCATTCACACTGATCAAATCATGTTCAGAATCGAACAACTCTACACCATCAAACTGTTCACCATTGTCGACCATTACAGAGCGTAATCCATTCTACTCACGGCATGTTCATCTTCCACAACAGAATAGTCGCAACTGTTCAACTGCCAACAGTTCTCATCTTGCTTTTCTGATTGGTTCAAAACAGACCACGTCAGATAGTCATTCGGTCAAACGCTCAAATAGAATCGCATGTCGGTGAGACACCAGACTATGTCTCCCCGATGCCAAAATGCCCAATTATCCTTATCAGCAAGAGTCACCACCATTGAAAAGAGTCATATCGAGTTCAAACCTGTCATTCGGACTCACTCTATCAGGAAGAATCATATCAAATACAAACCCATCGACCAGACACACTCTATTGCTAAGACATCACATCGATATCCATCTTGTGCAAATCTATTGGCAAGAGTTTCGCTATCGCTGAGAGTTCACAGTGAACAGAAAACCATCGGGGAGATATCCTCTATTGGCAAGAGTTCACACCGAATGCAAAACCATCGGCCAGACCCACTCTATTAGCAAGACATTTCACTGATGTCCACTGCAGAACCATCGGTAAGACCATTGTTGTCGCTAAGACTTCACACTGATGTTCAACTCATGTAGCTCTATCGGCAAGACCATCGCTATCAGCGAGACATCATACCGAACACAAATCCATCGGCGAGAGGAATACTATCGGCAAGAGTTCATACCGAATGCACCTGCCTATCGGCGAGAGAAACATCCATCAACAAGAGATCATACCGAAGGTATACCTGTCGGCGAGACCTCCAATGTCGCTTAGACTCTTATCGAGCCTTCATGTCACCTTGATGAAATTCGTGTGTAACACCGTTGGTGAGACATACTTTGTCAAAATGAGTCTCTCTAAAGGTTCATGCCTCTCGTTGATGCCACTCATCACCAAGAGTCTCCCCGATGACCGCTAGGAACCAACCCGTCAACAAGAGGTCTGCCTGGATAGAAAGAGATAGGAATTTTCACAGCGATAGCCATGTCTTGCCGATGACTCCCGCTAGCAAGACAAAACTAAAGTCTCAGCGACTTTAATCTTTTGAACACAGCTGTTGTTCGGTAAGACATTCTGATGGTCTCACTGATTTCTCTTTCAGGAGTTTCATGTCAGTAAGCTTGAGGCACATTTTCCAACATGTTGCAAATGAGAAAGCCACCCAAATAGTCAAGCTCAAAACAAAGCTTGATAAAGAAGAAAGTATTCTTTCCCAAGAGTGCAAACAAATGGAAAAATGCCTATCATTTTGGTCACAAATGAAGCAGGAAAAGCTCAGTGAGTTGGTGGAAGTTGGGGTAATCCCCGACAAGGAGAAATATGTGGAAGTAAGAGAATCGCTCAAACACCAGATCCAAGTGATCAAGTCTCTTCTTGAAGATCTCCACCATGTGCAAGAAGATGTCGAAGGACATCATACTATCCTTTAAAAGGGAATTAAGGAGTTACCGGGATAGCTCCTTGAAGATAACCGTATTTTCCTCTCGGCCAATGAACTTTCTAAGATCTACAAGGAAGCTGTCATGAAGCAAGTAGAGGATGCAAACTTTTCAAAGGCCTCCATGCATGTCATTTGTGATACACGGCTAACTCTTGATAAACTCAAGACGCATCTTGACAGGTGCAAAAAATTTCTCTCATCTTCCAGGAGATCAATCACTGGAATTCACACCATTGTGGATTACACGGTTGGTCCAAATGATGCATTCGTACTGGAAACAAAGAAGAGATATGAAGACTTCCACGCCCAAAGCAAGGAACCATGAAGGATTCTTTTCTTCCAGTGTTGAATATTTTTATGCTTTCCTTTATGCATTTTTTAAATAGTTTTCAATATCTTAAATGTCTTTTGAGAAAATGTAATTACATGTAAAATCTGAGATGTTTTCCCAAAAAGATGGACAACATTTTTTACTAAGTCAAAGTTAGGTGATATTTTCCTTAATTAGCTCACCTACTTTCCTAATTTTTCTCATCTAATTTCCTAGATTTACTCTTCCCTCTCTTTTATAAACAAGAAGGAATTCTATTGTGATCTTTATCTTTTATCTCTTGCAATGAAGTGTTGCTCATTTTGAAACAAATGTATGAAACTTTGTGTTCAACTTTGTGAATCTAAATCTAATCAATAAAGAAGAAATTTGCATACTATTGGTGGATGATCTACAAGGCTTTGTGCTTGTAATTTTTCACGTTGTTCGTGGAATTGTTGTATCTAAGAATACTTTGTGCTTCTAATAAGACAAATGTTACATCTCTCACAGATCCATTTGTGAAAATATATGGACCAACTTTGTGCCTTCATGAGCTTTTCTTTATCATTTTATTGTTTATTATTATCATACCTAGTATCTCTAAGTTTTTCTTTGACAAGATAGAGATATTGGAATTACTACTTTGTTTTTAGTTTAAAATTGTATTGAATCAGAACTATCAACTGTGAAGCATTGTAAAACATCTTCTCTGAGAAAAGAGAGAAGTATGAATGTGACATACCCCCCATCTCGTAATTGTAGTGTACATTTTGTGAATATTTAATTAGTTTTACTTAGCTTCTGTTAGCAGTAAGAAGGGTGCCTCCCCTTTCTGAGAGGAGAGATTATATATCACACAACTGTGGTTGAAATTAGGTTGTGTAATTTGTTGAAAAGGGATTACATAATTTTCACCCAATAGTTTTTTGGCGACTCATAATTTGTGTGTAAAACCGTCGGCGATACATACTCTATCGGAATGAGTCACTCTGAAGGTTCATGCCTCTCCCTGATGCCACTCATCACCAAGAGTCTCCCCAATGACCACTAGGAACCAACCCATCGGCAAGAGGTCTACCTGGACAGAAAGAGATAGGAATTTTCACAGCGATGGCCATGTCTTGTCGATGACTCCCATCGACAAGATAAAACCAAAAGTCTTAGTGACTTTAATCTTTTGAACACAACTGTTGGTTGGTAAGACATTCTGAGGGTCTCACCGATTTTGCTCTTTCAGGAGTTTCATGTCAGTAAGCTTGAGGCACATTTTCCAAAAAACTCCCACTTGACGAAGATCTTACTAACACCTCCAGAGCACAACTAAACTACTGAAATTCATGGGCACTAAGGCCCATCGAACTGGCACACCACCTGAACTTGTCTGTGCTCACTGGTTTCATCAATGCATCTGCAACATTTTCTAGAGTATCCACTTTTTCTAAAGATACCTTTCCATCCTCCACCATATCTTGTACAAAATGATACTACACATCAATATGTTTCGTCTTGACATGGAAAGTAGGATTTTTTGCCAAACAAATAGCACTCTGACTGTCACAGTAAATTGTAATTTTCTCTACATCAAACCCAATGTTAGAACACAAACATTTTAACCAGATTGCTTCTTTATAGGCATGTGTTGCTGCCATGTATTTTTCCTCTGTAGTAGAAAAAGCGACTACAGCCTACCGCTTACTCATCCAATTAACTGCACCACCATTCATCATGAAAATATATCCACTCGTGGATCTTCTATTGTCAATGTCCCCTGCCCAATCAGAATCCACATAGCCTCGAATGCTGAGAGTCCTCTGTGGTTCAACCAAATTTCCATGGTAACACAAAGCATATTTTGAAGTGCCCTTCAGATATCTGAACACTCTTTTCACAACATCCCAATGTGTCCTTCCAGGATTTTCCATAAAATGACTAAGAACTCCCATTGCTTAGGCAATGTCTGGCCTTGTACAGACCATTGCATACATTAAACTACCAACTGCACTAGCATAAGGAACTTTGGTCATGTCCTATATCTCAGTAGGAGATTTTGGATAGTCTTCAACAGATAGCTTCGTTCCCTACAAAACTGGAACAACTAGTTGCTTGCACTCAGTCATACAAAATCTCTCAAGAACAATATTAATATACTTACTCTAACTAAGCCAAAGTTTTCTAGTCTTCCTATCCCTGGTTATTTCCATTCCCAGAATATACCTGGCTGCACCAAGATTTTTAATTTCAAACTTTGTATACAACTGAGATTTTAGATCAAAAATCATTAACTTACTATTGCCTATGAACAATATATCATCAACACAGAGAGCAATAATAAGAACACGATCATTTTTACCTTTGAAGTACACACAGTGATCATATTTTGAACTTACAAATCCCAATGACAAAACAAACATGTCAAAATTCAGGTACCACATTCTAGGAGATTGTTTTAATCCATACAGAGATTTTTTTCAACTTGCAAACTAGTTTTTCTTTACCTTTTTCCACAAAGTGCTCAGGCTGGGACATGTAAATTTCTTTTTCAAGGTCACCATGAAGAAATGTTGTCTTCACATCCATCTATTCAATCTCTAAGTCATACGTTTCTGCAAGTGATAAAATAAATTTGATAGACATCAGCTTAGCTACAGGAGAAAAAAATTATCCATAATCAATTCCCTCTACCTGGGAATATCCCTTCGCAATCAACCTTGCCTTATACCAGACCTATTTTCCTTTTAAATACCCATTTGCAGCCAACATCTTTTCTGCCTTCTGGAAAGGGCACCAAACTCCAAGTATCATTCTTTTCTAATGATGTCATTTCTTCATTCATGGCTTCCAACCAAGTGTTTGAATCAGATATTCTAAATGCCTCTTTCATAGTCCTAGGCTCATCAGTGCTAGAAATTAAAGCATAGGCACAAGTAGAATCTAACAAAGAAAACCCATACCTATCAGGTTGCTTTCTTTCACGTGTTGACCTCCTCACAGGCTGAGGCTGAGGTTAATCTTCTTCTTCAGAACTCTCAGAACTACTTGAGCTCTCCTCAGTTTTAGGTACATTTTGAATTTTGAATTCCTCTTTATTTGGTGTCAGAGGAATTTCAACTACATCCTTTTTATCTTCTGATTTTGTCTCTGACTACAGATCCAAAGTAGAAGGCTTCAGCTCACGAAAAATAACACTTCTGTTGTATAGAACCTTCTCTGTATTAGGATTCCAAAGCTTGTATCCTTTTATGCCAGCACTATAACCAATAAAAATACATTTAACAGCCCTTTTTTCCAATTTAGACATTTTTTCATTTGACACATATGCATATGCCTCACAGCCAAAGACACGAATGTGTCTCAAAGAGGGCTTCTTTCCAAACCATGCTTCCAAAGGTGTTTTCTCAACAAGAGAAGAATTTGGAGAACGGTTTATAAATAACATGTTGCAACTGCCTCAACCTAGAACTTCTCCTCCAAGCCAGCATTGCTTAGCATACTTCATGCTCTTTCCATCACTATCCTATTGAACCTTTCAGCAACTCCATTTTTTTGTGGAGTGTAGGGTGTAGTTTTATTTCTTTTAATCCCATGATCTTTACAGTACCTTTCAAACTCATCAAAACAAAACTCACTACCATTTTCAGTCCTTAAACATTTTATTTTTCTTCTAGTCTAATTTTCCACAAGGTTTTTAAATTCCTTAAAACGACTAAACACTTTTGATTTACTTTTCAAAAAATATACAAATGCCCTTCTTGAATAATCATCAATGAACGATACATAATATCTTGATTTAGACAAAGAAGGGACATTTACTAGACCAAAAACATCATAATGTATATAATCAAGTAAACTAGAAGATTTGTGAGGACTGGAGTAGAATGAAACACAGTATTGTTTACCATATATACAATGTTCACAAAACTCGAATTTGAGGTTACAATCTTCAAGCCCTTCAACCAGTTTTTTATTTTTCAAGGTTTTTAAACCTTTTTCTCCAATGTGGCCAAGCCTATGATGCCAGAGCATAGTCTTTTCTACTGGAAGTTTAACTTCCATAGAGTTTGCACTATCAGAAACATTTTTCTCCTTTTCTCCATGAGTAGCCTTTTGTGACTTTACAGAGACACTATTGCATTGCACAACATGTGCATCCAGCTTATACAAGGTACCAATAAGAGCACCCCTAGCTAGCACCATTGAGCTTCTAGTCATCTTGCAACCATTTCCAGAGAATGAGACCCGCACTCCAACATCATTCAACTTACTAATAGAAAGTAAGTTTTGAGCCAGACCTGGTATATGCATCACATCATTGATTCCCTTCACTCTTCCATCAAGGAATTGAATTCTGACTCTTCTATGGCCAACTATTTCTAGAGATGAATCACTTGCCAAATACACCCTTCCACCATCATATTTTTCATACTTAGTGAACCAATCTCTATGAGATTTCATGTGGAAAGATGCTTCAGAATCAATCAGCCAGACATCATTTGATGCCTATGTAGCCAAGGTTGCAATGAAAGCGTCTGCATCACTCTGAGAAGAATCATTATCAGAAGAATACTTCTTCTTTTTCTCCTCTTTGCAATCCTTTCAGACATGACCAGGTTGCCCACAATTCCAGCACTTTACCTTGGACTTCTTACTAGGATACTTTGATCTCCCCTTTGATTTGGATTTGGACTTCTTGTCCTTCTTGCATTTTTCTTTCGATCTTCCTCGAACATCAAGAGCCTCCTTCGCCATCTCAAAAGATTTTATTCTCATCTCTTCTGATAACAAAGAAGCAACATCTTCCATCTTAAAAGAGGAAGTAGTACTCCCAATAGCCATCACCAAGTGATCCCAAGAATCTGGCAAAGAACATAATAGTAGCATACAACGATCTTCTTCATCAATCTTCACACCCACAGATGCTAACTAAGCAATCAACATGTTGAAAGCATTCAAATGATCAGCAATAGACACTCCTTCCTGCATTTTCAAAGAGTACATCTTCTTCCTCAAGAACAACTTATTCACCAAGGACTTGCCCTGATAAATAGCTCCCAATCTTTTCCACAAAGAGGATGTTGTCTTTTCTTCATGAACATTTAGAAGAACAGAGTCTGCTAAACAGAGCCTTATCAGCCCCTTTAATATTCGATCTGCAAGGTCCCAATCCTCTTACTTCATGCATGTAGGCTTCGTTCCAAACACAGCAAGCCAAAGATCACGGTCAACCAACAGATCTTCCATTTTGAGCTTCCATGACTCAAAATTGTTGCCATTGAATTTCTCAATTTTAATCTTTCCTGACGTGCTTGCCATCTTAATCTGTAATTTGAATTACTAGACTTCTGCAAGACTCCCACTGAACAGAATTGACACAAAAAACCCAACGTACCCACAAGGATAACACAACTGGCCAGGATCTGATACCACTTGTAAGGAAAGCTTTGGTGCGGAACAAACTCTCCTAATGTCAAAACCTCAGGGAAGAATGCAGATATGACATTAAATTTTTAATTACAGTCCAATAAGATGCACATGAAAAGAATAAAAAAAAAGAGAAATGAACACACACACAATTGAACACCAGATTTACGTGGGAAAACCCTTACGGGAGAAAAACCCACCACACCAAGAAAAGTCTCTTTGTATTACAGTAAACAAAATTACATACAGAGATCGAACTTCACTTTCTGATGTCAAATTAACAGCAGCAACATTTCCTTGATCAACCTTGTATAGAACGTCATTGTTACAATGCTCTTTGAATTGAATTCATTCACACTGATCAAATCGTGTTCAGAATTGAACAAATCTACACCATCGAATTGTTCACCATTGTCGACCATTACAGAGCGTAATCCATTCTACTCACGTCCTATTCGTCTTCCACAACAAAATAGTCGCAACTATTCAACTGCCAATAGTTCTCATCCTTCTTTTCTGATTGGGTCAAAAAAGACCACGTCAGATAGTCATTCGGTCAAATGCTCAAACAGAATCACATGTCAGTGAGACACCAGACCATGTCTCCCCGATGCCAAAATGCCCGATTGTCCTTATTGGCAAGAGTCACCACCATCGGCAAGAGTCATATCGAGTTCAAACCTGTCACCCAGACTCACTCTATCGGCAAGAATCATATCGAATATAAATCCATTGGCCAGACACACTCTATCGGCAAGAGTTTCACAATCACTGAGGGTTCACAGTGAACAGAAAACCATCGGTGAGATATCCTCTATCGGCAAGAGTTCACACCGAATGAAAACCCATTGGCCAGACCCACTCTATCAGTAAGACATTTCACCGATGTCCACTGCAGAACCATCGACAAGACCATCGTTGTCGCTAAGACTTCACACTGATGTTCAACTCATGTAGCTCTATCGACAAAACCATTGCTATCGGTGAGACATCATACCGAACACAAATCCATCAGTGAGAGGAATACTATCGGCAAGAGGTCATACCGAATGCACCTGCCTGTCGGCAAGAGAAACATCCATCGGAAAGAGATCATACCGAAGGTATACCTATCGGCAAGACCTCCACTATTACTTAGACTCTTATCAATCCTTCATGTCACCTCGATGACATTCATGTGTAAAACCGTCGGTGAGACATACTCTGTCGGAATGAGTCACTCCGAAGGTTCATGCCACTCATCGCCAAGAGTCTCCCCGATGACCGCTAGGAACCAACCCGTTAGCAAGAGGTCTGCCTAGATGGAAAGAGATAGGAATTTTCACAGCGATAGCCATGTCTATCCAATGACTCATGTCAGCAAGACAGAACCAAAGTCTCAGCAACTTTAATCCTTTGAACATAGCTGCTGGTCGGTAAGACATTCTGAGGGTCTCGCCGATTTTTCTCTTTCAGGAGTTTCATGTCAATAAGCTTGAGGAAAATTTTCCAACATGTTGCAAATGAGGAAGCCACCCAAATAGTCAAGCTCAAAACAAAGCTTGATAAAGAAGAAATTATTCTTTCCCAAAAGTGCAAACAAATGGAAAAATGCCTATCATTTTGGTCACAAATGAAGCAGGAAAAGCTCAGTAAGTTGGTGGAAGTTGGGTTAGTTCCTGACAAGGAGAAATATGTGGAAGTAAGAGAATCGCTCAAACACTACATCCAAGTTATCAAGTCTCTTCTTGAATATCTCCACCACGTGCAAGAAGATGTTGAAGGAAATTGTACTATCCTTGAAAAGGGAATTAAGGAGTTACCAGGACAGCTCCTTGAAGATAATTGCATTTTCCTCCCAGCCAGTGAACTTTTTGAGATCTACAAAGAAGTTGTCATGAAGCAAGTAGAGGATGCAAACTTTTCAAAGGCCTCCATGCATGTCATTTGTGATACACGGCTAACTCTTGATAAACTCAAGACGCATCTTGACAGGTGCAAAAAAATTCTCTCATCTTCCAGGAGATCAATCACCCGAATTCACACCATTGTGGATTACACGGTTGGTCCAATGATGCATTCGTACTGGAAACAAAGAAGAGATATGAAGACTTCCATGCCCAAAGCAAGGAACCATGAAGGATTCTTTTCTTCCAATGTTGAATATTTTTATGCTTTCCTTTATGCATTTTGTAAATAGTTTTTGACATCTTAAATGTCTTTTGAGCAAATGTAATTACATGTAAAATTTGAGATGTTTTCCCAAAAAGATGGACAACATTTTTTACTAAGTCAAAGTTAGGTGAGATTTTCCTAAATTAGCTCACCTACTTTCCTAATTTTGCTCATCTAATTTCCTAGATTTACTCTTCACTCTCTTTTATAAATAAGAAGGAATTCTATTGTGATCTTTATCTTTTATCTCTTGCAACGAAGTGTTGCTCATTTTGAAACAAATTTATGAAACTTTGTGTTCAACTTTTTGAATTTGAATCTAATCAATAAAGAAGAAATTTGCATACTATTGGTGGATGATCTACAAGGCTTTGTGCTTGTAATTTTTCACGTTGTTCATGGAATTGTTGTATCTAAGAAGACTTTGTGCTTCTAATAAGACAAATGTTACATCTCTCACAGATCCATTTGTGAAAATATATGGACCAACTTTGTGCCTTTATGAGCTTTTCTTTCTCATTTTATTGTTTATTATTATCATACCTAGTATCTCTAAGCTTTTATTTGACAAGATAGAGATATTGGAATTACTACTTTGTTTTTAGTTTAAAATTGTATTGAATCAGAAATATCAACTGTGAAGCATTGTAAAGCATCTTCTCTGAAAAAAGAGAGAAGTATGAATGTGACATACCCCCCATCTCGTAATTGTAGTGTACATTTTGTGAATATTTAATTAGTTTTACTTAGCTTTTGTTAGCAGTAAGAAGGGTGCCTCCCCTTTCTGAGAGGAGAGATTATATATCACACAACTGTGGTTGAAATCAGGTTGTGTAATTTGTTGAAAAGGGATTACATAATTTTCACCCAATAGTTTTTTGGCAACTCCGCTAGGGAACGACACACGCAATTAAAATCCTCATGCTTTTGATTGAAGTGAATAATTTTTCCAGTTTCTTATTGTGTTCTCGTATATTGTTATTTTTGATCTCTATCTTGTTCAGATCTACATGTTTGTGGATAGAAGGTATACGCGAGGACTAAGGGCTCAAGGAGTAGCAGATCTATTTTTTGAAGACTTGTAGCAACATAATTCTCCACCTACTCCTCCACGAGTAAGGTCGCCATTGAAGCGCACAACAAGTTATCCTTCAAGAAGGCTAAGATCTTCTCTCCCAAGTGAATTCTTTGTTTACCATAGGCATCCAATTCAAGTACTTATTGTGCAATAAGTCATGAGTGCACCACCTCCAGGACCGTTGGGAAATGCTTTTGGTCCCCTTCATTTGGTCGCACCCCTTCATGAACTTCCACGTGTTTCGAGAAAGTATCTACCGAAGTTTCTAGGAGATAGAAAACAACATCCTGATGAACACATTTATGCATTCTACATCGTTTGTGGTGTTCTCGGCATAGAGCATGAAGAATTTTTTGTCAGATTGTTCATCGAATCCCTCCAAGGGGTTGTTGTTGAATGGTTCTATACTCTTTAAAATGCTTCAGTCACCAACTAGGCCACTCTTTGCACCAAGTTTGAAGAAAGATTCAAACCTGTTGAAGATGCACACGCTTTGTTGGTGCAACTCACAACCATGCGGAAAGAGGCTTATGAACCCATGCACGAGTTCATAGCTAAGTTCAATAAGTTGGTGACACAAATCCCAAATGATGCAAGATGAACAGATCATAATCTGAAGTACTTTTTCATCCACGCAACTCCCCAAAGTAAGTTTCTTCTTATGTAGGGAAAATCTTGCCAACGTTGAAGTAGCTCACCAATTAGCTACCAGTCATGAAGATGATATGATCCTTGCTAGAGAAATAAGGATGAGCACCAACACCAACAAAAGGATGCAAGCATCAAGATCTTCAACATCTAATGCCAATACTCCTAACGCTAGTTCCAACTTTGTCGATCCCATGGTCCAAAGGCTGGCGAATGAAATCTTAGCTTTGAAAAAGCAAGTTTCCAACAGCAACAATACCTACAAGGACGTCCCAAGGAGGAATTTTCCCAACTATGCTAGAAATAGGAATCAAAATCACCTTCCAGCACCACAAGGGAGACTCGTACTTGAAGTTCCACCTACCAATATTGCCACAGGATACTATGAGACTAAACAAGATGAATATGCACAACCAAATTATCCTATGGAAGAAAGTGTTGATCTCTTTCAAGATGAAGAAATGGAATCAGTTGGTGACTCCAACATTGGCTACTTGCAAATGGAAAATGAAATTGATGAGGAGGACCTAGTGACGGATGTGTACGCTATTTTTATGTGGCAACAACAAAATCAGCTTGATCAAGCTCAAGTTGTTGCTCCACCAGCAATGGAGAAGCCACAAGTTATTATTGCCAAAAGAGGGTCTCCTCTCCCTTGGTAACCAAAGAAGGTAGCAAACCCACAAGTAAGTGCTCCCTATCCCCCTCCGTCAGTTCTTGCCATTCGTAAAGCCAATCTCCCAGTTCCAAAGACCAATGTTCCTTTTATTAAACCAAATAGTGAAGTTAATTCCTCTACTTTACAAAATTATTTCCAGGCTTTCAACATTATTGACCATGCTAAGAAAACTAAGGACCAAATGTATGAGGCTAAGTACCTTAAAGCCAATCCCGACCAATTTGACAAGCTTGTCAAATTCTTGAAAGATAAAGGAATTACCCCAATCAAGATTAACCTCCTGATGTTCCTACTTCTCTGAATCCAAAGCCCCAGATGCCATAGAACAACCTTGTTTCTACCCCTCTAGTTGCATCTAGGCGTATTGATCTGTTCTTTATTTCTTTGTTTTTCAATGGCTTTAAATTAAGCAATTGTGTTATAGATTTTGGCACATCAAATAATGTGATGCCAACCAAGGTAGCTACTACCTTAGGTTTGAATTTGACCAAAACCTTTATTCGTTGTTCCTCCATAGAGAATAAACAAGTACCCTTGATCAGCCAGATCAAAGATGTGCAGTACGCTTTTGTTGTGTACCCAAAAAAGAAAATAAAGATGATGGTTCTAGTAGCCGACATGCCAACATCTTACAGAATTCTCCTCAGATGCAATTTCTATAAGGATGTTGGAGGTGAACTAAACATGGACATGTTTGAAGCCAGGATACCGGTAAAAGGTGTGATGCAGAAGTTGATTCCCGAAAGGGAGTCAAAATTTTCAGTTACCCAATCCAACGATCCAAGAGCTCAAATTCTATTGGAGTCTTCAAGTGTTGGAACATATTATCTACAAACATAAGAGGCTAGAAAATCTTTGACAAGACATGAGTTGGAGAGTGATGATTCTTCCTCAACAACAAATGAGTCATCAGTAGAGGATTTTTCTATCTCAAATCATGAAAATTTATCAAATGATGAAGCTAACATATTTTAATACTGTCAGTCTTGGTGACCCAAATGGTGTTTGGTTTCTCGAGTTCAATGGCATTTTCTCTTCCACTAGTTCTGGAGCGGGAATAGTTCTCATTTCCCCTACAGGAATTTTGTTTCCTTTCTCTTTCAAGTTACAATTTGACAACACTAATAACACTACTGAATATGAAGCTCTATTATTAGGAATGCAAGTTGCACGAAAGAAAGGTATTAAAAATATTCATGCTCAAGGCGATGTTGAGTTTATAGTATTTCAAGTAATAAATTTGTACCAGACAAAAAATGACAGACTTAGGCATTACTGCAATCTTGTTTGGGATTGCACTAAGGAGTTTGAGGCTTTTGATATATCTGCAATTCCAAGGGAATATAATGACAGAGCCGATTCCTTAGCAGTTTCAGCCACGCTCTTGATACCACATAAAGACTTTCAAGGTTCCACCTATACCATCGAGTTAGTTTTCTGCCTGAGTGTTCTTGATAATTCAGAGAACTGGCAAATTTTCAATGATGATCATCGAATTGTTTCCTTTTTGGAAAATGCAAAAAATTTCGATGAATTGTACTTTGAGGGAAGTGATTCTCCGCATCAATAATTTGTGTCTGATATGGATCCAGTTACGGGTGAAGAATTCCTGTAGCTCAGAGGGAATAAAATTCCCAAGGGATTGGTATCTCTAGAGAAACTTTTTGATAAGCATGATCGCTATGTCAAGAAGCAACTCTCAGAATCTGATTCGTCTAATGAGGTTGAACAGATCAACTTAGGAACTGAAGCAGATCCTAAGATGGTAAACATTGGAAAGTGTTGCACGATCAAAGAAAGGAAGCAATTTTCCTAATTGTTACAAGAATATATGGATGTATTAGCATATTCATATGAAGATCTGAAATCCTTCTGGCCAAAGGAGGTGCAACACGATATTCCCCTTAAGGTTGGAGCATTTCCTTATAAAGAAAAACAAAGGCAATACAACCCAAAGATTTCTGGAATGATCCTAGCGGAAGTTCAAAAAATGTTGAACGCTTGAATAATATTCCCTATCCATCATTCAACATGGATAGAAAATATTGTTCCCATTTGTAAGAAAAATGGTGAGATCCGTATTTGTGTAAATTTCAGAAATCTGAACCAGCTGTCACTCAAGGATAATTACCCTCTTCCAATGATGGACCAAGTTCTACAAAATGTGACCAGATCTGAAATGCTCTCCATGTTGGATGGTTTCTTCAGTTACAACCAAATCAAAGTTAATTCAAGTGATCAGCACAAGATGGCTTTCACAACGCCATGGGGTACCTTTGCATATCACATAATGCCTTTTGGACTGATCAATGTTGGTGCCACATTCCAATGAGCTATGGACTTGGATTTTCGTGATGTGATGGGTAAGTTTATCGTGGTGTATCTTGATGATCTCATAGTTTTTTCTAAAAATCATCATGAACATTTTTACCACCTAAGGAAAATCTTGGAGAGATACTGACAGCATGGTATTTCCTTGAACCCCAAATAGTCAATTTTTGGGGTTACTAAAGGAAAACTTCTTGGTCATGTGGTGTCCACAGAGGGAATCAAGATTGACTTAGAAAGATTCAACAGTATCAAATCACTTACTCTTCCATCAAGCAAGAAGGTTGACCATTCCTTCTTTGGCAAGGTGAACTTTCTACGAATATTCATTCTAGACTTTAAAGAGAAGACTCCTCATATTGTTAATATGATGAAAGGTAATACCACTTTTCATTGGATGGCATAAGGGAAAGTTGTGTTCAAAAATATCAGCGAGGCCATCGCTCATGCACCAGTGTTAGTCTGCCCTAACTACACCAAAGAATTCATCATGTATAGTTATGCTTTTGAGCATACACTTTCAGCAATTATGGTGCAAGAGAACAGTGAGGGTTTTGAATCTCCAATTGCATTCATGAGTTTCCCTCTAAAGAATTATGAATTGAAATATTCCCATATGGAAAAACATGCTTTTTTTGTGGTCAAAGTTTTTAAACATTTACAGTTCTACATTCTTAATAGCCATGTCAAAGTTCTAGTCCTAGATTCAACTGTTAAGTCCATCTTAACATAGCAGGAGTTTGGAACGAAAAGAGGAAATTGGATTGCCAAGATTCAAGAATATGACATGGAAATCAAACCTACCAATTTGATACATGGGTGAGGACTATGCCATCTCATCACTGAAATAATCCTGATGAAGAAGTTTCAGAAACTGAAGAGGTAGATTCAAGTGAACTTCCAATGGTGTTGTTTGTCAGCACCACCAATGAATAGTATTCCAACATTTCCCATTTCCTCACTTATGGGGAATGTCCTGATCATTTGACCTCAAAGGAAAAGAGAACCATCAAGTTGAAATCAGCAAACTTTGTCTTATGGGACAACGGTTTGTACAAGTGTGCATTGGATGGGACCTTTTTGCGATGTGTTGATGAAGAACAACAGATAAAATTGTTGAAGTCATACCATGACTTGGCATGTGGAGGACACTTTTCAATGCTAGTAACCACTCACAATATTTTGAGAGAAAAGTACTATTGTCCCACACTCTTTCAAGATGTGTACTCTTGGGTGTGTAAGTGTGAGTTGTATCAACAGTTCATAGGTAAGCTAAAGTTGGTGGCTTTACCTTTAAAACCAGTTGTTATTGAAGAGCCCTTCCAGTAGTGGGGAATTGAGTTCATTGGTGCAATAAATCCATCATCAAGTGCAAGACACGCCTATGTCCTAACTGCAACTGAATATTTCACCAAGTGGGTAGAAGCAATTCCAACTAAGCATGCTACTTCTGAAGTGGTATGTAGTTTCTTAAAAGAAAACATCATTTCCAGGTTTGGTGTGCCGAACAAAATTGTTGCTAACAACACTTCTTCCTTGTCAAGTGAGATCACTGAGTTCTATTTTGAACATAACTTTTTTACACTCTTCCGACTATTACCCACATGGTAATGGTCAGGTTGAATCAAGCAACAAGAATTTGGTGACTATCATCTGCAAGTTGGTGGATGAGAATCAACATTTTTGGCACAAAGCTCTGTACGATGATTTGTGGGCAGACATAATAACTTTGAAATGAGTGATTGGTATGTCTCCCTTACAACTCTTGTACAGGGTGAATGTCAAAATTCCCATAACCTTGGCACTTCCAACCCTCAAATTGGCTAAGGCCATTGAGGACGATACTTTTGATAACTCTGTTGATAAGCGTATAATGTATTTCTTTGAATTGGTAGAGAATCAAGTTCAGGTGGCTAACCGCATCGCAGAGCATAAAGGACCAAGTAAAGAATCTTTTCGATAAGAAGGCCAAGTCTCAAGATTTTTAAAGTGGTGATCTTGTTCTCCTATGGGACAAGCGAAGAGAACCAAAGGGTATGCACGGGAAGTTTGATTCACTGTGGATAGGACCTTTCAAAGTTCATCAGCTACATGGTGAAAATAGTTTCCTGTTGGCATACGAGGATGTAAAGCCATTTTCCCTTCCTCACAGCAGGAAAAATCTCAAACACTTTACACAGTAAGGTGACATGCGTTCAGATGTAAATATTTTTATCCTTTTAAGTCCTTCTGTCTTTTTGTTTTAAGTCTTTTTGTTGTCGTCACCTAAATCTATGCTCAATGGATAGATAAAGGCACTTGAATTTTGGATTTATTCTCCCTTCATTCATTTCAAAGAATGGTTGAAGGAAGATCCCTAGTAGGAGCCAGTTGTTATCATGGAATCTAGCAACGCTCGATTCACAAATAACTCCCCTACGAAACTTGTTTGTTTCATAGGTTTGTGATGTTTAACCACACAAAATGAGGAAAATCTCAATTCATCTCGATGCATGGTCTAAAGTCTCAAACAGTCAGTTTGAGTGTTCCCCTATGTTCATCTCTCGAAGACCTTTGAAACGAATATCTTCGCGAACTCTCAAAGTTGAGAGTTAGTCAAAATTGTGAAATATGTTGAGCATCAGCGCTCCTACATATTACCTTCGCAATTTTTTCTCCAAGTGTTGGAGCATTGATTTTCAAGGCTCCTACACTTTGTCCAAGTTGCAAAATGCACAAGTGCTAAAAATCAGCACTTGTGCACATCTTAGTCTCACTTTGCCAAAATATGCAATAGCAGTGATTTTCACCACTCCTGCATCTTTTTCTCTACTTTGTACACCTTCATTATATGCGCACTTTAAGTTCACTTCAGTCTTCTCAAAATGATTTTATAATTTATTTTTAAATCATTTCTTTTCTTTCTCAACCTCCATTCGCTTCCCTCTTCCTGTGCATTGGTCTCTCCACCAAAGCTAGGTCACGATTTCAAAGAATTTTTTTTCGTTCCTCCATTGCTAGGGCTTCGACGCATTTTTCAAGTACATGGTTTCTTCTTCTTCCTTGTCGAATTCTTCTTGTCATTCACTTTTTAAAAAAAAACCTTGTAGTTCCTCTTTAAGTTTTTCTCAGTACATTTTGTATGTTTAGGTTTTCATTTCTTTGTATATTCAGAATCCACCATTACTTCTTCCTTTATCGTGCCCTGCTCTTTGTAGTTTTGTTAGGGTTTTTGTTTTCATTTTACAATGCGTCCTAACTTGGATTCAACAGATCCTTCACTTTTATTTTTCCTTTGGCTCAATATAATTTTTGAGTGGAGAATTCTATTCACCACGCATATCTTTGCAATGTCTCCAAATGCTCAAGCAAGCTTTTTCACCGCTCAAGCACCATTTGCTTTTCTTCTCACATGCAAGAGTGGTGAAAAAGTTCACTCTTGCACTATCAATAGATCTCTCAAAATTTTGGTGATGAGGCATTGTTTTTGTTCACCACCCAACACTAAATATTTTTTCCCAACTCCCAAATGTAGGAGCAGTGAAAATCACCGCTCCTACATGGAGTATTCTTTACAAACATATGTTGAAGCAGTGAAATATCCTGCTAGTGCACTCACCTCAAAGGATAGAGAAATGCTTAAGCCCTGATTTTTAGCGCCCGAGCATAACCTGGACACTTCAATCTCTCTAAGTAAGAAGACATGTCAAGGTGCTATTTTTCAGCGCCTTGACATTTTTGACTTTCCACATGCAGAGACATGTAGGAACGCTAATTTTCAGTGCTCCTACATAATTGGTAGTTTTTCCTTCAAACAATTTGAAATCGATGTGTTTTCACTCCAAACCCTGTTTCTTCGCTCATGCTCTATTTTCCATGCCTAATTTCTCATTTCACGCTTGCTCCATATTGCTTACTTGCCTCAGGCTTCCCAATGCTTCATTTTCGCCTAACGTTTGTTGATTCACCATCCTTTTAGTTTCTCTCCTATCTTGTCAAGTGATCCTAAAAGTAATATCCTTTGATCCTGATTCTTCTAGATGATAGCAAAGAATCCTCCATCATCTTCTAAGACTAAGGGAAAAATGAAATACAAGTATCAAGGTGTCTCTCTGCCTACAATGGTCATCTCGAAGGTGGACGAAATAAAGGACACCGAGGTCGGTCATCAGGACCTTGTAGACTTTGTTAAAATAACTGAACAAAAGCCCTTGGAAGACAATTTGAGAGCTATTGTACATAGCAATCTGCATCTAGTGTCCACATTCCCAACATCTTCTCATCATAAAGAGTTTATTCTCTAGGTTGCATCCCACTACATCTAAGAGAGCAGAAGTGTAATAGATTCCTCCAGACAAGTGATGATGAGGCTATACCCTGAATTATTTGACACTGTTTTCAAAGTTCCACATATGGAAAGATACACTGAGATTTCAATGCAACAAGTGCAAGAATTTTATGATGCAGATCCAACCAAGGCTAAAAATTTTATCAACAACCAATGGTTAAAAACACCTAGGCCTACTATCTCAAGATGGCCGAAGGGGCTTCCGGGAAGTGACTTCAAAGAAGATGTTAGGGACATGATTACTCTCCTAAGTAGGGTTAAAGGATTGACTGAATCATCTCATTTTCAAGAGTGGATGTATGAATACATTCGGATCATAAGAAGACAGAAAGCTCACATTGATTGGGGAACACAAATCAATGAAAAAATTCATGAACAACTAATAAATGTGCCAACCACTTTGAAGTTCTATATGACTTCTTATTTGGTGTATGTTGTAGTTGTGATGAGGCAATTCCTAGGGTTATCTACAAAGGGAAACTAACACTCGGTACCTATGTACAAGTATTTCTATCAGTTGGACCTAAAGGAAATCCTTCATCATTTCAGGAGAGTCACAAATTCCTTCTTTGCACCTCTCCTTTTTAGTTTTCACCCAACTCTCGAAAAGAAGGAGGTATCTGACGATGCCTACAAAGTGGTGAGTAAGGTCGGGTGTATATTCTTGCAATTTCCAACTTTCACTTACATGAGGGTAGGTTTCTACACTGGGTGTCCTTACATGTTGCCCAGATATCCCTCAGATAAGTGGATACTCATGGAGCTATGTCGTTATTTCAGTTCACAAGGAATGAATGAGAATTCACAAACCTGAGTTAAAGTTTCCACTAACGATTGGTAGATATACCATTCAAAGTGTACAAAAGACCAAATCAGTTTATGTAGAAATGTAGATCATGACAATAAGGACATACAAATACAAATTTCACTTTGATTACCAGAATGTGAATAGGAAGTTGAAGAAGGATCATAGCCACAAGTACCACTTCGAAGACATATGGGTTGAATGAAGAGATGAAGAGACATCCAAAAAATGGATTATTGTAGGCTAACTGTAGAGCAGATCAGGGATCTTGGTGTTGTTGACCTACTAGAGGGTTTCAAAGATCCTGGCAACATCATGAAGACTGCCTATAATGAGAATGAAATTTCTAAGAGACCTTTTCTTGCAATACAATGGTCTAAGAAGGAAAGTGTTTCCATAAGGGAAAGGCTTGCTACCATATTGGTCAACATTGCAAAATGGTTGCACAAACATGGTTTCTAGATGAAATCCTTCACGAGAGAGTCAGAAGGAGAAGAACCTGGAGTAGAAGCCAGCCAACAACAGGAACTCCGCACAAAAGACAAGCAAGCGACTACTCCATCTTCTTCCCGAAGAGACCCTAGAATCAATTTCACTATTGGCAAGGAGGATACATGGGAAGTTCAATAAGAAGAGGCCACAGAATCTGAACCATCTCATTAAAAAGGAAAAGGGCATGTTTCTAAAGAGGTAGATTCCAAAGAAGAAGGAAATAACAGTGAGCAATATGTTGAAGAAGAAGATTATGAAGAAGAAGACTCTGATGAGGAAGAAGATTCTATAGGAGAACAAGATGAAGAAGGTGATAAATAGGAACTTGGGCATGATTAAGAACAAACACTATCTCCACATGAGAATGTTGTCAAAGACTTTCCCCAAACATCATCGTCCATAACTTCAAATGTTCCTCATACACCTCCTAATCCTAACACTTTGCCACCTCCTTTTCCTACATCACCTACTCCCACATCTACCATACCTACAGTGGACTTTTCTCATCCCCTTGTAGCATCAACCGTGCTTGCCACTCCTCCTACAATTTCAAATACACAAACAGTTGATATTTTGTCAAGCGCTCCATCATCCATCCCCAGTTTGTCATCTCCATCTTATTACATCACTTCTGAAGCTGAATTCAATAGATTTATGAATGAATCTTTGCAAGGTCAACTTGGTGTGTAATCTACTAGAGCGGTCATGAAATATAATACCCCAATTGTCACCATAACAGTCATTTCTACAAAAGCAGTTGTGACACAAGAGTTGACAGTCAGTCAAGAAGAGCATACTTCCTCTCTTCCCTCTTGGTTGGTATCTCAAGTATCAAAGCAGAAGAAGCAATTATCTCTCTAGAAGAGCTTGATCTTGAAGAGATAGCCCCTCCAAAATCCAAGGGGAAGAAAAAGGCCAAAGTACATTCAAGGCTTCATGTTGACAAGACTGGTCATAAGTTTGCAAAGATTGGTATACCGCCACAAGAAGAAGGAGATGTAAATATGGAGGAATACACTGTCACTAGAGTCCAACTCAGCAAAGTGACAAATGAAAGTGCCAAGGAAGATGCTCAATCAGTCCTAGATGTGTTAGCAAGAAGGCTTGACAAAATGGAACAAGCCTGAAACATGTATAAGCAGAAGGCTAAGCATTATGCAACTGTTTTGAGGAGACTTGCAAGATCTTCAAGTAATGTACAAACTTTGGCAATGATAAGCGTTGAGGACCCAGCTATGAAAAAGACAGAAAAGTTTTCCACCAAAGGAAAAGTGTTGTATGATTTCATTGATGAAATTGTAGAACATGGTTCAGAGGTTATAATTGTTGCAAATGAGAAATCCACCCAAATAGCCAAGCTCAAAACAAATCTTGATAGAGAAGAAAGTATTATTTTCCAAGAGCGCAAACAAATGGAAAAATTCCTATCGTTTTGGTCACAAATGAAGCAAGCAAAGCTCAGTAAGTTGGTGGATGTTGGGGTAATTCCTAACAAGGAGAAATATGTGGAAGTAAGAGAATCACTCAAACACCGCATCCAAGTGATCAAGTCTCTTCTTGAAGATCTCCACCAAGTGCAAGAATATTTCGAAGGACATCATACTATCCTTGAAAATGGAATTAAGGAGTTGTCGAGATAGCTCCTTGAAGAAAACCGTATTTTCCTCTCGGCTAGTGAACTTTCTGAGATCTACACAAAAGCCATCATGAAGCAAGTAGAGGATGCAAACTTTTCAAAGGCCTACATGCATGTCATTTGTGATACACAGCTAACTCTTGATGACCTCAAGACGCATATTTACAGGTGCAAAAAGATTCTCTCATCTTCCAGGAGATCAATCACCAAAATTCACACGATTGTGGATTACACTGTTGGTCCAGATGATGCATTCATACTAGAAACAAAGAAGAGATATGAAGACTTCCACGCCCAAAGCAAGGAACGATGAAGACTTCTTTTCTTGTAGTGTTGAATATTTTTATGCTTTCCTTTATGCATTTTGTAAATAGTTTTAGACATCTTAAATGTCATTTGAGTAAATGTAATTACATGTAAAATCTGAGATGTTTTCCCAAAAAGATGGACAACATTTTTAACTAATTCAAAGTTAGGTGAGATTTTCCTAAATTAGATCACCTACTTTCCTAATTTTTCTCATCTAATTTCCTAGATTTACTCTTCCCTCTCTTTTATAAATAAGAGGGAATTTTATTGTAATCTTTAGCTTTTATCTCTTCCAATGAAGTGATGCTCATTTTGAAACAAATGTATGAAACTTTGTGTTCAACTTTGTGAATCTAAATCTGTCGATAAAGAATAAATTTGCATACCAGACTTTGTGTTGGAATCAATTCTCTTATGGTTTGATCAAATTGGTCATGATTAGTGTGTGAGATCTAAGGGCTTTGGATAAATCTGTGTAGAATTTTATGTTACACTCTTTATTCAGATTTGTGTTTATGTTTGGATTACTATTGGTGGATGATCTACAAGACTTTGTGCTTTTAATTTTTCATGTTGTTCATGGAATTTTTGTATCTAAGAAGACTTTATGCTTCTAATACGACAAACATTACATCTCTCATAGATCTTTCTCTAAAAATCTACGGAACGACTTTGTGCCTTTGTGAGATTTTCTTTCTCATTTTATTGTTTATTATTATCATACCTGGTATCTCTAAGCTTTTCTTTGACAAGATAGAGGTATTGGAATTACTGCTTTGTTTTTAGTTTAAAGTTGTATTGAATCAGAACTATCAACTATGAAGCATTGAAAAACATCTTCTTTGAAAAAAGAGAGAAGTATGAATGTGACACACTCCCCATCTCGTAATTGTAGTGTACATTTTGTGAATATTTAATTAGTTTTACTTAGCTTATGTTAGTAGTAAGAAGGGTGCCCCCCCTTTCTGAGAGGAGAGATTATATCTCACACAGTTGTGGTTGAAATCAGGTTGTGTAATCTACTAAAAATGGATTACATAATTTTCACCCAACACATACATGCTTGACATCTGAGCACATAGATCGATGATGACTACACTCGTTGAGTGGTGGAGATCTGATACAGTGACATTTCACTTATCGAAAGGAGAGTTTGATATCACTTTGGATGATGTCTAGCACATCCTTAGATTTTCTATTTAGGGTGTTCGAGTTATTAATGATGTGGATGGGGGAGCAACGTCCATGGTGAGACTCCTAGGTGAGGATGAGATAGAGTTGGTGGACATGAATATTGACTTACATCCTTATGTCGAAGAGGTAGACGACAGTGTCTTGATCCTTGTTGGATTGATTATGGAGCCTTTGATACCTGATAGATGATCATGACAATTTTCCGTTGGATGGGGATTTGTGATCAATGGTATGGTTACAGATGGTATTACTTATGCATGGGGACCCTATATCCTTGCTCATTTATATCATGATATGCACCACATCTACTATAGGGGAGTGATCGGTTTATCCACAAGAGTGACATTACTACACATTTGGGCATGGCAGAGGATAGTAGTGACTTAGCCAGTAGGAGAGTCAAAGAGATATGTTGGAGATCCTTTTGCATACTGATACACTTCTATGCTAACATATAGGAGGAAAATAGAGCTTCATTACTGGAGAGGGGTATTTGATGACATGATTGAGTTTGTTTGGTGACCATGGATTCAATCTGAGGTATGGAGAGATTACCACCTTCAGATGACCTTCTATAGATAGCTCCCCTAACATGGGGATGGGACGGTGGTGTTGGTCCTGAGGATCCAAAGATAACTCAAAACTATGATTCTTGGTGGGCCTTGGGAGACTGCTTAGGTTTACACATCTTGTTGGTGTTGGTGGGCCTAGAGCAATTGGAGCTCGTTGGAGGAGAGGAGAGGAAAGTCCTAGTAAAGAGAGGTGTCAAAGAGAGAGAGCTACTATAAAGCATCAACATATAGCACAATTTGCTCAATGTGATGCACCTCAGTAGGATCAACAACAAGTACCCCCTCAACTGGATCCACAACAAAATCATGAGCCCAATGGGATGATGGGGATCTCGATGTTAGATCAACACTTGTATTATCAAAGAGGGATCAAGCTCGTAGAGAGCGGGATGGATATGGGTCATAGCAGGATCAGGTGACCACTCGACTAATTCAAATGACTGTGAAGAGAGACTAGGCCCTTGCCAAGAGGGATCGAGTCAAAGTAGAGAGAGATTCATGGACATCAAAGTGATATGTTGAGGTCATCCATCGCCACTGGGTAGAGACACAAGTGGCTCAGCTCACAACTAAGAGAGATGAGGATCACACAAAGAGATATAGAGCACACTCAAAGGATATTTCTTGAGATTGCACAGGGCAATTTGATTACTATGGATCATCATATGCGAGATATACAATCTCTTATAAAGGAGGCTACATATTACAGGGCCCTTTATCATGCTGTAGTGCCTAGAGAGTGCAAATATCCTAAGTTTTCTTCTCAGAGCAGTGCAACAACTAGATCTAGCATATCAAAGGGTGAATCAGTAGGACCTCCTTCTTAGTAGTTGCCACCAAGGTAGGGTTAGCAGGCACATGGACCTCAAGGACATGGGGATCAGTAACAACATATCATGGGCCTGTCACCTCGGCCTCCTCCTAATAGGGAGAGCGAGTAGGGTAGCTCAATTTTGCATAGAGATTGTTGATGTAGATATATTTGTATACATTCATCAGCTTTTGAGCCTCATGTACATATGTACATTTTTTATGTATATTTATTGTATCACACTCTATATATTTATCAGATATTTTATATCATGAAATTTTCATTTTTGATGATATATGAGATGAGTGATGACTTTGATGTGGTCATGCTATGGTGTTATGTATGCTTTGATCTTTTTATGATGTATGATGTATGGATTATGCTATGTAGATGTATGCATGTATGGATGCATTATGTTATGTTTCCATGATGTGATGATGGACATCTATTTATTATGCTTATGATTTGACATGTATGTTTCTAATGATCTATGAATTTAGGATGAGATGTTATGACATGACTCCTTTTTGTATTTTTATATGATTTATTATGATTACGCAAGATGTGTGATATGAGATGGTACTGACGATTTATGGATGTAGGATGGATGCATTTATTTTTGTTGTCAAGATACATGGATAGAAAATTTAGTATGGATAGAAGAATGAGATTGAATGAAATGTTTAGAATAGGATGATGTTGATCAAGATACCAATAAACCTATGATTATTTCAAGATTTTATTAGATATGTGATGATATAATATAGGTGAATTTTCTTTTTCTTTTAAGATTATGCCATAGAATATAGAGCAATCCTTATTTGATGTAGCAAGTAGACACGATGCACCAAGGTATGAAGAACCAGGGTGGATTTGTATCTATTGCATGGACTTTGACTCTGCAAATAGTTAGGAGTATCCTTATTCATTCCTAACATTCAAACACCTTATTTGATCATGTGAGAGAATCAATCCATCAAAGTAAGGAGAGAAATACACAAAAGGTATGAAAGACCTAATATGCACTAGCCATTGTGTTACTCGAGACTATCCCTACACACACAAGGCAAGTATTGACCAAGGTCATATTACAAGAACTTCCAACAAGCACAACAAATGAAAGCAATGCAAAATTCCCCATTCCTTTCTCTCTAAATAATTTTATATATCCTTGAGAGATCATTGGAATAAGATAATAAGATAAATCAAAGAAAATATTAAAATGATAAAAATGTCAATGTCATCATATCTCTTGCTAGAGAGAATTGTTTTAGTTGAGATTTAAAATGATGTCTATTGTCTGAAAGATCTATCCATAAGACATGCAGTGGATGTTGATTGGTTGTAAATTTTTGATAGGTTGTTGATATGAAGATTAACTGACATGTTTGACAATGATCAAGACTCATGATTTTGTATGAAAATTTGTGTTTTGATGATCAAGTTGTACTTGCTTTTGTTTGTTTCACCAAAGTTGAAGGTGACGATAAATTTATTATGGATGAAAGTTTATTATGGATGAGATTGAGATGGGATGGATGATTTTTTTTTCCAAATTTTTTTAATGTTTTTAACTTTTGAAAGGTTTTGAGGCTATTTTTGGAATTTTTTATGTTTGCCAAGTTTTTTTTTGATATTTTGAATTTTTGAATGTTTTTGAGTTTCCAAATATTTGGATTGAGAAAACAAGACCAAAGGGACATATCTATGCCTTGAGGGCTCACTAGAGATGGCCTTTCCTACATGAATATGCAAAGGCTTCATAGTTTGATTATTTGGACTTGGATAATTTTGAAATTTTAATATTTATAATTTTTTTTGGATTTTGATGTTTATTTCGATGTTTTTGGATTTTATGGATGGTACCTAGATCATGATGTCGAGATCACATTATGAGATATAGTACATGGATCAATATTTATTTGGAAGTAAGATGTAAGTACCTTCCCCAATGTCTAGCAATGTTTGAAACTCCATGAACAGATGCATAGATTAGGATGATGGATGGATCAATATGTGAATGATGCTAAGGATTACCTTGTGATAGGATAACATTTTTGGATAGAGCATGGTTTCTTGGATAGTGACATGATGTAGGCTATGGTAGTGCATAGGATAGGAAAGGGTCAACGACAATGACTATGTCAAGATTTTTCCACTAGAAAGTTTGAAGTGTACCCCAAACCTTTGTCAAGATCAAGATAATGTTTAGATTTAGATAAGGATGGATTGGATGGGATCATGGATTTATTATGGATAAGATGGATAATATTTATTATGGAGGGAATGAGATGCTTCCACCTAAAATGGCACATGTAGATGCTCGATTTTACACATGACACCTGTTTACCAGGTTTTCATCATGGTACTTTCCCAAAGCGCCACTAAAGTGGTTTTCACTAGAGGATGATTTTTCTCTTTACTATTTTTTTAAAGGTTTATATTGGACCACTTGGTGGTGCTGATGTAAATGGTATTATTGTCAAGATATTCCAACGATACCCTACCTAAAGAAGTTTCTTTGTCAAGATGCAGGCACTTGAATATAAACCTTGAATGTTCATGTCTTCGTCAATACAAGAGTTAACCTCACCTAGATGTGACATCGTGTTAGAGTTCCCTTAGAGTCCTTATGATAAATATTTGCTACCAAGACATGATCAATGTGAGGTGTATATATTCTTGATTTTGAGATGGATGGTAGAATGCAATGAGAGATATGAGATGTAGATGGTTTGGTTGATAGTCTGATAACAAAACTTTAATTCACAAAACTTGGGAAGGTGAGAAATGAAAGGTGGATGTGGAATTTCGAGTGGATTTAGGACCAACTTCTTCATATACTTTGTATGTCACTCTTGAATCCTTCTTTTGACTTGATGGACATCTTTGATGGATGGAAGTCCCTTTTTTATTTTGCCCCATAGTTTCTTTGACTAATGGAGTTTGATAGGGATTATTTGATTTATTTTCCTTTGGAATTCATTTAAATTTTATGTGCCCATTTTGATTTTTTAATTCTTTAGTTTCGATGACATGCTCTATTCCTTTACAAGTATTTTCTTCTCGTTGGCCCCAATTAGTGGATGAAAAGATGTGAGGATGACGATTCATGAAATGGATGGTTGAATTGCTAGTAGCAGTTTCATCATAAGGACTCTTCATGATTCCCATGTTGATGTTTGCATTAGATAAATTTTCTCCTAGTATTATGGAGGTATTGTTGACATGTTTAGATTCTTTGATTTTTGAATAACCAATACCCTACTGCTAAGGATGGTTGACTATCTACACTGGTTCTAGGATACACTATTCATGTAGGTTTATCCTTCTCTTTGATAATACATCCCCTGAAAAAATGCCACTGAATATGATTTGTCTTGGAAATACGATGATGTTACTTCTTCTATGCTCTATTGGGAATCTTCAAATATAGTAGTAGGAACATTGGATTCTGATTGTTCTTCAAAAGATTTTTGTGATCCATAGTCAATGTATGAATCTTCTTCATGCTCAGTTTTTGAAATTTCATTATGAAGGTCTCTAGTTTTTGTTGTAGCTTGATCATTTGTAAATATGTCAAGAGTAGGAGACTCTTGTTTTTAAGGAAGATCATCTACGTGTCCATCAAAAGTAATAATCTCATGGATAAATGTAGGAATGATTGGAATATGAACATGACCTTATTTTTTGAAATCCTAGATGGATTGGAAAATATGCATTAGATCATGATAGTATTTTTGGGAAGTTGTCTCTTGATCTTGACTTATATCAGAACAACTATCATTAATAGATTGGAAAATACTATTTAGCTCATTATAGTACTTTGGAGATATGGATTCTTGATCTTGACTTATTTCAAAGAAAATTTCATTATACTCAAGATTATTTTCTTGAAATAGACCTTGGATTGATGGTGGAGTATAGATGGAAGACTCTTGGATGATCATAATGGATTCAAATGATGTGATAGAGGCTTATTTTTGCAATGGATCTTCTTCAGCATGTCCTATCATGAATTCAAATGAGGGAGTTATGTTGCAATCTAAGACATATTTAATGCTATCATTTTGATAGAGAACATTCCTAGACATTGTTGATTGATCTTGATCATGTGTTAGGAAAGTATCTTGATACAAATCCCATTTCTCCTCTTGTGAAGAATGGGTATTATTGACATGTCCTAATACATTATCATAGGTATGGTTCACATTGTTATAACTTTTCATCGTTCTAGAATCTTTAGCTTTTCCATGATCAGGCATTGGATTTTTATAGATTCCCAAGTCATTGTTTCTAGAATTCTCAGATTTTTTATCAATATTTACTTCTCCTTGATCAATAAGGTCTTGGATGAGATGTTCTAGCATAAAAAAAATTGTGTCTTATGGCCCTTTGTTCTATGCTATTAGAAAAATTCCTTGGCATTATACCATGAGGATTTTATTTTGGGTTCAAGATAATTTCAAAACTCAAGAATTTCAATGTGCTTTGACTAGACCAATTTGTTTAGGATCATCTCATTGGGCTCCCCTAATAGAGTGAATTGTCACAAAGGAACATTATTAGGTCTTAGTTGTGGTCCTCATGGAGGGTTAGCATTTTGTACATTCTGTTGGTTATTATGTTGTTTGTTTGATTTAGATGGTTCTTTTATAACAACTTTTGCATCCACCACACTATCATTAGTCACATTCTTATTTTTGGATGATATACGGGGTTTGTCACGGGAACTAGATGGTTGGTTATAAATTTGTAATGATCCTTTGGAAATGAGTTCTCTTTCGATGTTTAGACCTTATGATATAAGTTCTTTGAAAGTTAATACACATTGCATTCATAATTGGAAGGCAAGATCTGTGTTTAGATTACCTACCATAATCTCTACTTGTTTTTTGGGTATCGACCATTTGCACTTTCTTATCTTATGTCTACATCTTTGTAGGAAAGAGTCAAAGACTTCTTCTTTGTTTTGTTTGAGAGTGTTTAATTCCTCTAAGGTGATTTCAGCATTAATATTATAAGAGAAATCAGCTACAAATTGATCTATGATCTCTTGGAATGTTTTAATATTGGGTGGTAAATGTGAGAACCATTCAATAGCTTGCCCGCCCAAACTGCATAGAAAAAGACACATAAGATATGAATTGTTATAGGAAACCTCCATGCAAGCTATGTATAATTCCTGTATGTGCTCTTCAGGGTCACCACGTCCTTTTTATTTATCAAACTTTGGCATTTCAAAGTCTGGGGAAAGGGTAACATTGTTATGTTTTTGTCAAATGGGTATGGACATAAGTCTTGAACAGTGTATGATTTTTTTATCTTTCCCATTTGTATATCCTGAATCTTTTGTGTCAACATTTGAATTTGAGAGGACATATCTATAGGTGAAACATTTGGTAGTGAATTTTATATGTTGTATAGATTTGGATCTTGGTATGGAGGAGCATTCATGTCGTATGGACCTATTTGATATTGGAGATTGCTTTGAGGTACAAGACCTATTTTATATTGAAGATTTCTTTGAGATAGGGAACCTATTTGATAATTTCCTTGATGTTGGGGAGGTGTGTTGTGAGATCCATATTGACTTTGGGGGACAATTTTTTTTTTATATTCATAATAGTTTATATAGAAAGTAGATCTGGATGATCAATAGTTACATTGTTGCTATCCTAAGCATTTTATATGGCCCCATAGGGTATTTTTGTATTTTATCTATTTCTTTTTATATTAGGGTATTATATATATGTAATCATCCTTTTACAAAAAAAAATTGTTATGTTTACAAGTATATGCCTTTATACAAAAAGAGTGTTATAACATCTTCGTTTAATCCTCTTTTTTTCTTTTTCTTTGCTTTCATTCCTTTTGTGAATTTCTACCTTGTTGTTCATGTAGCCACTCATCTTTGGATTATTGGTGACCCTGTGATATAGCCACTAGTTCACAAAAGCCACCTCTTGCTTGTTGATCTCTACCTTCCCTTCTTCCATCAATTTTTAAAATTCCTTCTTAGATACCTACACTATAATGAATACTTGCATATAAACATAATGAATTGTGAGTCTTCTATAAGACTCAGTAAGATCCCTTCTACAACCTTGGTAAATTTCTTTATTTATAGATTTCCAAATGTACCATAAAATTTATGTGGAGAGAACAAGCCATAAAATATTGTTAGTTTTCCCAAAATCTTGAATCTTCCCCATAATAATTTCCATTCTTTTCTTATCATTTAGGTTCCCCCATCAATAGACTCTATTTTAAACATATTCCAAATCTCTTCTACAAAAAAATTAAAAAAATATATGCATTATAGTTTCAAATTTTTTACAAATTTTGCAAATAAGTGGGTTCTTTTTGGAGGCCACATTTGGCAACCTTTACATAATCAACATTCACCTTAATGTTGCTTTTTTGGGTTCCATAATATCATTCCAATTATGACATAATATTTGATTCCACTATTTGGTGCTTAGGTTCAACTTATTTCCTTTTTTCAAGGTATCAGCAAGATCTAGAAGTTGTCAAGAAGCCTATAGATATCTTTAGCCTTTATTCTTGCAAAGCTATTATTTCCCAACCAATCACAATCTTGTGCATTATTTGTATCATCATTAATGCTAGATACAGGAATCACAATATGTTTTTTTATTAAATCATAAGTTCTTTTTTGAGTTTGAGGAATGTCAAACTTGCTCTTAAGAGATTCCTATCCTTTTAGTTGTCCATCTTTTAAGATATTATGAAAATAAGATAAACCTTTTTTATTCCAAGCTTTAGCAGAGCAACCCTGTAGCAACGCTAAAGGATTATTATTATAAAAAACATTCCACCAAATAGATCTTGAAAGAAAAAACTTGTTTAAATCAATCTCAATTTAGAATTTCTTAATTATATTATTTTTACAAATATCCCAAGCTTTCCAAATGATTTTAAATATATTGGATCCAGTGGAGGATATTGCGAATCTACCAAAGATTAATTCATAAAGGAGCATGTGTTTCCAAGTTTTGGATTTTTTGGTGTAGCCTTCTTTATATTATTTTTGACTAATACTTTCCAAGGTTTGTTACCTATTAAGGCCTTGCAAATCCATTTTGTTGCTAGAGTTGTACCTTTCTACTTCAATTTTTAACCCTAGACTTCACATGTTCTTGTCCATGCAGTATATTTCTCACCTGATTGCATGTTTTTTCTTGTTACCTTTACCATCTCACCAGAGGAATTGTTAAAAAAAAATTGGATTTCTTCCACTTGATAGTTGTTTAAGAGCCAAATAGAAGCATAGTAGATGTTGTAGAAGGCTAGAATCTTTTGGCAAACTTGGACTCTACTAGCATGTGAGAGGTGTTGTTTATTCCACCCACTTAGTTTCTTTTCTATCTTGTTCTTCACCCGATCCCACATGTCTCTCATGTTGAGGCTAACTGCAAATGGAATCCCCATATACCTTACAATTTTATTTGGTCCCCCCATTGCAGATCAAGTTCTTTAAACCACTTTGATTGATTATCTTCCCAACTTAGCATGGTGGACTTAGCTTTTGAGATTCTTGCTCCTGCCACTTTTTCAAAGAGGTTCAATTTACTCATATGTTTCCAACATTATCTTTTTCCAAACATATGAAAGGGTTGTATCATCTACAAATTTTAGGTTAATTAACTCATTCTTATTTGGAAGGATTACGCGATTGACTTTAAGGCTTAAGGATGGGTCTCTAAGGATATAATGTAGTTCATTTTCTGCAATTACAAACAATGAAGTTGTTAGGGGGATTCCTTGTCTTATAGATCTCTATAGATCAAACTCCTCTATCAAGTGCCCATTTACCTCAATTTGAGAATTTACATCCTTCATTAGAGCTTTAATCATTTTGCATAGTCTCTCTGAAAATCCAAAAGACTCTAGGACCACCATGATAAAAGGAAATTCATTTTTTTCATAAGCCTTCTTGAAGCCAACCAACATCATTCCAAAATTTTGACTAGAGGATTTGGCCTACTCTATTGCTTCTCAACTTGTCAAGAGGTTCTCTAGTATGAACCTACCCTTAATAAACCTTGTTTGGGAATTGTTGATGATCTTTGGGAGTAATCCTACTATTCTTAAGGCTATATCCTTAGAAAATATTTTATAGGAGACATTTAGGAGTGTTATGGGTCTCCAATTTTTTACTAGGGTCTTGTCACCTTCTTTGGGGATTATTTTTATTATCCCTTTGTTTATAGCTCTACCTAGAGAGCCAGAGTTTGTAGCTTCCAAGTACACTTGAAGGAGGTCCTCACTTACCCATTCAATATTCCTTTTATAGAACTCAATTGGTATACCATCCACCCTTGGGGACTTGTCATTATTGAGAGCAAGGATAGCTTTTTTAATTTCATCCCATGATAATTGCTTGATAAACAACCCCACACCCTGCTCTAAGATTTTCTTAGGGATTAGCTTCTTGCAATCCTCTCTTGTCTTTAAATTATGAGTGTTGTTACATTTAGAGGTAAACATATCCTTGTAGAATTAAAGAAAATAGTTTTGAATTACCTTAGGATCCTTAACCAGGTCATCATTATGTCATATCATATTAATTATTTCTTTTGATTCCTCATTCTTTAAGATTTTAAAGAAAAATTTGGAGCCTTTATCACTGTGAGCTGCCCAGTTCAATCTTGCTCTTACTTTTACCTCCTGGTCTTTTAGATTTTGAAATTTTCTCATTTCACCTTTAATTTTTATTAAATCTTTACTTAGTTGTAAATTCTTGGGGTCCTCTTGAATTAAACTTTCAAATTTTAAAAGTTTCTCTTGCAGTGAGTTTTATTTTTTCCTTGAGTCTTTTTCTTTTTGTTCACAAATTGTTTGGAATATTTTTTTCCATGCTTCTACATTGGCATTCCACTTTTCAATGGATAAAATATTTCCTATGTGTCCATTTGTTACTTTCTCTTACCGTAAAGACAACATCACAACAATCCTCATTACTTAGTAGCTTTGTATTCAACAAGAACTTTTTGTCTTTCTTTATGGAAACCACTTGATCTTTTTCCAATATTACTTTAACAGAGATCAGGTGGTGGTCTAAGAGTGTCCAAGGATTCACCTTCACCCTAGTTTTGGTCTCATCTACCATGTCAAATTGGAAGCCTCTTTGTGTGCATAAAATCTATCAAGCCTGCAATAGATCCTTTTATCTCCTTTCTGGTAATTACACCATGTGAACCATATGTTTTCTTTTCTTTTCTCATCCCCTCTATAGGATCTAAAATTTTGAGTCTATTTTTCAGTTTAAACCAAAAATATTTTTCATTTCCTTTCCAACCCATATCACATCCCCCAAATTTATCTTCCAAGTTCTTTATCATATTAAAATCTCCTCCTATGATCCAAGGAATGTCCTGTAGCTTGCTCATCCAGTCCCAAAGTTCACATCTTTTTCTATAGTCATTTGGGGCATATATAGAATAGATGCCAACTTTCATATTATCTTTTTCAATCATGATTCAGATAGCTCTATCACATGGAAAGGCTCCATGAAATTTTACCCATTTTTCCCATATGTTAGAAACCATGATTACAGCCCCACCCTTTCCCTTCTCATGTTTTATTACAAAGTGGGTTGAGTCTCTCCAAATAAAATTTAGATTTGTATCAAGGTTAAATTTGACATATTTAACCTCTTGAAGCAACATTATATCTTTTTTTTTTACTTGATTTAGAAATATCCTTACATTATACTTTCTATCTAAGGATTCTAGTCCCCTAATATTCCAAGAAATGTAGTCAAAGGTCATCAGAATCCATTATTTGAGGACCTTCTTTAGAGTTCCTAAGGCATCAAAGCATTTAGGAAGATTAACCTTGCCTGCTTTAATTTTTTGATAGGGAACTAAGTCCTCCTTTTGCTTCTTTCTTCTACCTCTTCTTTTTTGTTTGAGCAATTTATTTATGAAGGATCCACCTTCTTCCACCTCTTGATCCTTCTACCCCTACTGGGGTATACTTTTCAACCTCTCTTGGTCTACATGCCTCTTTGTGTCATCTTCTTTGGATAAATTCTCATTATCTCTCATTAGATTCAAACTATTTAAATAGCTTTGGAAAAACTCCAAAGCATCCTGGCTTATAGGATTAAAGCCTTGGGCTTCAAGTTGCTTAAAGATTTTGCTACAAATCTCTTTTCTTTTATTAGAAATCCCAATCTTCTCAAGAGGATTTTAACCATCTAGAGGGGGTTCCAATTCATTACAAGATTCATTGTTACGTTTTTTTGAGTGGTCCTCTATGTCCATGGCCTCTCTAGGGGGGTTATGGACCCCCTAGCTCTATCATAGATAGGGGAGGATCCTCAATCTTCTTTTCTAAAGCTTTGTGGGATTCATCTTTTTTAAGGGAATCATCTTCTTTTCTTAAATTCCCCTGAGTATTTTCCAAAATCATAATTTTTTGTTCTAAATTTTGGCTATCAAGAATTAAATTCTCTTTTTCAGTTATCTTTCGCACAAATTCTGGGATGGCTATTCCATCATTTGTGCTTTGAATTTCTTTATTGCCTTGAGCCTCTACAAGAGGAAATTCATACCAACAATTATCATTTCTTTTCAAACAAAATTTTACATCTTTTAAAATATTTTTAATTTTTGCAATTTGTTGTCTAATTTGCTTCATGATAATTTCTTGAGCATTCATTTTATCCTCGACTGATTTATGACCACCTTTATTTTTTTGGTCTTTTTCTAGACTTTAGAATTCCTTCTCAAGTAAGGATGGTCCTGAAGCACTCTCCTTAGGGTTTGATCCATTATTCTCAACTCCTTTAGTATTTTGATTATTAGACACATTATTATCCTACATTGATATTTTCCCAAAGAAAAATTATTATTCATTGGGGGTTAAATCAAGTTCTAGATTAGATTCATTTAAAGTATCCTGCAGAGAAACCCTAGCATTGCTAATTGGTTCCTCTACGATTGGGGGTTTAGGCTCAGAAATTATCAAGCATGAGGTGGGTTCATCCACTTTTTTAAAGCCCATATTAACCCTAGACTCACCAGGGTTAGGATTTTCCCTCTTATTAAATTTAGGATCCTCAACACAGCTTTTGTTAGTTTTTCCTTTATTTTTAAAAATTGGGCAATTTTTCCTTCTATGCCCTTCTTTTTTACACAGAAAAAAGTGTTAACGCCTTGTCAAATTTCAATTTTATAGTTAAGTATAGCATTATCAGTTTCAAGCTCAATTTCCTCAGAGATTTCAACCCCTGGGGTGATAGATAAAAGGACATGAGCATCCATATGTAGCAGGCTATTTTTGGTTTCCTCCACCCTAATTTCCCTCTCATACTATGAGAGAAGCTGAGGCAGAACCACCAAAAGTAATGGTGGAATGTTCTTTAAATTGATCCATCTAGGGTAATAAAGGGAGAGGATTTACTAACTAATCATATCCAAAGACTAGGTAATAGCTCTAAAAACCAGATTACTACCCGTCCAGAATGATTTTTCGGTTGTTTTTTTGTATTTTGTTGCTTCTAAAAAACCAGAAATAATCATTTTTGTATCATTCTACAAAATTAATGTTGAATTCCTATGTTTTTATTCCACACATTAATAATCCATTCATCTAAAAAAATTGTGAGGGAATTTTATTACAATCTAAGGCTGCAAAAAAGATAGCAACATTTTTTAGCCTTTCCTCATTTTCCAAGACTTTCACCATATCTTCATTAGGAATTAAACAACATTTCCTATGGTTACAAGAAGGGACCTTACCACTTCCATCCTCTTCTTGTTGGTCGAACTTTGGGATTCCATCACCAACCAAAATGAATTTTTCGTTGCAGGAACCGCACACTTCTCATTCTTTGCAACAATATATTTGAAGGACTTAGCAACATTGTTAGCTGTCTTCCTGGGGTTACCATTTAATTAATTTTTTCAACCGTCCAAAGGATTACCAGGGATCAACCCACTCTCTTCCATCAATGGCCTCTAAGTACGTCAAATCCAGAGGAAGTGAGTGGAGGGTAATGGATAATAATTAGATTGACAGGTTGAGGCTAATCGAGGGTTTTGAAGAAATCACAAGACAAATCACACAAAATAATGATAGCCAAAAAAACCATACGTATAGGACACATGCAATGAACAAAAATTAGAATGGAAAATAAAACAAGGCTACAAGGGATATTATGAGGGGGAGAAACTACTCCCTTGATGGCTTACAACCATATTGAGGTCATAATGCCACATGCAGGAACCCTCAAGTCATGCACCCTCCAACAAAAAAATGTTCACCAATTGAGTCGGTTATCCCACCATTGGATCAAGGGACAATGTTTTGTTATAAAGGGTTTGGTTGTTGATCATGGATGTATGATGGATGTTGAGGATTTTGTTGAAGTTTTTTTGTGCAAGCAATTGTTGTGCAAGAAGTTGTTGACAAGCAATGTTTTGTTATTGTTGTGGGGATGGAATTTTTTTTTGTTGTGAGGAAATGTATTGATGATGTTGAGGATGTTGTGAAGTGTATTGATGTTGAGGTGGTTGTTGAGTTTGATATTGAGATGGTTGTTGAAGTGGTTGTTGAGGGGGTTGTTGAAGTGGTTTTTGAGGGGATTGTTGATGAACATATATGTTTTGTGAGGGCAGTGTAGTAAAGGGATTGTTCCCATAGTTCATCAAATTTAGATTTGGTATGTTTGGATTTGGTACGTTTTTATTTGGTACGTTTGGATTTGACATGTTTGAATTTGGTATTTTCATATTTGGTACATTCAGATTTGGCATGTTCTAATTTGGTTGATTGTTGTATGTGGGTGGATTGTTGGTATTTTGTAGGCCTAGGTTGGTTGAAGTCTCTAGACTTTGAGTGTTATACAGTGGATTGTTATATTGATTTGAAATTTTTATTTAATCTACTCCTTGTAAAGTGACCATGGGTTGACTTGGTATATTTTTGGAAGGATGATTTGGTATTTGTTCAATGATATTATGTACCAAGGTTGACTTTATGATGGATTATTTTTTGCTCCAAAACCTAAAAGGGTTGTGTCACTAAGTTGATTAACATCAAAATCCATAGGAAGTTTAGCACCAACTTGTGTGAGTTTTACATGTATAAGTTTGGATCAAGATTTAACATAGCTTCTACTACACTACCAAGAGATTCATCTTGTGACATCTCTAGTAGATCTTAATGTGTAAATTTATGAGGCTTTTTAGCAATGTCCTCTATGTATACTATTTTAAATTCAATGGGGTTGGATTGTGTTTTTATCAGCAAAGGAATTTCATACCCTTTAGGATTGGTTTTAGGAATCCCACACACTTGATCACTAATACTTGTAGTGTATTTTTGTAAGTTTTCTCAATTGCACTTGTGGTATTGGGGAGAGTTGTGCCACTAGGATTCTTCTCCATTTTATTTTGAGATCTAGTTGTGACCATAAACTTGTAGTTGTCCTAGGAGATATGGCTTTTAAAAGTGTATGAAGATGTTTTTGTTGGGATATTTGAGTTGCCCCAAATCAAGCTACTAAAGACACCTTAAGCTTCTTTTGGACCAATGATGAATGTTATTTGAATGAGTGGATGGAGTGAAACCTTGAATTTTGGAAAAAGTTCATTTTGATCAAACATCTTGTTTAGGATGTGTTTTAGGGATGATCCTTACTTGTACTAGACTAATGAGTCCAAGCTAAGGAGGATGCTAATGATATTTGAAAACTTTGAGAGTAGAATAATGACTCCAAATAATGTTAACTCACAATTTCAAACACTAATTCAACTAAGAACTCGAACTAATATAGTGTTTCAAGTAAAGAGCTAAACTAGGAGATGATGATAGAGATTTGAACCAAAAAGTGAGCTATGCCAATTTCTAGGTTGTTTGTTTTGAATGGATTGATTTGCTATTCGTGATGGGGTTGAATTGATTCAATGATTACAAAATATGTTTAGACTAGTTCCAAGTGAAGTAGTGACATGAAATAGAGATGGAAATGTGGAGTTTGTTGTTGTTTTAAATTATTGGGATAACTACAGGTCTGTTTTGTATAGGTCTCTATTTTGACATACACTGTTGGTGAAAATTTATATTTTTGAGATATTTCATGTGTTACTAATACTCAAATGCGTCAAAATCCAATCAAATATGGTGTACTACCTTGAAAAATGTAGCACATTTTTCAATAGCACCAATTCATAGGTAAAGGTTGTACAATGTGGAAGTCAAATGCAACACTGTAAGATTTTGATAGAAACTTGACCTGAGACAAACATGCCAAGATGTGTAAACGCGTCGAGATGCAAACAACCACACCGTTTTGATAAAAATAGAAGTGTCGATATGAAAACAAAGCCATCAAAATGTTACAAAAGCATTGAGATACAATATAAGCATCGCACTATTGAAATCAAAGGTATTGATTTGTCTTAGAGACAGGTTTTCAAAATTTGATCCTAACTATGTCTAGGGTTTTGAATCTTTTGAATTCTATTTTTTGTGTTTGATTGTTTTGGAAAGTGATAGAAAAAAAAAAAAAACATGTAGGATGGACTCAATTGGATGTTTGGAATTTTTTTGCATGTCTTCTTCAATAAGACCATGCTAATTGGTATCATGGGTAGATTTACTATAAAAGTACACCATATATACATATCCTAATTTATTGATAGATTGGGTTTATCTGCTTAGAGTAGGCATGCATAATAGAATATCATCCAATGAATGGGTGACTAGAGTATGCCAAGGTCATATACCACCTTAACACCTCTCAGCTTGAAAGGAAAAGATCCTAATCAAGGAATATTTGTCACCTCAACAAAGGTTAGTATATAGCAAGTAACTTCACGCATTGATCCTTGTATGTTGCACTATTTTAAGCTAATGGTTTATAAACGTCTCTTAGGCTTCTAGATTTTGCAATTTCATAGTAGGGGTATACCATGAACAGAGAGCTCATCTGATATGCCTGAGTCGAGAGGGGTCTCCTCTCTACTTATCACCTCCCTATCTCAGTGGACTTGAGGGTCATGGGGCTTGGCTTGAAGGATGCTAGATACTCCTGGGGGTACAAATTTTGTTCTCCCTCCTTTATATAGCCCATGGAGAAATGTTCTTGAGATCATAACTTGGGGTGATGAGTCCCTCAAGCAAGTATCCTACTTAGAAATAAATATAAAGTGTTTATTTTGGTCTCCAAGATCGTTCGTAGGAAACACTATACCTCAAGGTGTACAAACAGATTGCAAATGAATGGTGTTTTTGATTTCCAAGATCACACTAGGCACAAGGAAAGAGCATACACACACATCCACTTACCAAACACATCATAGAATTATTTTTAAGTGTACCAAGGATTCAAATATGTGATTCAATTTTAAAAACACCAAACCAAATGTGAAAGTTGGTAAATTTTTAATCCCAAATTGAAGTGTGCAAGTTGTTGGTTCAATTTTAAGTACTGAATCAAATATGAAAGTTGTGTTGTTCTTTTTAAATGTACCAAGGGAAAATGAAATTTATATTGTTCATTTTATGGCACCAAATTGAAATGTGAGATTAATTTTATTCGCACCAATTTGAAATGTGAATCCTAGATTAAGTAAAGATCTACAATCACAAATATTAGCATATTTTTGCATCCTTTTTCATCAAATGCCACATGCTAAAAAATGTTAGCTAAGACATATAAGATCATAAAATAGAGAATGATTAGGGTTAGGTAAATGAATGAAATCAAGTTGAAAAATCATAAACCTGCTCAAAACAAACATGTTGATACATAACAAATATGACATGATTTTACAAATGTGTCACTCGATGTTACAATCAAATGTGTTGATATTATGAAAAGGCGTCAAGATATTATAGATGCACCAAAAGATAGATGCATCAATTTCCTACAACAGTTTCATTCTTTGGACAAAAACGTTGATTTAATCCTACAAACAGACAAAACTAGTCAAAAAAATGCGTCGATATAACGCAAAGGCATTGCACCAGTGGATAGGAAGATGCATCAATTTGTTGCAAAGGTGTCGATCTTTGAATAGAAGCATTGATTAAACCTACAAACAAAGAAAATAGTGAATAGTCAGATGTGTTGCTTTTGACAAAGGTGCAAAACTTTGATTACAAAGGCATTGATATTTTGCAAGGATGTGGCACTATTAAAATAGGTACGTGGGTCCCACTGGGTGTGCCAAAATATCGTATGGTTAGCTTAAATGGTCAATTAAGAATTGAATTAAAGAAATTAGATCCTAAACCATTAAGAATCTACAAGATAATGATCAAATAAAAGCCATACTCAATGAAATTCATTTAACATTTCTATAAAGATTCAACTAAATCAATGAAACCTAATTCTAAACAATTGAATCAAATGACAAGTAAACCACCAAACCCATTGTGGATTGATGCAAAATTGTGATGTAGGTTGCTCAATTGAATGCATAATCCATTTGCAAAAGCTTGGTTGAAGAGGTATGATTCACGAAAAGGTTCTCAAATTGCTTAAGGAATGTGGCTCAAGAATTTGAGAGAGTAAGGATTCTATGAATATTATGAATTAAATTCATGTTTGAGAGACTTTTTTTATATATTTTAGGAATTCTTGTCAATGGTCAAGATTCGATCTAAGGATCAATGGATGAGAGAGAATCAAGGAGGTGAGTGTGGATCAAGAAGGATCAATAGTTGAGGATTCAAGAGAGCCTAAAATATCCCTAATTTCATGGAAATATGCTGGAGATATTTTGAATTGGAGGGAAGAATTTGAATTTCAAAAGGGAATTTTTTTGTACAAGTTGGAGAGTTGGAGGAAAATTAGCTAATTAAACAATTATTTTAAATTATTTAAGTGTGAGGATGAGGAGAATTAATATTTTTAATTAAATAATTGGGAGTTATTTAATCAAATGAAATTATTAGTATGTGTAATGGCGTGAATTTGCACCTCTAAGAAAATTTCCTATTTACATCACCCTTACCTTAGAAAATGAAACTCGATGATGCAATTTCCACATCTATCACCTTTCCCCATCCACCCAGTGACTCATTTTTGTGTCAGTAGAGGAATTTTTTTAGGGACGTACGTGCACCGCATGGACATCCGCATGTCACATTGTCATCCTGACAGGATTCTTGCCTCTAGAATCTACAAAGGTGTTATGTTTCTCCATTGGACGTGAACCATAATGCTTCCTACTCCCTTGACCGACACAAAATAGATCCTTTGCCTCCCTTTCTCCATTCAAATTGTCTAATTCTCCAATCTATCCAACTTCTTCACCATTCTTGAACTCTTGGTTGATTTTCTTGATGCTCTCTTGATCAACTACACACTTTCAAGCTTCACCATCACTCCATTGTAGCTGCAAACTCCTAGTTTCTTGGATCCTCCACTCCATTTTTTGTGATAGCATCATTGTTGGAGAACTTGCAAGATCACTCCTTCTTCTACTTTCCTTGAGAGCACGTAGTTGTGAAGGTGATATCCTCCATTGTCCATTGTTTTTGCTTTATTGTATTTACATAGTAGCATATTATTGTTTGTGTTATTGCTTGGCACTTCCATTTCCATACATTTCTTTATCATTTTTCTACACGCATTGCTATCTAACTTTCTATGGAGTTGGAAACACCAAAGTGGGAGAGTGACTAAGGCAGTCCTCTAAAAATAGCCCAACATTTTTCTTGTTATTGTGTGTGTAGGTACTTCTCAATTGTAGTTGTTCAAAGAATCAAGTTTCAAGGAGTTCAGTATCGCTTTCTCACTTCCTTTGTCAATTTGAGCATAGTTTAGTTAAATCATTCTTCTTGTTATCGTTCATTTATGTACTTTTTCCATATTTTTTCATAACATAAAACTTTGCTCATCAAGTTAGTTAGATTTCTAGCATTTTAATTTGTTTCTTAAACTCCTTGTCTGTACGGACACCAACGCACCGCGTTGGAGTTTGTATCCTATGCTTCCATCCTCAGGCACTAAGTTTTTTCGAAAATATATTGAACTCTAGAAATTAGCTTGTCTAACCTTCTAAAATATTTGGTTTAGCAGAAGGGTGGTAGCTACTAGATTGATCTTCCTTTTCGACCTTAGCATCTTAACCTTTCTAAATCACTTAGCAAACTTGAGGTAGATCAGGATAGCCTATTGCTTAGGACTCTCCCGTGACCTAGAGTCTTGGAGCAGTCAGTCCCCCTCCTTTATATTTTGGTGAACCTGATGTGAACTATTTTTATTTCGCATCTAGGTATCGAAGAACCTTCTCTCGTATCCTAGGCGTGTTGTAGGTTTGTGTGTTGTAGGGTGCATATCCTTGCAACCTAACCTATGACCCCTAGTAACATAGTTATAAGGGCTCCTATATATTAGGAGGTGAAGTTCAGATAGGGCACCATATAATTTCTGAACCTTTGGAGTATTTTGAGGAAGTCCTCTCGAAGTGCATAAACATGGTCTATTTTCCATGAATGCAGCCACTTCAGTAATTCATAAATGTTTGAAGTCTTTTCATGATGGATTTGTGCACATCGTGCATGACACCGAATATAAACCACTAGTGTCATGTGGGGGCTACTAGTTAGATCGCTTTTGGCCTGCCCTAGTCAGTCTGCTTCCTACAAGGACAAACTTTTTGTACTACACCTATGTCAAATATAAAATTAGGGGCATAACACCGAAGGTAACCTACCCTATCTCCCCTTACACCATTTCAATTAAAGGTTCTATGATCATGTAGCAAAAATCTACCTCCTCTCAACAAAATGGGAAGGAGAAGCTTGATCACGCCCAAGAGCCTTCCTCTTCTTCTACTATTCCATCCGCTTCTGCCTCTCGCCCTATTGTGGCACCTTCGACTCCTACTCCCATGCCTCACATGGGGAGTCCAATTGTGTCCACTTTGTGGAAGGCCAAGCGTCAAGTATTTGAACTTCCTATCTTCTCCACAATGCCAAGGCCCATTATTTATGGTAAGGGGAAGGGCCCTCATGGAGTTTCCCCTACGTCTCAACCTTCGCAGCCTCTTACCGCTTAGGCAGTGAATGGGAATTGGCATGTTATTGAGGAACCTATGTCTACTTCTCCACCTATTTTCATTTTTTCTCTTGCACTTCCTGGTCCTACTCCCATCCAGGAGGATTCCCTTCCATCAGCAATGGTTATGGAGGACACACCTATGGTAGAATAGGATCCTCTCATTCCTTCTCAAGTAGTGACTTATAGTTCCTAGAGTCGATGAAACTGGCTTGAGCGTGAGCGTAAGTTCCAGAGAAAGGCTCTAGCTACTGAGCAAGCTACCTTGTAGAAGGCAGAATGGAAGCCAACAACTCCTATTTCAATATCTATTTTTGTGTCTCCTTCTACTCCTTTTGCTTCAGTTCCCCTCACCTCAATTTTCCTTCCAGCTCCCCCCGTGAATTCTAATGACCCTCACCTTAAGAGGGTACAAGTTTTCATCACTCCCTTAGTGGATCCCCCTCTTATGATTTCCCTTCTGAAAATCCCTCCATTTTCTCAGCTCATGGACATGTAGAATACCATAGTGGTATCTGCTACGACTTTGTCCTCTTCCTCCTCACCTTTTTCTTCTTCTATGGGGATCTTGCATCCTCCATTGAAGCATAATTCAAAGGATGACCTCACTCCAAGTGGAGGTCAAAAGAAGGGATCATATTCTTTAGAAGGGAGTTCTACTTTGGCTTGCACCATCCTTGTGACAGAGGCAGCCCTGGCTTGTTGGGAAATTTTGGGTTCATCTCATAAAGAGCAACCAAGAACAACAATTCCTTTATTAATTTGAATTTCATCATATTTCCTCAAAGACGCATACTACTATGCCACAAAGTGGAATCAGACATAGTTCATTTCCCACATTGAACCTTAGAGAAAAATTACTACTAATTAAACCAATTCCACCAACACCATTAATAGATTCGGCAAACAGAACCAACTACCATGAAAGATTAAACAAACAACATGAACACACAAGATTTACGTGGGGAAAACCCTTACGGGTAAAAAACTCCACACTCCAAAATCTCAGATCACCATTGTATTATTCAGCAACAGAAACATGTTACAATACAATTCAGGCTATAATCCTTCTCGGGAGATTTACATCTTGTTCCATCCTAGAGAGAATCTAGCAGCATAACCCTGTTCAATTTCCCTCCTCTTTTTCACATTATAGAATGTTCAATGATTTATACCATTTGTTCTCATTCCAGGCCAACTAGGAAACCAACTGATTCAGTTCTCATATGCAACTATACACAATCGATTTGATTCACCTTCTAATGAGAAACCGCAATAAACAATCTAACTATCTGCTATATTAGACCATCAAAGAGACTTCATTCACACTCCCTTCAAAATGACCAAGTCACTTTGATGTTCACAGCACCTACCATGTCAATCGACCAACCAATTACCTCTTTCTAGCTTGACACCGATCAGGTCCCACCAAGATGTTATTCACGAGTTATTGAGTCAACAAACGTACACTGCTTAACCAATCCCGCACACCCTACAAGAATCTATTGGGACCCACCACAAGGGGCGTAGGGTTAGCGAGCACCGTTGGATCATTCTAATCAGAACCGTCGATCAAAATGCATTCAACCGATACACTAGTGACGTTTTAATTATAATTGTGGTTTCAATAGCCATCAGCTTCAAAGTCGCTATGTCACTAAAAACTCAAACTTCAGAACCTCTTATCGGAGGTTACAAAGTTTTGAAAACTTGTGACACACCGACAACAAAGATGGTATCCTTCGCTTCATAGTCACTATGTCGTTGAAAATCTAAACTTCAGAACCTCAAAGTTGCTAAGTCGAGAGGTTACGAAACTTTAGAACCCCGCAACATAAGTGAGGAAAACTTGAAACCTTGCGACTTACTATTTCCTACCAAACTTTAAATGTCAAGTTGATAAAGGGATAATCACAACTAGTCTAGGAAATCAATGAAACCAATAAATTTGAGTCACATTTCTCAACATTCTCCCACTTGACAAAGGACTTACTTGCTCCTTCCAAAGCTAGAAGTTACTGTATCAGCCATCCATGCAACCAGCAAGATCCTCAACCAATGCTTCCATGCTCTAACTAAGAAACCTGCACCAACATCTAAGATGTCCACCATCTCAAGTAACAATTCTTGCCATCCTCCAAAGGAAAGGAATGAGTCATGGTGAATGTGCACCAGTCTAAAGAACATAAGCACCAGATCCATCTGATAGCAAAGGCTATAACATACTGCCACCACTTCACTGTGCTCACAAGACATACAAAATCATCTCAACATCAACTTCATAAGCCCAAACCAGAACACAATCGTGAATTCATTCTTTAGAAAACAAGATAGAACATCAGCTAGAACAACAATCAAAAAATTGACTACTCTTATCCAACTAATCAGCCCACACAACTAAAAATAGCACACACAGCATGTGCTACTCCATCCAATCACACATACCTTGAAGGTATCCGCATTAGTAAACTCATGCCAGCAACACAGCCAACCCAGCAACTGTAGATACAGTCTCCATGTACAAACTAGTTGAAAAAGACCAAACATATTCAGGAACTCCCACTACATGGGTAATAAATCTGAAAAGATCAAGGCATACCAAGTCTACCAATAGCATAACATAGAGATTGTAAACATGTAGTTTCAAGGAACCATCCGCAATGATATGAAAAACTTGTAATTAAATAACCTATAAAAATAGCTCTCACCACAAGTCTTCACAAATCTCCCAAGTTCTCCACACCCAACAAAATAAAGAGATTAAGAACTTCCATGTCATCACCCAAGAACATGAGTGAAAACACATGACTGCAAGCTAGTGATCACTACAGCTCCGACCAAATCTCAAACCAATGTAATATGAAATTGAACATCCAAGAAGATTACCAATACCAAAGAGAGCAACTTTGCACATCATATACATGTAGAAAATCCTCCTACATACACCTCTTAATCCCAATTCTGTCAAGTATGATCTCCTTCTCAACACCCCAAAGAGAATAGCATAACAACACCTAACCGTTCAATCTCCATGATCAAACAAAACATATATATCATGTAATTATATGGATGTAAGCTTCTCCAAGAAGATCAAACTACTTTATTTCCCATCTCAGGAAATCAGCCCATAAAACCATCTCATAATAGTCCTCATCAATAAATGATATCTTAAAACACACAAAAGCACAAGAAGATAACCATGTTAAACATCCTTGAAATGAATCCTTCAGAACTAACTATAGAGCTCAAGATCCATATCTATGAAAGATATAGCATATAGAAACATGCTAAAATAATCCTCAAATGAGTATCCAAAGCCAAACACCAAGAATTGACTCATTCCATAAGAATCAAAGCACAAACATAACACATCTGAAAGAAATAATGGGAAATACCTTTCAAATGATAAATTTTTGAGTAGGCCAAGAGTGGGGAATGAGAATGATCCTCTAGGATAACCAAGTCCTCATGACTTCTCCAAGAGTAATCTCCTCATTGGTCTTTGTTGAACTCACATCCAACCAAGGTGTAGGCTCCTCAGACTTTCTGTTGAAACCTTCATCAAGAGTACCCATCAACAACACTTCTCTCATCTCAAGAGAATTATAGCCTCACCTTATTCTCCATGTATCCATGAGCATCTAAAAATGATCATCTCGTGCTAAACTCCAAATGCATTACTACACTATCATGAAGTTCTCAAGCATATGACCAATGCACCCAAAACACAAAGAATCACCAAACCACTATCAAAGATCCAATCATCTGAATTAGGAACTTATCATGACATCATGATATAAACATACCCCTTAGGAGATCACATGCTCCAAGTGAACATACCATGGTCTCAAGAGCAATGCATCATGCCAAAATTCTAATGCACAATCAATAGTATATCATGACATTAAGCAAACAAACTCTAAACCAACATTACTTTTTTAGGCATTGCCAAAACCTCAACCGAAGACTACAAGAGTCTTCCATGGCTTTAAGATGCTACACTTCTTCAAATAGTTTCCATGCAAATGTGAAAGACCCCTTCTATAACAACAATATCTAAGAGCTCCTCCTAGTAACATCTACAACACTAAAGAAGATCATTCTCCACTTAGTGATGAATCCACAGTCATTGCTAAAGCTCCCACTGAATCATGACAACTGATCTCTCCAAGCATCATGACCAAACATCTACTGATCTGAAAATCCTTCAGGCCCACACATCAACATATCCATCTGACAACAATACCAAGTAGCACCAAGATCTTCAAACCAAGCAGAGATTACCATCACTGTCAAAAGCTTACACAAAGCAGTGTATCCAAGCTATCCATGACATCATGATACAACATGCTACAGGTCCCCATAACTGACTATTTAGGTACTCAAAACCATCCATCCTCTCATTTCAAAGCAACCACACCAATGCACAAGTGACCACTAACAAGGCCAGCTAACAAGTCTGCGCCAACACTGAATCAACCTTGTGGATATAGATAGTCCACTTCCAAGTTATCCCACTACAATTGAATGGGTGATCAATCCATACAACTACATAACTCGTAGATCCAAACACTCAAACATGCAAACCCATCATTGCACTGGAGACTACAAAACTACGATCTCAAAGAGAATAACCACGTAGACAACTTGACTAAAACACCAAATCAAGCTCAAACCTGACTTACCAATCATGTCCACAACGAGCACCATATTCTAGGAAACCACCAAGCATCACCACAAGAATGTTGAGTGACTAATCACGTACCAACACTCCCATGCAGAGAAATAAAATAACCTCCTTATACAATGCACAAAGCATGTATGTAAAATTGCAAGTATCTCATCCAATCACACCCCAAAATCTAGGATCTAGAAAATAGCTTAACAACAGCTCCACATAGCCACAAGTTTTCCTTGACCATGAAAAACCTACAAAACCACTGTGTTTGAAAACACCCATGCACATCCACACCCACTTCATATTTGGAAGACCACAAATATGAATCAAGAAACACCATAACAGTTAAACCAGAAAATGGATTAACATGAATGAGCATCACCATATTTTTTCAAATAGAAATCTATAAAACCCTCAAATCCAAAGAACATGGATTTGAGTGATGTAAGTACAACACGCCCTTAAAAGGAAACAATAGTTCAAGAACTCTAGGCCCATGTCAGGCCAACTCCAAAACCATCAACATGCACATGCATCTGAGGGAGAGTAGCTATTGCAGGAGATTTCAAATCATCTAATGATAAACTCCATAGCCTTCATGCAATCAGGGTACAATTAAAACTATGCCTTCCAATGCCAAGAAAAAAGTAGCCAACATAAGCACATTTCTCCATAGCTTCAAAACAACCCAAGCTTCTCCATATCAATAAGGAGCCCCTCACATAGACACCCAATATAAAATCTTTGTTGCAACACAACCATAGAGTAAATAATATTCCACCCCTTGCATCAGGATTATACCGCTGCCAACTTATGAGCTTCAGGTCACATCATTTTAATATGACCAACTTAAGTTTCTCCATCTTCTTCATCCTTCATACTATGTGTTGTCTCTTAAAACTTAAACAAAAGAGAAAGAACTTTTACTCACCAAAGGATCAATTCATCAGTCGATTCCTTCAAATTTCCTCAAGCCTACCACACTAAGAAATCTTCACAAAAGGAATACCTAGAACCAGCAACACCAGGAACTCACACTTCCAAAAGCAAGCTTTGATACAACTTGTTGGGAAATTTTGGGTTCATCTTAGAAAGAGCATCCAAGAACAGCAATGCCTTCAGTAATTTTAATGTCATCAGATTTCCTCAAAGACACATACTATTATACCAAAAAGTGGAATCAGACATAGTTCATTTCCCACATTGAACCTTAGAGAAAAATTAATACTAATTAAACCAGTTCCAACAACACCATTAACAGATTCAACAAACAAAACCAACTAACATGAAAGATGAAACAAACAACATGAACACACAAGATTTACATGGGGAAAACCCTTACAAGTAAAAACCCCACACTCCAAAAGCTCAAATCGCCATTGTATTATTCAACAATAGAAACATGTTACAATACAATTCAAGCTTTAAGCCTTCTCAGGAGATTTACATCTTGTTCCATCCTGGAGAGAATCTAACAGCATAACCCTGTTCAATTTCCCTCCTCTTTTTCACATTGCAAAATGTTCAATGACTTATACCATTCATTCTCATTCCAGGCCAACTAGGAAACCAACCGATTCAGTTCTCATACGCAACTGTACACAACCGGTTCGATTCACCTTCTAATGAGCAACCGTAGTAAACAATCTAATTGTCTGTTATATTAGACCATTGAAGAGACGTCATTCACACTCCCTTCGAAATCACCAATTCACTTTGATGTCCGTAGCACCTGCCATGTCAATCGGCCAACCAATTATTGCTTTCCAACTGGACACTGATCGGGTCCCACCAAGATGTTATTCACGAGTTATCGAGTCAACAAACATACACTGCTTAGCCAACCTCGTAGGAGTCTATCAAAACCCACCACAAGGGGTCTGAGGTTAGCAGGCACCATTGGATCATTCTAATCACAATTTTCGATCAACTAATACACTAACGATGTTTTACTTATAACTGTGGTCCCCACATCCATTGGCTTCAAAGTCGCTATGTCACTGAAAACCCAAACTTTAGAACCTCTTATCAGAGGTTATGAAGTTCTAAAAACCTGCAACATGCCAAAAAGAAAGATGGTATCCTTCACTTCACAGTCACTATGTCGCTGAAAACCCAAACTTCAGAACCTCAAAGTCACTAAGTTGGGAGGTTACAAAACTTTAGAACCCTATGACATAAGTTAGGAAAACTTGGAACCCTGCGACTTACTATTTCCTACCAAACTTTAAATGTCAGGCTGATAAAGGGATAATCACAAGTGCTCTAGGAAGTTGATCAAGCCAATAAATTTGAATCACATTTCTCAACACGGCTTCTCCTAATTTTGTCACCATCCCATTTGATGAGGTTGATGGTGGATCTTGGGCACCTCCATCTCCCGCTAAGTTAACACATGGCACTCTTGTCAAGTGCATGTTTAACTTAGTAGATGATGTCCCAACTCTATCAGTGATCTTTATGACATCAATGACTTTTACCTCATAGGATTTGAGTGAAGGAGACCTTGAGGGGCCCTCTTCCTTAGCTCTTGTTGTAGGAGAGTCAGAGGGTGTTTCCCTCGCTATCCTTCCCTTGCAAGCTCTTCCACCCTCCCCATATGATGATCTATATTGGGAGAACGATGACCTTCTGGTTGATGAGGACTAGTAGAGTACCTCTTCTTTATCTGTAGATTAGATTTGTGTGGGTTGTGTTCCCCTGTGCTTTTTTTTGTGTTCTTGGAGGACCCTTTTCACCCTTGTAGGTTCTTAGATACAAGAGTGAAATTGTGCCATAAAATTCATCTATATGTTTCATCATTCTTCTATATGTTGTAACTTGATTTCGACAATTGGGGATGATGCAAAGTGTTGTGTGCATTTAGGCCTCCCTTCCATGACCCAATTTTATTTTTTTTTGTCTTCATGTGCTCTTCTTCACATTCTGATACATTTTGGGATTGATGACAGTTCATATGTATATTATATTATAGTTATCTATATATATCTATGAATAGTTATAATCCCAAATTATCAGATTCCCCTGTCTCTTGATTTCTTCATCTTTTCTTATTTTTCCTTGTTTATCTTTCTCTCTTCTTTGCTTGCTTCTTGATGTTGTGGTGTGTATGTATTGTCCCTTGCATGTGCGACAAAATTTCCACATCTACACCTCATCATGTATCATGGGCCACAACATCTCTACATCTCTTCTTCCTTTCCTTAGGATGCCACATGCTCCTTTGAATCGCACACACCACTCTAAGGGGGGATACTACTTCTCTAATTTTCAATAAGGTGCATTTAATGGCCAACAAATCCTTTACTGAAAATTTTGCATTTTTTTTCAAAAATTGCATCCTTCAACAAGGATCCCCTTACCAAGATTTTCTTTTGAAAACAAATTCATAGCAAAAGGAATTGGAAATCTTTCCTTCAAGAAGGTCATTCTTTTTATTGGATTCCTTGATGAAAGAGATCTTTCAAAAGGATTCCTTAATGATGGATCATTTGCAAAAATGTTATGCTTTTCAATTGGAGTGTCCCTTTAAATGGGCCCCTTGCTATCTTGAAGGGTTCTCGTGGGACCCCTTTGAAAGCTTCTCCTTCAATTGTTTGTTCTTAGATATGCTTGTCTATTTACGTGACTTTTGCTTGCCTAACATGTTTTTTCTGCAAATTAACATGTTACTTTGCAGGACTGAGCACTTGTAAAGCCACTTTCATAATCAATCTTGGAGGACCGAGCACCTATAGGGACCAATCGAACTCTACGGAGCCTTTCCTTTCTGGCCCCCAGGATTGAGCACTTGTTGGCACCTCCTTTGTAGGACCGAGCACCTATAGAACCTTTGTTCACCTTTTGCGAGGCCGAGCACCTATGGAGCCAATTTTGCAGGACCAAGCACCTACAAAGCTTTTGTTCGCCTTCTGCAAGATCGAGTACCTGTAGAGTCACTTCTCTCTCCTACATGTTTGAGCATGTCAAATCATGGTCTGCTTCCTTGACAGTTCAAGTATATGCTCTTTAGCTTTTTATCTACTTTACCTCGCATTCACTGATGCATATGCTCACTAAAGTGGGGGAAAAATGTAATGGCTTGAATTTGCACCCCTAGGAAAATTTTGCATTTACATCACCCTTACCTTAGAAAATGAAACTCAATGATGCAATTTCCACATCCATCGCCTTTCCTTGTCCACCTAACAACTCATTTTCATGTTGGTGGAGGAATTTTATCATGGACATGTATGTGCCATGTGGACGTCCGCAAGCCATGATGTCTTCTTGACAGGATTCTTGCCTATAGAATCTACAAAGGCGTTACATTTCTCCATTGGACGCAAACCGTAATGCTTCATGCTCCCTTGACCAACACAAAATGGTTCCTTTGCCTCCCTTTCTCCATTCAAATTATCTAATTCTCTAATTTATGCAACTTCTTCACCATTCTTAAACTCTTGGATGACTTTCTTGATGCTCTCTTGATCAACCACACACTTTCAAGCTTCACCATCACTCCATTGTAGGTACAAGTTACTGGTTTCTTAGCTCCTCCACTCTATTTTTTGTGACAGTGTTGTTGTTGGAGAACTTGCAATCTCACTCCTTCCTCTACTTTCCTTGAGAGCACATAGTTGTGAAGGTGATATCATTCATCGTCCATTATTTTTGTATCATCGTATTTACGTAGTAGCATACTGTTGTTTGTGTTATTGCTTGGCACTTCCATTTCCATATGTTTCTTTATCATTTTTCTACACTTGTTTCTATTTGGTTGTTCATGGAGGTGGAAACACCAAAGTAAGGGACTTACTGAGGCGGTCCTCTACAAATAGCCCCAACATTTTCCTTGGTCTTGTGTGTGTAGGTACTTCTCGGTTGTATTTGTTCAAAGAATCAAGTTGCAAGGAGTTCGGTATCGCTTTCTCACTTCCTCTATCAATTTGAGCATAATTTAGTTAAATTCTTCTTCTTTTTATAGTTCATTTCTATAATTTTTTCCATATTCTATCATAGCATAAAACTTTGTTCATCAGGTTGTTAGTTAAATTTCTAGCATTTTAATTTATTTCTTAGACTCTTTTTTCTATACAAATTCCAGCTCAACATTGAGATGCCAGCATGTTATATTGGAGTCTATGTCTTGTGTTGTCATCCTTAGGTAGTGAGCTATTTGGGCAGCAAATTGAACTCTAGAAATTAGCTCGTCTGACCTTCTAAAATATTTGGTTTAGTAGAAAGGCAATAGCTACTAGATTTCTCTTCCTTTTCAACCTTAGCATCTTAACCTTTATAAATCACTTAGCAAATTTGAGGTAGATCAAGGTAGACCTGGAGTCCCAAAGCAATTATTTCCCCTCCTCTACAATATGAAAATGATGAATTAGTAAAATAACCTTAATTATTTGATTAATAGGGGAATAAAGTGAATTTAACTAAATAATTTTACATTATTTAATCAAATAGAGGAATTAGGATGAATTATGAGGAAAATTATGTTAATTAGTGAAATCAAGATGTGTGATATGCTTAGGATAGTTTTAAGTGTCTACAATAACATATTTCTTCACCATGATCCATGTGTAAGAAAGTTGTTCACATCCATTTTTTCTATTTCAAGATCAATAACAATAAAAAACCTTAGCAAAACCAGTTCCCCCAACTTGAAAATATTTCCTTTCCACCAAGCAAGGTTTGTACCTCCTTACTTTATGTATTGAAATTATTTTTAAACACTCATCTATAGTCAATGGATTTTCTTCTAGTAGGGAACTTTCCCATTTCTTCATTTGTGGCCTCCTTCCAAAAGATACTTTCCTTAGAATTATGTGTTTCCCTTAAATATCTAAGATCATTAGTAGCAAATAAAATAGAAGAAAAATTTAAAATAAGTGGATTATACATTTCTACCTACCTTCTTTCTTGAGTTGATCTCATTGAGATTGATGTATGAGGTTCTTCCTCTTTTAGTTCACCTTTATTTTTTGATTGGTATTAACATTAGAGAATCTTAGGGATTTGAGCAATCAATATCAACAAAAATTGAAACCTTGGCTTCTTAGATGTGGGGTAAAATGGGGAGGTGTTGATCTAGGAGTATTTGGGTCACTATATCATGCCACAAATATTTAGTGTTGCTTGATATCCTTTGTAGTTTTAGAAGATTCATAATCTAGCTCAATATTGTGTTCCAAATTGCAAGACCTAATTGAATTTTATGATATTGCAAGGTCTAACTTACATTTAGTGTTTGTGAGTGGTTGTGATGGTTGATGGAGAAAATGAAATTAGTTCATTTTAATTGATGCTTGATCTTCCTCCTTCTTTGTATAATAATGTGAATTACTATTCTTTATAGGTTGACATTGTAGGGGATTGTATAGGTATAGACATCATAAAATTTATTCTCACAAATATTTATAAAACTTAGCATGATAGAACTTTGTTGTTTAGTTCTACACATATAATTGTTCCTACTCTTCTTGTTCATTTATACTCTACACAATTCAAACCTATGTCATTAGCTAAATTGTTTCTACAAATAACCTATTACTTCTATTTAATTGGGTTATCCATTGAGTTTTCATATACAACTCATATAAATGGTATCAAAGCATATACATGTCATCATTTTTTAATGGAATTGTAGTGGTGTCTACAACTTCATCTCTATTTGTATGTCCACTCATATGAGGTTTGGATATATGAATTTAGGGTTAGAAATTTCTAACACTTTCCTATACCTTCCTACATATCATTAGATGGGAGACAAATCATAAGTCATGCCATATTCAAATATTTTCTATAAATTGAGAAGATGCATTGTAATGAAAATTATAAGAAAATAAAGAATTTCATGCACATGGAATGGTTGGTATTGTCATATGCCATACAAGTATAAATTTGAGTATCTCCAACAAAAGTTAGGGTTATTACCCCTCCTTTCAATTAGATGCATAAGGATGTGCATCTGTCCAGGAGAGCATTTCAAGATACATTCTTGGTCTTGGACTGATGAAGGCTACCTCTCAGGGGGAGAAGGTAGCGGTGTGTTTTAATTTATGCAGTTAAGGGGAGTATATCTTGTACCCCTAAGGAGGTGTAAGTAGAGAGAGAGAGAGTAGAGATAAAGTAGTGTGTTGGTGTTTCCTAAAGTGAAGATTTCAAGTGATGTCAAAGGGAGAGATTGTTGCTCTTTTCCATTGATTTCAAAGGGAGAGAGAGAGATTGAAATCATTAAAAAATACTCAAGTAAGGGGGAGAAAAATGAAGGAAAGGGAAAGAGAGAGTGAATTCTAAGAAAGTAGTAGAAGTGTATGGAATGTCCTGGTTAGGGGGAGATATTGAAGTAAGGGAAGATTTGTTTGAGTGTTGGAGTCATGGAGTTGCTTCTACTGATTGATTGATGGTTTTATAGAGTTGATGTTGCAATAAATGATAAAGAGGGATATTTTTGGAGATTTTTGGTGTTGTCATTGATGTCAACCTCCAATATGGTTAGGGAGATTGTTGTACTGTGTTGGCATTAGTGTTATGGTTTGATGTCAAACTCTAGTGTGCTCATGTTGAGAAGTGTTTGTGGTATTGATTAGGTGTTGCAAATTTTGTAGATATGTTGAGTAGGTGTTTGTGGTGTTGTTGATGCAAATAGTTCACTTGGTTTCAAAGTGCTTTTGAAAAAAAATGGATAAAAAATGTGTAGTGCGACTAATGTGTGTTCAGTGTTGTACTCCACATTTCTTAATGGTTGAAGATATGCTTGTACGGTTTGGATGTGATGATAAGAGGTGTTTATAGGTGCTATATCAAAAGTTTTAGGTTCTAGATCATGCGACAATGGAAGTTGTGTTTGATAGCGTGTTGCTTATGAAGAAGGTTGTCTACGAGAAATGAGATTGCTTCACATTTCTCTGCATTGAGGTTTCTTGTCTTGTGGATTTGGGAATGTGCTCAAATTATTTGTATCTTCCTTTCCCTAGAGTATTAGTTTTTCAGTTGTTTCACAAGGTTGGTGAGTGAGATGTATGTCTATGGTAGTGTGGCTAGTTGCATAGAATGAAATTTTTCTTTAGTTTTAGGTGGTTGCAATAGTATTTCTAAATATCCTAATGGTTTTGGAATATTCTTAGATATTGTGGAATGTTTCTATGTGGTACATGTGGTATTTCTAGACTTGGAAGGTGTGTATGTGGTCACTTGTTAGTGTTAGTGCATGTTTGGTTGACATGGCATGCTAGTGCTAATTATGGAGGTTGTTTGTTGTTTTTGGGAGTGTGTCGGTGTATATTTGGGTCCTAGTTAACCCTTGGTGTGGTTTTTCTTCACTTCTTTCCACCGTAGAATTTTTTGGTGCCAACCTATTTAGTGGTTGCACATTTGAGGTGCATATGTTTCATTGAGACCGATATGGAGAAAGTTTTTAATGTTGTGAAGGATATATAAGCAAGTTTAATTGTTGAATAAGTGTGTGATGTGTGGTGTGTTATGAAATGATGTGAATATGATCAAGTTTGGTGATTTGAGTGTGACCTTAAACACCTAAGGCTATTGGATGCAGTGAGAAAAAGGTGTCTATATTTTTAGTGTGCTTGAATTTTTTGGAGGAAGTGAGCCGAAGGTTTTGGATGGTGCAGAGTTGCAGTGGTGGATTTTTCCTATTGCTCTAAGATAGTGAATCTCTTTGTAATAGTCTTCTTCTATTCTTCTTTGCTTCAGACAGTGAGTCCTTTGGGTAGTGAGCCCTTGGCAATGAGTCATTATTCTCTTTTGGCTAGTGATCCTATTGTGTTTGGTTTTCTATTCATTTATGTGAGCTAATCCTCACTGTGGTTTTTCCTTGATTAGGGGTTTCCACATAAATCTAGTGTTCTCTTGTGTATGGTGTTGAATGTGTTTATGTTTCATTTTTTTACATTTTATTGATGATAATAATGGTTTGATGATTAATAAGGGTTTAAGGTTTTAATGTACAATTGATTCACCCCCCTCTCAGTTGTCCTAGGTGTCTAACACCTAAGATGAAAAATTATTTATGGGTGGTAAAAACCCCTCTAGAGTAGTTATGACATCCAATCAAGACAATAATGGTGACCTAGGTCATATAAAGAGGTAGGTGGAAATTAATGATGCAACAAGTGGAGTATCAAAGTTTTAGGTTTGGGGATGCCTCGAGTATCATGCCACATGTCATGCATCAGATTTTGAGTATAGCATACTAAGTACCCAAATAAGGGGGCATCCAAACCTATGATCACAATGAGGTGACATAGTGTAAGCTATCAAGATTTAGATTTTGGGGCTACCATGAAAAATGTACTTGGGTACATAGCGATGAGAAAAAGTTTTACTCTAAAATTATGTATAAGGGAAAACATCAAATTTTTGGGTTTAGGGATGACAAGGAATAGTTACCCCAATAGAAGTAAGTCCAAACCTTTACCTATAATATATAACTTAGTGATAAATTCAAAGAGTTGGGTTTTGGAAAAAGGAATACCAATAAGGACAAGTCTAATACTCTAACAAAGAAAGGGAAATAAAAATGAATAGGTGAAAGGGATGATAAAATTAGGGCATTGGGGGAATCGAGGATCAGGGCCAAGGAATACTAGGTACCTCAATAAGATTAATATTTAAACTCTAGTGGGAAAATTAAACAATGCAAGGGGTCAAGGTTTGGAGGGAACCATGGAATAGGTACACTAGGAAGGGAAACTTTGAAATTTTGACAACTTGCACACACTTAATATTTTTAACACAAAACCCACTACACTTAGAACTTTTGAGATCTTTACATCTTCTAACACATTGGAAAGCATATGGAAAATGTGATGAATGATAATCAGGCCTTGGATTAACTCACTAGACTTAGGAAATGGACCTTTAGTTCACAAACAAAAATTTATTAAAAACATGACATGACAAGTTTTCCCTTCCCAAAATTGTAGCTTGTTCTCAAGAAATTAAATTTTGAAATACTCTAGGTTATGAAATTCTCTAATTTTCCCAATTCTTCCTTAGAAGTAGCCTATGTAGGTAGGTTCCTCCAATGAGCCTAGTATTTTGTGATGTCTCCACTTCTTGACCTTTTCACCCTTATGATAAAGATGGTATATGTTATCCATATGAGTAGGAATCTTCTATCTATAAACATTAAATCAATGTGATGAATAAAATATGCAAAGGTGTGGATGATCCAGATAATATAGTAAAATTATTCTAGATGAAACCATATAACCCCTATTTATTGTTATAAAATGTATTCCCACCAAATTTTTTCTACCCACTTATTCACCATTAGTTTTTTTCCAATAGCATACAAATGATAATGTGTGTTGGGAGGAAGAATTATGCATGTAAAATGAGATGATTTCTATCAAAATCAATTAATCTACCATGTCTATTATTGACAATATTTTTAGGAAACCCTAGTAGCCTACACACCTCTTTGAAGAATAATTTAGCCACATGATGGGATCTAAATTCAAGATAAATAGAAATTAAATATGAATAATCACTTTCTCCATTAACACACTTTCCAATATTTATAGGAAATAGGCATAGGTTGCACTAGACTTGGAGGAAAGACATGTTCTTATTTTTTTATGGTAGGGAGTGTACTCATTGATATTATCAATAACATCCTCCTTGAAGAAATTTCACAAGAACCTCTCTCTAATGGACCCATTTTCTCTAACATTATTATCGTCATTCACATTTCCATCTAGGATGTTAGCAATAAATATACTCTTGGAATTTTATATGTTAATAAAATATTCTAATCACTAAACATGATAGACATAGAATAAGAAATTTGTATTTTGAGGAATACATCAACAACTACATTCCCTTTTCCCTTAATATAAAAACCATTATCTTAGTTTTTCCTTACCAAATTTGATCTTGGGAATTTGAAATTCCCAATCCTCAATCCTTCTTGTGATATAGTTTAATTTTGTTGTGCTATTATAATTTTATCACAAGATAATTAGCTTGAACCAAGGGATATCTCTATATTAATCTCAAAGAGTGGATTATCAACAATCAAATGGAAATTTTAACAAAATGAAATTTATGCTAGTTTTCCTATTTAAACCATTTTTCATGCTCACCAAAATCTATTATATCATCTAAATTCATAATTTCTAACTCCCAACTAGTTGTCTCATCCTCATGTTGTTTTGTTTGTGGACCTTCAATCTCTTGCTCAATTATCTTAGTTAATCCCAACTCTATACTTCCAACTCCTATTCTAGAAAATATTATAAAGTAAAGGCCTCTTGGAGCTTATCTAGTGTTGGAATCAAGAAACAATGAGAGGGGGGGTGAATCAGTGTTGTGCAATTTTTAACTTTATTAATCTGATCATTAAAGTGTTGATAACATTCAACCAAAATAAAAATGCATGCACAGAAGACAAATAACCACAACACCATAACACAAGGATTTTTTTTATGTGGAAACCCTGTTAGGGGAAAAACCAAGGTGGAGGTTAATCCACAATATTGTTTTGAGTATACTCAAAAGAAAATATTACAAGATGATAATGCACTTGCATTCAGGCACACTACCTAGAGCTCACTGCTCAAAACCTGAAAGGTTTACTACCTTACAAAAGTTTGGAATACTTCCAAAGATTTTGAACTAACAAAGTAGCATCTACCAATGCCTAATTATAGTTTTGATTAGGCTCAACAATCGAATCTAGGACCTTCTAACTGATTTTGCTTTTCTGCTCTATTTTGCTTCAATTCGCACCAAAAATCCTTAATGCACAAGTGAAACTGTGCATAATTGCTCTATTGACCTTATAAAATTTGCAACATACATCAACTCACATTGAAAACACACCAAAATGATATAATATATCACTTATATATATTTTCCACCAAGAATTCAATCGCTACAAGTTGGCTTCAACAAAATAAGAAAATATTCACAAACAATCGGCTCAAATAATCCATAATATTCAATGCGTATCCACAAGAGTCGGCCACAACATAGAGGACCCAAACCAAAATGTTCAAACACAAAAATACTTAAACAATAACTCCTCAAATATCTACAACACACCATATTCACCAAGTCGGCCTCCAAATACTGATGAACAAAAAATTAGTTCACCAGACCTTCTAACTTCCACCCAAATTGATACGAGGCACCAAGATTTACAGATAACACATATTATCCATTGAACAATACTCCCTGAGATCCACAACATAAAATAATAATAGAAAATATGCATATGAATCGAAGAACACAAAGTTACCAGATGCTCTGTTCCAACTAAACAGATAACTATTGATCTTCAATCTGTCTGCTGGTATGAGAAAATTGCAATGCGCGGATTGACTAGCTAACAAGGGTTGCCATCAATGACAACACTAGAAAACATGTGCAGTTTATCTTGCCAATAATCTCCCCCTTTGGCATTGATGGCAACACTTAGTGAAAAATGACTAAGTGTCGGATCAATACCAAAAAATACACTGCCACCCAAAACTCCAAAAAGATCTTCATCCACAACTCAAAACTACAACTCCCCCTTAGATGAATATACATTTTTCATTTTTCTATTCTCCCCCTTTAAAATCAATGGAAAATATGGGGAATCCACATACAAAACTCCTATAAACAAACAAAAACTTCAAACTTCGTATGTACAAACTTTGTTTCAAACAACTTACACAAACTTGAAGATATCTGCAAAATTTGTCTTTAACAAGTTCAAGCTTGTGTCCCAACACTTCTTGAGACTTTCTAGAATAGTTATGTGACCACAAAGTAAGTAAGATTACACTTCTATAGCTTCAAGGCTCACTGGATCACTAGCTGCCATAGCATCTTGTGCTTCTTTCAAAGCATTCAACATGGTTTCCATCTTTGGACCAATTAGCCCTCTAAGTTCACCAACTCTTTCCACAACTCTGTCATTATCACGTTTCAGACTCTTTATTTTGTCAAGTAAGGATATAACTTGACCTTCTTGTTCTCCAACAAAAATAGCTAAAGGATAAAAAGCATCAGAAATAGTAGCTAACTCTTTCTCATGATCCTTTTAACCACCTTCTCATTTTCATCAGTAAGTTTTGACAAAGATAAACATGACTTATATATCCTTCCACCTTCTGACAATGCACTTTGAACATTTTTCACATAGGTAGCTAACAAATATTTGTCATTTACTATCAATACTTTCAACCTACTAATCTTCCTAGCATCAAATTCCTTCTGAACTTTGACCAAAGCTAACTTCTCAAGTGACTCAAAATGAGTACTTACCGAATTTATAAGTTTCTTTAACTCACCGGAGGAAGAACCAGATGGATCCTTAACATAAGTAAGCATGATCCTTTCCAAAATTCCAAATTCCAAATTCAATAACTCATTGTCCTTAATGTTAGACTTCAAAATTTCTTCCCTAGCCTTAGCTTACGCAAATGATGCGACTTTCATTTTCTGAATTGGGGACAAGGTAGACAAATAAATAGGAGCATCTCCCAACTCAAGATAAAATTCTTCCTTTTTCTCTTCTAGAAACTTCTCCACTGCCTCTGCGGTGTCTCTTGCTTCCACCAGAACTCCCTTGACTTCAACCTTCTTTTCCTCAACTACTGTTTCCACAGCCATAGATTTTTTCTTGTCATTTGGAGCTTCAATTTCTTCAACTAATACAATTTTGGGAGCTTCAATCTCCATAGGTTCTTTTGTAGTATGTACATCAAGAGGAATCTAAGTGTCCTCAATTGTAACCTCTTCATTTACTGAACCAGATGAGATATCTTCCACATGCTCTTCTTCATAAATAGCATCAATTATGTTCTTTAATAGAATTTTCTTCATAATACTTTTTGTTTCTTTTTCTACTTCTTCAATTTTACCCAACATAAGCTTGTTTATTCTTATTTTTTTTAACTCTCTTTTTGCTTCTTTTAGAATTGCTTTCATTTCTTCAACAAACATTACCAAACTTAAATTTACAAGAACCCGTTCTCTCAGCTGCTCTTCTTCAGTTCTAGCATTAACTCTCAACAAGAGTCATATTGAAATTGTTAAAATATTTTATTGTAGCCTCCTCAAGGACTCTTTGACTAACAGTATCAAAGGTACCATACACTTCACACAGGGGGTTAAGATTTCCATCCTTAATTATACCTCTTTCAACTTCCTCTACTGACATATCTGGTTTGTTAGGCTTCATCTTCTTCTTTGCTTTCTCCTCTTCACTAGAGGGCTTGACTGTTGTTGCTGCAGGGGTGCTCATATGCTTTATTTCTCTAACTTCTTCATCAGATTTTGTCTCTTCATCATCTAAAAGAGCTTTATACACTCTTGTGTTCGTATCCTTCTTCCTTTTACCAGATACCTTAACTTGAGCTTTTGCAGGGGCTGACTTCTTTGCATGACCGAATAGGGGTGTCAAGCTCCTTGTTGATCTAGTTCGAGCAGAGGATGTTGCCAAACTAGCAGATTCAATTTTAGCAAGCTCTTTTCCTTTTTCACTTTCAGCTTGTTCTATTTTCCTTCTTGCTTCTCTTATAGCTTCTACAGGTATTCCCATGCTCTCTACAAATACTTCCACTTCTTTCCTCACTCTCTAGACTATCATTGGTTTCTTCAATTGCTCATGGACTTGCATATTTTTCTCTACATATGTTCCAAACCTTTCTTCATATGAATCCATAGGCTTACTCAACAGATGTTTTGTGTATATCTCCAATATTCTCTCCTCAACTTCATAACCCATAGGCATAATCCAGATGGTTCTAGGTTCTACTGCTTCCATCAAGCACTGATCAATATCCACCATAAAAAAAATTGTATCCTTATACTTCTCCACAATAGAAGTGGGAATTCTTTCCCTTGCTTGCATTTCATTCTGAATTTTTTTGAGATATCCCCATATTGCAGATTTCTTGGCTTGCAAATCACCAAGGTCGAATAACATGTCTCTAATCTGAACAGCAATAGGCTTGTCACTTTTCCAATGCACCTTTCCTACTCCTGAAACTTCACCCATGAAATAAAAGAACATAGCAACAGATTATTGTATTTAAAGGAATTCTTCTTGTATTTCTTAATCTTACCAAGATTTTCCATAAGCTGACTTCAAATAAACTCACACAAATCATACTCTGCATTCTCTTTTACCATTTGATAGGATGCATATATGGTTGTACCAGATACAAAATTTTCTCAGCTAGAGTGATATATCTTATAACCAATGACCATTGAGGAAAATTTCACACCCACATCAATGATGTTATCAATTTTCATCACTCTTCTATCAAATACAGAACTATTTGCATCAGTGACTATTTGATTTTTCACAGACTTCAAAACTAACAATCCACCGAAGGAATTTAAACCTATAACAACACTTATAGCTTCTTTCATAATCTTGAAGGGTTGATTCAACCACATGAATTCAACATGAACTTGACTTAAGATGTACTAAACCCATTCATTTTCATCAAACATGGGAAATTTCACAATCTACGTGAATTTCTTTTCCTCTAGGGTTTTGAATTCAGGCTTAACATATAAATCCTCTCCAATAGTGTGTTTGGAATACAGATTTAGCAATTGCGAGCTTCCTAACTCCTCAATATTGGCATGAATGTATGCCCTAATATCTTCAATGTGCAAAATGTCATACGGAACAGACGAAAATGCACCTAAGGGCTTGGTCTCAACAGACTTGAAAGGATGCCATTTAAACTTCAAACGAGGTCTATCCTTTACTTCAACTACCAATGGAGTAGCCATTTTCACAAATTCATAGTTTTTTTCTCGAAAAATACCTTTTAGTCGGATTAGGGTTTGAACTTTGAATCGCCTTCACGCTTGAATTCTCGCCAAATTTTTCCAAAGTTTGATTCAGAGCTCTTCAAACTTCTTCTTCTCAAAATGAAAAATGACAAATGAGGGATAGAAATAACCTTTTATCATTCGCAAACCTAACCTTTTTGACACAATAAATGCTTTTTCCCTAACAAATCTGAATACCCTGTTTCCATATACTATAAAAGATAACTCTTATGCGGACCTTCAATTCTGGATAAATTTGTTCAATAGCAATTTTAGATCATCAATACAATTGTTGAACTCATCCACATCTTGATGTCAATTTCCTACAAGGGGTTTGAAAGATTTTCTTAATAGTTCCCCCTAGGCCAGAGGCCTTAACCTAATTCCCGGAGGAATTACTAGAAGTTGATTCCGGTGCTAGCTCATTTCCTGCAATAGAGGGACTCTTCTTTACCCATGTCTTCTTCATCTGCTTCCTGATCTGATCTGTAGTGACTTTCCCTTTTCCTTTTTCATCCTTCTGCATGTTTCTTCTCTGATTTACTAGACCTCTTCTACAAAATCTAGCAATATGACCAGTTTTGTTGCAATTGTAGCACACCATATTTCTTTGTCCAAACCAATTGTTCCATTATCTTTCTCTTGATCTGCACTGGTTAGTAAAATGGACAAATCTATTGCATGTATAACATCTAACATTCTTATAAAATTTGTTCATCACATTTTTGCATTCATTTGACTTATGATCATACTTGTTACAATTAAATCACTAACCGGAGAATGATGGACCATTTGAATTCATTATACTTCTACATTGAGCTGCCATATGACCAAATTTATTGCAAACATAGCATATACCATTAAACCTTTGAGCATTAGGTTGTCTTACCAGATACCTTCCAATGTTGTTCATCTGATTTCCTTGTCTGATCCTCCTTTGTCCAAATTTCTTTTGTCCTTGTCCAGATCCAAAATTTTCTCCTTCTTCATATCCAAGACCTCGCTTGTCACCATCAATCCTCTAACTATTAATTAGTTCATCAAGCTTGGCTGAGCTAATCTTGAACTTCTTCTCGAATTCATTTTTTGTAGCAAGTTCATCTCTGAGATCAACAATGTGCTTTTCAAGTTCTTCCTCATTATGTTTGGATTGTTCTAACTCAAGTTCCAACTGAATGAATCCATCAGTAATTCGACTACATTCTTCAGATTTCTCTTTCAGGGATTGGGCAAGCTTTTCTTCATTTTTCTTCTTGTCTTCAATTTTCCTTAGTCATCCTCATCATAATAGATTCCATCTCATGCTTTTGAATTGCATTATCCCTGGCAAGCTTTTCACATTCTTCTATCTTTTCCTTTAGGGTTTGACTCAGTTGTTCATCTACAATATGTTTACTGTCTTCCTGCTTTATATGATCACATATTTCCCTTCTCTTCTCTCTAGACTTATTGATTTTTTATTTCAATGACTCAATGAATTTCTCAGCATTCATGAGATTTGCTTGTAATTCCTAGACTTCAGATTTTTCCTAATCAAGATCATCTAGGGCCACCATAAGTTGTTTTTGAAGACTGCTTGAATCCATTGAAACACTTTCCAAGATCTTCCCCAAGCTTTTAAGCTTCTTCTGAGGAACTGAGCTCTGATACTAATTATTGGAATCAAGCAACACTAAGAAGGGGGGTGAATCAGTGTTGTGCAATTTTTAACTTTATTAATCTGATCATTAAAGTGTTGATAGCATTCAACCAAAATAAAAATGCATGCACATAAGACAAATAACCACAACACCATAACATAAGAATTTTTTTACATGGAAACCCTATTAGGGGAAAAACCATGGTGGAGGTTAATCCACAATATTTTTCTAAGTATACTCAAAGGAAAAGATTACAAGATAAGAATTCACTTGCATTCAGGCACACTACCTAGAGCTCAATGCTCAAAAATTGAAAGGCTTACTGCCTTACAAAATTTTGGAATACTTCCAAAGAGCTTGAACTAACAAAGTAGCATCTACCAATGCCTGATTACAGTTTTGATTAGGCTCAACAATCGAATTCAGGACCTTCTGAATGATTCTACTCTTCTACTCTATTCTACTTCAATTTGCACCAAAAATCCTTAATGCACAAGTGAAACTTTGCATAATCGCTCTATTGACCTTCTGACATTCACAACATACATCAACTCACATTGAACACACACCAAAATGATATAATCTATCACTTATATATATCCACCACCAAGAATTTAATCGCTACATGTCAGCTTCAACAAAATAAGAAAATATTCACAAACAATCAGCTCAAATCATCCATAATATTTAATGCGTATCCACAAGAGTCGGCCACAACATAGTGAGGACCCAAACCAAAATGTTCAAACACAAAAATACTTAAACAATAACTCCTCAAATATCCACGACACACCATATTCACCAAGTCAGCCTCCAAATACTGATGAATAGAAAATTAGTTCACTAGACCTTCTAACTTCCACCCAAATTGATACAAGGCACCAAGATTTATAGATAACACATATTATCCATTGAACAATACTCCCTGAGATCCACAACATAAAATAATAATATATTATCTATATATGAATTGAAGAACAAGAAGTTACTCGATGCTCTATTCTAACTAAACAGATAACTATTGATCTTCAATCTGTCTGGCGGTATGAAAATTGCAATGCGTAGATCGACTAGCTGACAAGGGTTGCCATCAATGACAACACCAGAAAACATGTGCAGTGTCTCTTGCCAACAATCTAGGTCTTCAAATCACTATTATATTTCCTTAGACCTTCCTTCATTCTCTTCTTGAATTTTTCTACAACATCAAGCTATGCATGTGCCTCCAAAAGCGTCATTTGGTTCTTTTCTAAGGAGTCCTTGGTTGATCTAAGATCAAAATAAAGTTAATCAATCTTTCCTTATTTTTATTGGATCCATTTATGGTCATCTCTACAAATATAATGATCGTATCTCTATCTTTTATAAATTTTAGGTATTTTGATTTCATCCTTTCCAAGGTATTCTTCAATACTTGTAAATCTACAAGAGTGATTGTGTGTTTAGAACAAAAAAAATTACATCATCTATATTTTGTGTCTTCTTAATGCTTATATTTATCCTTTCAATGAGACCTTTTGTGTTATCCATATCAATTAATACATACACCTCTTTCTCTTTTGTTACCAACAACTAATCTTTTCTTTCATCTAGCTCTTTATGCCTCTACTCAACATTGGAAAAATAAATTTTATTGTCTTGATATTGGCTAGAAACTTTAGAATTTGCACATAAGAAGGTTTTAGAAGTATTTTCATAAATGGAAGGATTACTTGTAGATGCCACATGACCTTCTTTACTCGCTAAGATATATGTCCCTTATTGTGATGGATTTGTATACCTGAGTTGAGGTAATTTTGATGTTGTTGATTTATCATATGCTCCACTTGATTTAACCACACAAAAAGGTATTGAATCATCAAATTTTGATTTTCCCCATGGGAAACTATGGTACTACTTCTTAAGCATCAAGAATTCAACTATCAAATAGTTCCTTTCAATAATAACCCTCCACAACCCTAATAGTTTCTTTTTGATCTCTTTGATCAACACCGTGAATCATAAAAAACCAAAAAATAGTGAAGAATCAAGGAAGGATCCAATGCTATCCTACTCCAATCTTCAATATCAAGAATTTTAAAATATTACCTAGATCCCATATTCTTTTGCATATACAAACTTGAGTAAAAGAATATATGTAATATTTGTTGAAAGTGATGACTTTAACCATTTCTCCACACTTCTTATAATGACAAAATTCTTGAAAGAATATAAATTCTTTGCTAGAATCAATACCTTTATTTCCTTAAGCTATAATAATGGAAATGTTCAATTTTCTTGTCATCAATTGTTAGTCCAATTTTTTTAACAAGCTAAGAACCAACATTAATATTCATTGAGGTGCTCATCTCCAATACATGCCTCTCCACAAGGTCATCCTAAGACTCCAATTCATAAGCCTCATGATTTTCCAATCTAAATTCATTGGGATGCTCATAGTGCATGTCCTTGTTCATTGAAGTGTTTGATAAATCAACTCCATTATTCTTCTCATATTCATATTTATAGATATCCTACAAATTTACATTTGATGACATAGACTCAATCATATGAGTATTGATGGTTGGGTATAGAAAAAGAGAATATTTATCACTTATGTATTCAAAAAGTGATATTTAACCTTGAATTCATGATGATGTACATTTTTTAGATTGCACAATCAGATATCAAAATAAAATATTTTTTGCATTAGATCCCATATCTTCCATTTTCTTAGTAAACTCATCCATAGTTTATTTCTTCTCACTTTCTTCCTTTCTTTCCCCATCAAGTACATGGTCATCTAGTTACATCAATACTTTAGCCTCAACTGAATTTGAGTCCTTGTCTGACACTACCTCAATGTAGTACATTTATCCCTTGTCAAGACACCTATGGCATTGTTAGAAACCAAGATCACACATGCAAACCAAAAAACCTTCCACATAAGAGAAAATCAGAAAAAGCAAAGCTATTGCAAAAAGATGTGCAAAATATTATTATTCAAAAATTCATAATTACATGAGATGATTTGCTTTATAAAATCAAGTATGCATAACCCTAATCTTATCTTGAGCAACAAGATAGCTCAACAAGATAAGGATGACAACTATTAACCTAGGAATCAAAATATTACCTAAGTAAAGTTATGCAAGTGTAATTAAATAATTAATTACACTAACACCCCCCCATAAGTGCAACTTAGGGAGACTAACAAAGCATGCACCTAAAATTAAGATGAATGCAAGAAAGCGTGAATGGGTCCCGATAACAAGGCCTGATCAGGTATCCATGTACAAATGCAATAATGAAGTAAAGAAGGAAAACCCAGTGGCACAAAACCCCCCTACAATGAGATGACTGCTGCAAAGAAGCACTAGAAGAACACTGTGGAGTAACACTGGAACCGCAATATGACAAGCAAGGAAAGATACTTCTATCTAAAAGAAACCAAAGTGGAATCATAATAATGCGACAGAAGACCCGATGCCACGAAACATTGGAAAACTCACAAACTAGAACAACCTTGGAATCTGTGAAGCAACAATAGATGATATGATGATAGAATTTGGAAACTATGTATCTCGATGTCGATGCCAAACTGAGACTAAAAATATTCCATGGGAACAAGTACCATAAATACTTTGGAACATTAACCATAAAAACATGGCCCTCAAACTTAGGACCTGAACCAATGCGGATCAATAACTATAAACTCCCAATATAAAGTGTGAACCGATGTGAATCTAATATGTTTCAAGCAAGAGCAAGATGTGGCCAAAAGAAACTAGGAAACTAGATACAACCCATGTGATTTTTCATCAAAACAAGATGGAGATCAAAGCACAACTACACTCTAATCAGATTATTATGCAAGAAACCCCCCCAATGGAACTTTATCTCAGTTCATTTATTACAATAACCCAATGATTGTAAAAGGAGAGAATGCTAAAAATTCATAAACAAAAAATAAAAATAGACCTCAGATCTTTGTAGAGGACTGAACCATCTTTCCAACGCCACAAGAATGGCGAAAAAAGAATAAGCGAGTCAAAAGATATGTCTCCTAGAGTGAAAACAACATGCGACTTCCAAGGCCGAAAAAGGAATCAAAAAAGAAAAACAAAAACATAAAAACTCCAACATTACAAATTTTATCAAACCAGCTTTCTGATGATATCTCGTTTGTGAAAAAAAGACTTTGTTTGCCGAAGTTACGCCATAAAGAAAAAAAGCCCTGAAAAGAGGCCCTTTTAGCACTAACAAGGTGCAAAAATTTAGCTCCTCTGGTTTGGCCCTCGGTTCTCAATATGACCGACTACTTCAGGGCTAGAAAAAATCCACCGGTGGAAGGAATCCGCTAATGATTAGGGGCCTGTTCACATAGTGCGGTCGGTGGTCGCAATCATGGTCATGGTGCGGGGGCTGGTCGAGGCCCGAGGTCCTCAATAGGACTGCAATCTAAGAATAAGGGCCCACGAGGGCTTATGTTGAGCGGAGCAGCAGAAAGGGGAGCCACTAGTGGAGGAATGGAGGGAGCGACGCCTGAGTGGAATGGTGGTGTTGTGAACGGGAGGTGCAAAAATCTGTGTAGATTTTTTATTTTTTATTTTTTTCAAAAAATGTGCCTCGGAATGCATGTTGGGGAGGCCATACGGCCTCCTTGCAAAATTTGTTTGCCTCTCTAGATGAATTTGTCCAAAATGGACAAAATTTATATGAAAATAGGGATTTTTGTGCACTGCAAATCCAATCGCGAGGTTCCTTTTGGCCCAAAATTCCCAAAAAATTAGGTGACCCCCAGATCTCTCAGAAAAATCATCGAGCTTGAAACTCTCACAGATCTGGAAAACGGTGACCAAAATTAGAAAAACAAAAGCCAATCTTGACTTTTTCTAGCACTCTGAATCCAATGGAAAACCCCAATCTGATCCAAGACGCTTCATAAATATACTCAAGGAATGAAACCCTCGAGGAACCCCGAACGTGCTCTGCAATGTATTTCTCCAAAAAGGCTGAGAAGGGGCTGCAAATCGAGGCTCTGATACCATGTTAGAAACCAAGATCAGACATGCAAACCAAAAAACCTTCCACATAAGATAAAATCATAAAAAGCAAAGCTATTGCAAAAAGATGTGCAAAATATTATCATTCAAGAATTCATAATTACATGAGATGATTTGCTTTATAAAAGCAAGTATGCATAACCCTAATCTTATCTTGAGCAAAAAGATAGCTCAACAAGATAAGGATGACAACTATTAACCTAGGAATTAAAATATTACCTAAGTAAAGTTATGCAGTTGTAATTAAATAATTAATTACACTAGCAAGCATGGGGTTCATGGTTGCAAGAAAAATATAGTTGCTTCTTATTTGTAATGATTTGAGGTATGGTATTTTTAGGAGGGACATGATATCCCTTCTTGTGTGAGCCTTCCTTTGAGTTTCTCAAATATGGTATTGTTGGTGTTTCCAACTAATTGTCTAGGTTCTCCTAAATATTAGCTACTTCTTATACTTGGAGACCTTAGGTCAATGGTCAACAAATAGAAGACAGACTGGACAATTCTCCTTTGTACTTTAGGCTCTACAAAACCAAGGTGGGTATCCCTATAATATCATTCATATATAACACCTCTATGTAAATAATTCCTTTGATAACAAATCATCATACTACAATGGTGGAAGGCCTTTGATGGGCTAAATCATCTATGCAACCTTCTATACTCTCAATGATTTTTGATAGTATGGAAATAAGCATAAAAGTAAAATGCGGGTAAGTAAAAGGTTTTGGTTTTGAAATTGGATCCACATCAAACTTAGGCTCTAGGGATTAGATTGAACAATGTATTATCCACACAAAGTCCATAAATGAGGTAAAAACTCCTACAATAGACCAACCCTCAGCTTCGGATAAACTTACTGCCTTATAGCAAAAATCCAACAAAAGATCAATATTATCAAACTTCTTAGAAATCCTTATTTTATCATCACAACCTCAATGTATGAATTGAAAGAAATTACTCTTATCAATTTGTTGCTTCTGGATTTTGATTGTGTGAAATCCAGAAGCAAAAATTGATAACATTATGGATTGTGGAAATCTCATAGCATTAAGAAATTACTCTATTCCTTGAACAGAAACTAACAAATCACACATTCACAATCAACAAATGTGATATGAGAACCAAAATATAATCCTTGATTATATTGATTCAAAGGAAATGAGTACAATAATGGAGAGAATTATATAACTGATGCATACCATTAATACCATTAAATACAATACAATGGGCATTTAGGTCATCTATTATTATTATAGAGCAAACATTACAAAATTTCTTTTCTAAGTGCATAATTATACACTATACAGGCTAAGATAAAAATAATTACGAAGTTGGAAGAGAATGGAGCCCAAACAAAAATAATAGAAATTGCCTTTATAGTGCAAGCATAACTCATAATTGAATTCAAAATTCCTAACCCTAACTTAACTAGGGTTACAGTAAGATGAACTCCAATTACATTTCAAAATTATCTAAATTGCTCTCACAAACCGAGCAATAACTAATCCATTAAGGATATGACACCTCAAGCACACTCTAGAATGATGACTTCATGAATGCAAGTATGGAGCACTCACGAATTCTGCAACAAAAACCTGGACAAACATACCTTGATGAATAATTTGACCCATGCAACACATCAATGAGTAATGGTATTGTCTAGATGTAAATGCTATGTTGAAATAGAGTAGAAAATTGATCCAAGACTGATTATATTTGATTTAATAGCTGAGGATGTCATTGAGAAATCACTTCTGCAATCTTCTCACGAACTGGAATAGTTGACCATTGTAATTTGAATCCTATCCATTGGATTAAGCATGAGTGGTTGAGATTTGATCCCTAATGAAACTTTAAAATGCAACTATTGATCATCATAAAGTAAATGATCAATGGCTATCAAGTGCTCTTAATGCATCACACACACCTCCAAGTGAATGAGACACCCAATCATGATGGCCTACACCCATGCGATGCAATAATAATCTAACATTTGTTGCTAAGGACGTGTGTTGTACTATCACTTCATCGCACTTTGAACCTAGACCCACCATCATGCCCTCATTGCATATCACGTTTAAGCCCTGGGCACGTTAGCACATAAATGTGATGTATAGGAATATGGTGATAGCCTCCCAATTATGATCTCTGAATCTAGGTCGTTGGAGCTCTCATCGCACCGCACAAGACTATCACGGTTAACATAAACAGGACATCATTCACAACATCTATGTGAATGATGTGTGTGATGGTTGTTAGATCACTCTCCCCTCATTTGAGCCATTGAAAACCATATCCAACAAACTAAGTATCAAGCCCCACCATGACACATGTAGCCTCCCTGCACACCCACCACGCTAAACGAAGGACCCACCACATCACCACGGGATTGTGGGCTACTGCCACCTATCCATTCTAAGGTCATACTCTATCCATTTCTCATTGCACAAAGGTCTTCATTACTTTGGATCACAAATATGATGCATCGGATTGGTGTGATGAATGTTGGATCTTCATTTCTCATCACCCACCATTGATCTTTGACCATCACCCATCTCACAAAGGAATCCATCATCTTGGAAGAAAAATGTGATGCGCCAATCCCCTGCAATATGTCAACACCTAGAAAAGAATATTCTTCCCCCCGATCCTCCCTTCTTCTCATATCACGCATTGCACAAAGCAACATAGAAACAAGAGTTGAATTTTCTATATGAAGAAGTAATGTGATGGAACAACTTAATGGAAGTAATGTTGAATAAGTTGTCCATAAAAGAGGAGCACACCTAGGAAATTTGAATGAACAATTTTTTAACAAAGGCCAAATACTAAGTAAAAACATCATTGGAAAAATGAAAGATTTTGAAACTATGTCAGTGGTCGAAGAGTGTTAAAAACTGACCAAAAGACTGACAAACCTTAGAGTTATTCAAATTTATGAAGGTGCACGGGTACAAGCAATAAAATGGATCAAGGGGCCAATACGTAAATGATAACCTAGTGTAAGAGAGGGGGACCAACCACATCAAGGCTCCAGGTCATGGAGAGTTGAGAGTGGAGGGCTGTCCTAACTTACCTCACTCTAAAGGATGTATTGGGATGAGGATCAAGAATGAAGAGCACTATATAGTACTTTTGTCACTCTATAGACCTGAACTTCAGGTTTAGGCTAGACAAGTTGGTTTTTGGAGTCAGTACTACACCTTAGACAACCCTTTGTCTGAGGATGGTAGCACGATTTTGGGATGACAACATGGTGCACTGGCGTCTCTCTGGTGCGCTGGTGTCTGTATGACCAAAAAACATGAAGTACAGTCAAAACTACCTAAAAACTTACTGGCAACCTAGCTAGTTGATTATGACAGGAAAAACATAATGAGAAAGTACATAAAATAGAGACAGAGATGGTAAAGCAAATAGATAAAAATCTATGGTGATGAAGATAATCTCACAAAAGCTCATGTTCGCCAGCTAGCTCCATGCACACTTTTACGAAAAACACAAGAGGGGAAAATTGTTGGGGTTGTATAGGGGCCTACCTTAGTCAGACCCCCATTTTGGTGTTTCCACCTCCACTAACAGCTAGAAAGAAACGGAGTAGAATATGCAATAAAGAAAGTAGAAATAAATATTGCAATGAACACTACAAAACAATCCTATGCTACTCTATCAAATCACAAAGGAGAGGAGTGAAGCATTACCACCTCCACCCAAAAGCTCACTAGCTAATGGAGGAGAATGCAAGGTATGGACTTGGAAAAGTCACCACAGTTGTACTGGTGATGAAGGGAGGTCTCGCAAAACTCCAATCCTACAACTTTTATGGCTGCCTCACACTTGCAATGTGGAGTTGATGGAGTGTCAATTTTGTTGCAATGCTCACAATGAAGTGCTAGAATGTTGCTTGAGAGAGTGAATAATTTGAATGAATTGCTCAAGAGATGTGTGTAGAAGCTGTAGAATATTGCTAGAGGATGAAATGAATGAATGAAGAATGTTTTTGAAGGTGGAATGAGAAGAATCTACCATTTTCAGGTTGGTTGGTTGAAGACTAACATTACAATTCAGCCCTAATCGAGTGTATAATGCCTCTGCCAACTTCAAATGTAAGAATCCATTAGGGATGGCAGTGCGCCGCATAGATGTCTATGCGCTACATGTTCATCCCCAACAAATATTCTCTCACTGACGCATAGGACAAACGCCAAGTGGATGGAAGGCAAGTGGGTGATGTGGAATTTTGCCTTCGGATTTGATTTTCTAAGATGAGGGTATGCGAAAGGGGAATTTGTACAAGGGGTGAAAATTTGCTCCTATACACCTAGACACAAGGTTATAACTTAAATGATTAGGAACCAACCATAAGAGGTCAATAGAGAAACATAAAAAAAGTGCACGCTCAAACCAAGGAATTAGGGTTTTACACGTGAGGGTTTTAGGAAGCCCTATCTTGTAGATTCATAACACTAAATGGATACAATTGAGGATTTTCAAAACCTCAAAGACCCCATCAACTCAAAAATAGCCATGGAAATTGCAAGCTCCACTAGTGGCTCTAGTTGGGGATGTCTATTTAGGAGGAACAAAGCGAGAATTCAGACATTTTTGGTAGAGCAGACCACCAAAAACCAAAAAACCAATGATGACCAAAACAAGACAACTATAATACAATTTGCATGGATATATCCTACTTATGAAAAGTAGGGTTTAAGGAATTATCCATGCACTAGAAATTCTAACATTTCACCATTCATATTTTATAAACATATGAATTCTCACCATGATTGTCACAAATAACATAAGGTCCAATCCAAAGGACCTCAAACTTACCATGTAAACTAGCAACATATTGTTCATGGGTATTCTTGCATATACAAGCTCATAAGTGGGTTTTTTTATTCTTTTATATGGTACTTCTATCAACCCATAGTGCTAATTTTAACTTTGAATCCCATGCCTTTTTGTTTGTCTCCATAACTCTTTTCATGATTTTTATGAGACTTTTATTATTGGACTCAACTTGTCCATTTCCTTGTGGATGGTAAGGCGAAGAGTATGATATGGAAATTCCATATTTGTTACAAAAATCAGTAAACTCCTTAGACCTAAAACACATTGCATTATCTGTGATTAACTTTGCAGGAGTACCAAATCTAATTAATAATTTATCCATAATAAAATTGATGATAACTTTACTAGTTGCTTTCCTTGTAGGAATTTCCTCCACCCACTTGGTGAAGTAATCTATGGCAAAAAGTATCCAACTATGACCACCACTATATTTCTCATTGAATTCACCAATAAAATATATGCCCCACTATTGAAAAGGAGCCTCTATTGTTTTGAGTTCTAAGGGGTAAAGCACCAGAGAACCTTAACTTACATGAGAATATTTGGAAAGCATCACACTTCTTTACCATTTTATGTGTATCATAGAAAAGGGAAGGCCACCAATATCTAGACCTCAAGATCTTGTAGGTAGTTATCTTGGTTGTGTAATGGCCTCCACAAACTCTGTTGTGCATTTCTTCAAGAATCTTCCCTGCTTGCTTGTCATCAACACACCTTAACATCACACCAGCCCTATCCCTCCAATACAAGCAACCCTCAATCATAACATACTTGATTTCTTGTAACTTTAAGGTCCTTTTCTAATTATCATTCATGTGATCAGGAAAAGACATGTTTCTTAGATAATGTAGATCCTTATACCAATGGTGGTTCATAACAACACACTCCCTTATAAGAGCACCCCCATCTATTTGATTGATCTAACTAGCCTCAAGATTTGATTTATCCATCAGCTTGGCTAAACACTACCCTCTAACAAGTGTAGTGATCTTAATATCAATATTAAACTTTTGGATTTTTTTGATCCATCTACATCTCCTTATGACTTCTTGTTGAGTGAATATGTCTTTGAATGCAGCATTAGGTACATAAGCCACTATTTTTTCTCCTACCAAGTAGGTTCTAAAGTTCTTGAAAACCTTTACTAAGGCATAAGCTTGCTTTTCCATGATGTCATATTTCAATTATGTTGCTTGTAGTGATTTGCTAAAGAAAGCAATGGGTTGTTCATAACCCTCATCATTTTTTTGTAAAAGGACAACAATTGTGTGGAATGATGCAAAATAAAACAATTGAAAGGGCATGATCCCACAATACTGGTTTACAATTTTGTTGAGGAAGGAAAATTGCAAAAATGCTCACATGATTTTTTTTTGGTTTTTAGGGGTTCAGATGAACTGGGGTGTTGATATGGACCCAAAAAGGGGTTCATATGGACCTTGGTTCGAGTGAACCCTATTTAATGATGGGACCCACTTTTTGGTAATTTTTTAAAATGAAGACAATGGAAAGGTCAAAAAAAGGGGGGGTTTGCTCGAATCATGGTCCATATGAACCCCACTTTTTCCCACTTTCCCTCCTCTTCTACCAAATATCTAAAAAAAATTCCTTTCGAAGCTCGGGTTGAGGATGAAAATGGAGGAGACTTCACAAACACAACTAGATGATGGTAGTCCTCAAAACGAGCTATCCATCAAACATAAGTTTAATATTTGGTAATGGATAATTATCCTTTAATTAAGATATGTTCAAATTTCTAAAATCAACATACAATCTAATATCTTTGTTCTTTTTCCTTACCGACACCAAATTTGATACCCAAGCAGAATGTCTAATAGGTTTTATGATTTGATGAACGGTACTCCCCTTACTATCTCAACCTCACTACTACAACACAGATAGCACAACCAATATGTAGGAAGAAAACAAATATATTTTATTATTACTAGAATGGAAAAGAAATTATAACATTCATGGGCTTTGATTACAAAAAAACCATCAATCAAACATGTAGACTGGGGCCTTAAAACTATGCTCCATGATCACCTAACCTACATCCTATTTTGCCCCTTCTTACTCCTCCTTTTGGTCGATTGATCTTATCACATTCTTCCCCCTTTGTTGCCTTAGTACCACCATGGTCGTCCAATGAATATCGAGCTCTAAAACCTATGCCTTCATCCCATTGACTTATGTATTTGTGCCTTCAACCTGTGCTCTATCATTGTAGTTTTCCATCGTCGATTTCATTTGACTTAAAACACACCCATAAGATTTAGGGTTTCAACCACCTTTTTAAATCACCACTGTAAGATTTGGGTTTTAATTGTTGACCAAGAAAATCACATTGATTTACAACAACAATGTAAATTCCAATAAATAAAAATATGCTGCATATCATCATCTTATCCATCCTCAAATCTCACACCAAGCCTTCTACCTATTCGTCCATGCCACGTGTCAACCTCCTGCTAGCCCATAGGGTCAACCCAAGTCAACGCATTCTTCCAACAGGATGGCGGGCTGCTACCACCTATCCCTCTCTTGGTTTTTGGGGATCGAGGATTCCTTGTTCTTCATGCCAAACCAACAAACTTACCTTCGATCCACAAAGAGTGAAAGGTACATTGGATCCTCGAAATTCAGAGTTTGTTCCTCCTTCATGCCACTTACCATATTTCGGGTGAACAAAAACTCATCCTTTCCAACTTCCATCATTTCAGGTGTCGGGGTTCGTAGTTCCCGCATACATCATACATCTTTAGCAGTTAAGTCAAGGCGTAAGGATTAACGCTGAAGCTCGATGTTCTCCTATTCACAACATCGAGTACACCTTAAGCCTGAAGTCTGAAACCCAAACTTTGACAGTCCTTATTAAAAATAAATAGAACAAATCCTTTTTTTGGTTGATGCAAGATTTCTCTTACACCCTAGATGCTCCTGCATCAGACACTTGGGGTAATTCGAAAAGTGACCCTATCACTTCTTGGGAGCTAGAGGGAAACCAAGATAGTTAACCTTAGACTCAAATATCCACGATGAATCTTCAATAGGCCTTCCTCTCCATTTCACTAAGTACTCTTTATATTTCCCGTTTCATGTGCTTCTACCCACACGACTATCCAAAAATTCTTCTATATCTTCCCTTTTTGTAGTAGGTGTTGGAATGCTCCATTTTGCCCCTATCAATTCATTCTCCTAATCCACTTCATAATATTATGTCAAATCAGCAATATTAAACATAGGTGAAACATGAATCTCACTTGGCAACTCTACCTCATAATCATTTCCCAAATCATGCTTCTTTAGGATCTTGCATGGTCCAAACTTCATCTTTAACTTTTTGTATGTACCAACTAGAAACCTCTCCTTCCACAAATGAACCATGACTTCATCGCCTACCTAAAACTCCTTATACCTTCTTTTCTAATCTTCCTTAGCCTTATACTGTAAATTCATCTTATTGATATGTTTCTTCACCTCTTCATGCAAATTTTTCAAGTGCTCCACAAAATCTTCAGCCTCAGTACTAATCTTCTCTCCCTTATCCATCTTTCTCAATTCAAAAGCAGCTATAAGACTACTCCCATACACAATATAGAATGGTGATTTACCAGTGCTCCTGTTGATAGAATTATTGTAAGAAAATTGTGCCTGTGGTAAAATCAAATCCCATCCCTTGGGTTTGTCCCCTACTAAGCATCTTAGCATTACCCAAACTCCTATTCACCATCTCCATTTGTCCATCTATCTGTGGATGATGTGCAGAACTAAACTTCAAATCAATCTTCATCTTCTTCCACAACGTCCTCCAAAAATACCCAACAAACTTGGTATCTCGATCTGAAACTATGTTCTTGGGTAGACCATGTAGTCTCACCACCTCTCTAAAAAATAATTTTGTAATATGAACATCACTGGTCTTATGACACAAAATGAAGTGTGCCATTTTCAAAAATTTGTCCACCACCAAAAATATAGAATCATTCCCTCTCTGTGTCCTTGGTAATCCAAGAAAAAAATCCATGCTAATGTCCTCCCATGGCCTATTAGGTACAAGTAATGGCTAATATAGTCCAGTATTCTAACTTGTTCCTTTTGCCATCAGACATACTCTACAACCCTGCACAAACTTCTTCACATCCTACTGCAACTGTGGCCAATAGTAATGTTCACCAACAATAGCAATGGTCTTATCCTGACTAAAATTTCTAGCTAAACCTCCACTGTGTTTCTCCTTGATCAAGTTCTCTCTCATGGAACTTCTTGGAATGCACAACTGATTCCCTCAAAACAACATACCATCTTGGATTGTAAAATACAACCATCTTGTCCTATGTAGAGTGATATGCTCCATGCAAGCTTTCCAAGCCTCTGCAAAATCAGGATCCTCAGGATACAAACTCTTGAGTTCATTGAACCCAACAACTTCAATTTGCATTGTTGCTACCAAATTTTGCCTCCTACTTAAGGCATCTACAACTTTGTTAGATCTTCCACTCCTATGCTTCAAAAAAAATGTATAAATTTGTGAAATTTAACCCATTTCAAATGCCTTTGATTCAACTTCCCTTGATTATTTAAATATTGTAAGGCCTAATGATCAATAAATAAGACAAATTCTTTTGGCAACAAATAGTGTCTCCATTTCTTCAAATCCTGAACTATAGAATAAAATTCCTTATCATAAACAAAATATTTCTTCTTTTCATCATTTAAATTTTCACTAAAATAGGCAACGGGTCTACCTTCTTGACTCAAAACAGCTCCAATGGCATTGCCACTCGCATCACAATCTACCTGAAATACCTTGTTGGAATCTGGAAGTTCCAAAATAGGTTGCTCTATAACTTTCTTCTTCAACATCTCAAAACTCTTCGTTGCTCCTATAGTCCAGTTAAACTCTTTTCTATCCCCTCTCATTTTTTCAGTTAGAGGTGCACAAGTACTACTAAGGCCTTTGATAAAATTTCTATAAAAACTTGCTAAGGCGTGAAAAGATCTCACCTCTGTAGCACTCCTTGGTGTAGGCTATTCAATGATAGCTCTCACCTTTTTTGGATTCATCTTAAGACCCTTTACTAAGATAAAAAATCCTAGGTACACAAATTCTCTCTTCACAAAATTGTACTTCAAATTTATTAACTTCTCTCTTAGCTTCTCAAAAAAAATTCTAATATGCATCAAGTTCTCTTCCAATGTCTTGATGAAAATTAAAATGCCATCCAAATAAACAATAACAATTTTACCCAAAAATTCTTTCAATACCTCATTCATGAGCCGCATGAATGTGCTCGATGCATTGGTTAGCCCAAAAGGCATGACTAACAACTCATACAAACCTTCTTTGGTTTTGAAGGTTGTCTTCCATTCATCTCCTTCTCTAATTCAGATTTGGTGGTAACCACTCTTTAGATCTATCTTGGTGAAGTGCTCAGCTCCACTCAAACAATCCATGATATCATCCATCCTTGGCAAGGGAAACCTATACTTGATAGTGATCTTGTTGAAGGCTTTGGAATCTATACACATCGGCCATTCCCCATCCTTCTTAGGTGCTAATACTGTAGGTACTGCACATGGACTCAAACTCTCTTTGATCAATCCTTTTTCGCAACAACTCTTTCACTTGTCTGTTCAACTCCTGATTTTCTGTTGGATTCATTCAATGGGCTACCTTGTTTGGAAAAATGGCTCCAAGAATCAAGTCCATCTGATGGTTGATCTTCCTTACTAGAGGAAAACCTTCAGGTATGTTATTAGAAACAATACCCTAAAATTCATTCAACACATCTTGAACCTCTACAGGTACCTCACTATTGTCTTCTTTTTCAGCTCTAGGGATTAATGTGAAACACATATTCCCATGTCTCATACCTTCTAGGAACTTTCTTCCATCCACTAAGAAAATTCTTGCATTACTAGATACCTTTTCTTCTGCTTCCTTCAAGGGTTTTAACTTATGTTGAACACCATCCTTTGTCAATGAATAAGTTTTAGCATGTCCATCATCCACCGCTCACCGATCAAACTACCATGGTCTGCCTAACAACATGTGACAAACATCCATAGGTATGATATCACACAAAACCTCATCCTTATAGTTAGCAATCTTAAACTTTATCTAACATTGCTCATTGACCAAATCCCTTTGGTCCTTCTGCAACAATGCAATCCAATATGGATTTGGATGCCTTCTCCTTTCCAACTGTAACTTAGTGACCATTTCCTCTGACACAAGATTATCTATACTACCTCCATCAATGATAACATTACAAACATTACCTTCACACTTACATCGAGTGTGAAATGGGTTCTTTCTTTGGTATGGTTCCTTCTCATTTAGCAAGGCTCTTTTGACAACAAGGGACTCGCCCCTTTCAACATCTTCAGAATGTGAAGACTGAGCATCCTCATTTACATGGAAACTCGAGCATTACCTTCCAGTCTTATGTTTTTCCTTCCTTGATGTTGAGGACACTCAAATGATCTATTCCCTTCTTCTCTGCATTGAAAATAGGTTCCATGGAAGCCTCCTCTTCCCATTCCTCGTCCAGATCTTCCTCTACCTCTTTGATCTCCATTATTCTGACCACGAGGGTGATATGAGTTATCTCCTTTCTAGCGTTGGCTGGTACTAGATCCTTCGCCCTTCTTTTGATCCTCACTTTAGCCTCCATATGACCATCTTCCAAATCTTCCACCACAACCTCCACCTCTTTGCTTGCCTTCAAATATTTTTTTTAGTCACTCTTCAACTTTTAATGAAAATTGATAAGCATCCTTAATGGTGGTCATTCTCACCAATTCCAATTCTTCGTGTATGCTAGGTTTCAGCCCATTAATATAACAAGCTACTTTCTCCTTATTCACTTCATAATGTCATGTTTGAATCAAGACCTTGTGAAATTCCTCTGTGTATTCTTTCACCATCCTTGTTCCTTATCTAAGACTCTACATCTTCTTGAGAAGCTCCAACTCATAATCTACAAGGATAAATTGCCTTTCCATCATGGCCACCATTCTATCCCATTTGAAAATTTTCTCTTTCCCTTGTCTTCCTCTTTCAAGCTGGGTCTCTTTCCACCATATGCTCGCATGACCTTTTAACTCTGTCTTTGCAAACCTCACCTAGTGAGGATCTTTAATCTCCTTGAACTCAAAAAATTCCTCCATATCATTGATCCAATCAATCTACTCTTCAGGATTTAGACTTCCACTAAAAGTCGAAACCTCCATTTTGGGTATCTTCCTAATGTTTGATATCACTCTCAACAATCTAACTTCTCTAGGATCCATTTGACCCTATTCTTCCTCTTCCACTTCCTCTTTAGTTTCATATTCGCTATCATCTCTTTCTTGATGCACTTTTCTTCTACGAACCTCTTCCTGCAAGGTTTCCAACTGCCTTCTAAGGGCTTTAATTTCATCCCTAGGATGATCTCTTCCTCCACCGCCTCTACCTCTACATCTACCATGCTGGGCAAGTCTAGGAGGCATTTTGATCTCAACCCACACTCATAGGTCCTGCCACAAACTACCTCACATTCGGTGATCTATTTACAGACCTAAGACAACTTGCTTTGATACCACTTGATGAAGGGTACTCCCCTTACCATCTCAACCTCACCGCAAAAACAAAAATAGCACAACCAATACACATGAAGAAAACAAAGATATTTTATTATTACTAGAATGGAAAAGAAATTATAACATTACATGGCTTTGATTACAAAAAAAACATCAATCAAACATGTAGATTGGGGCCTTCAAGCTCTTCTCCATGATCTCCTAACCCACATCCTATTTCGCCCCTTCTTACTCCTCCTTCTAGTCAGTTGATCTTATCACATTCTTTCCTCCCTTTATTTCCTTAGTACTGCCACGGTTGTCTAATAAATATCAAGCCTTAAAACATGTGCCTTTGTGCCATCAACCTATGTATTCACACCTTCAATGTGTGCTCTGTCATTGTAGTTTTCCATCATCAATTTCATTTAACTTAAAACACAGTTGTAAGATTTAGGGTTTCAACCACCTTTTTAAATTGCCACCGTAAGATTTAGGTTTTAACCACTAACCAAGAAAATTGCATTGATTTACAACAATGATGTAAAATTAACAAATAAACATATGCCACATATCATCATCTTATTTGTCATCAAATCTCACACCAATCCTTCTACCTATTCATCCATGCCATGCATCAACCTCCCACTAGCCCGCAAGGTCAACCTGAGTCAATGCATTCTTCCAACGGGATGGTGGGTTGTTGCCACCTGTCCCTCTGTCAGTTGTTGAGGATCAGGGAATAATCATTCTTCATGCAAAACCAAATAACTTACCTTCAATCCATGAAGAGCGAAAGGTACATTGGATTGTCAAAATTTAGAGTTTGTTCCTCCATGTCGCTTACCATCTTCTAGGTAAGGTGTAATCCCAACCTCTGTCTCGCGAAGATCAAAATTCACCCTTCCAACTTCCATCCTTTTAGGTATCGGGGTTTGTAGTTCTCACATAAATCATACATATTTAGCAGTTCAGTCAAGGCGTAAGGCTTATCGCCAAAGCCTGATGTCCGCCTATTCACAACATTGAGTACGCCTCAAGCCCAAAGTCTGAAACCTGAACTTCCACAACCCTTATTGAAAAGAAACAACATAGATTTTTTTTTTGGTTGATGCAAGATTGTTCTTACACCTTGGATGTTCCTACATCATGATTCCATCTTTCATGAGTTTCATGAGTTACTGATGCATTTTGGGTACCAAAGTAGGATTTATTGGCCTTTGTTTTTTCCTAAAAGGTTTTGCACCTGGCTTCAAAGGGATTTCAAGTTGGAATAGGTCCTCTCTATAAGCCTTTACATCATCATATGACCACACAAACACATGTTTGTACTTACTAAGAAGAGCAATCAACATTGTTCTAATTTTGGGGTTGAGTTTCTTACCAATATATATCTTCTTGGGTGCATTCTCAGTTTCCAAATTGATTTCCTGTAAATCTTGCTCATGTGTAGAATTTTTTTTTACATTATATTTATCAGATCTATCAAAAAATATTTCTAGGGCCACCAATCCCTTTGGGATTTTATTGGTCTTGAGTTGGATTACCTCATTTCCAAAAATGATATCCTTTCCATCAATATTTTCAATGAAATTCTAGAAATCAATTTCCTGGCTATGATACTCATCTATACAATGTAGGAATTTCAATAAGTCAATATCACTGTTGAATACCTACTAGTTATGAATTTTATCTAGAACAGAAGGCCTCACTTGAACCTCAACCTTTGATACACCAACAAAATTTATATCATTAGGCCTCAAAGCAATGTTGGTAAGGAGATCTGCCATGACATTTTTTGACCTTTCTAGCCACTCGATAAAAATGGCATCAAACATTTCAATTGTGTCCCAAATAGAATTTCTATACTACTTCAATATTTTGTTTTTGACACATACTTAGCTCTTACTTAAGACACTACCTATTCAGAGTAACAAAATACCTTGAGCTCTTTGATTTTATGATTACTTGCCATATTCAATCATAACAGTCGAGCCTCATACTCAACAACATTATTTGTGCATTCAAATTTGAGTGAGGATTAGTATTTATAAGACTTACCTTCGAGGCATATGAGAATCACTCCTGCTCTGGATCCTTCTTTTTAGCAGGCACTATCAAAATGCATGGACCATAATTTATCCTCCTGGACATTCTATTTTATTTCTTCAGTGGCATGTGTATATTTTCCTTCATTTTCTCAACATCTACAACTTTGAAGTTTCCCATATCCATTTCAATGAAATATACATTCTCATATGGGTCGACATCTTCAATTATATTATGATCTATTTTCTCCTTGAATAACTTGACCTCCCTACCATTCATAGGTATGGTAGCATAAGAGAGATCTAACTTCATTCTTCCTCCAATTGTTGTTTCCCACCCTCTTGACAAAAGTGTTCCATATTGAGCTGGAATGTCAACAGCTGTTACACTCATGGAACAATCATTTTCAGGAAAAGTTGTTAATTTGAAAGGGACATCATTTACCACTCTGAATATAGGAACCTCCCTTGAATCCATAGAAAAAAAAATTCCATATGTTTGACTTTCCTGCAACCCTGACTCCCTCATGATTGCTAAAGGTATGATATTAGTGGAGGATCTAGAATCTATCATGCAATTTATGATCAACTTATCACTTACTTGCAATGTTACATAAAAGGGATAAATTTGATTAGGGCAAGTGGTTATTTTGGTGCCTAGAAATACTTCAAGCAACTCAATGTGAGTTCCTTCAGGTTCAAATTCATTCATTTTCCATTTACCTTTCTCAACAGGGGCAGTTTCTTCCCTTCCATTACTAGCACCAGGGGCACCAACAATGAGGGCAAGTGCTTTCTCCTTGTGCTCTTCTATTCTCATCATTTCCAATATAGGAACTAATACTTTGATTTGTGACAAGATATGATTCATATCTACAACACTGTATTTTTTAGTGTCATAACTTGAAACAATTTGTTCATTCACCCTTCCTTGCTTAATTTTAGGTTTATTTCTTTGAGCAGTCTTATCTTCCTTGTTTTTCCTAATCACTCTTTTCGTTTTGATACTTGGCCTTAATAAGGGGAGACACAACCTGATTATCAGGCTTCTTATCCTCCTTTTCTTTGATATCCTTACTCTTTATATGGGTTTACCCCTTTGTATCACTATTTGCTTCCTTTATAAAAATTATGTTAGGGTTCCCTTGATCCTTATTGACTATACTATTTCTCATATTATAAGTACTCCTGGCTTGTACAATAGCATAAATAGTTAATAATTTGATCTCTTCATCTAAAGGTCTTCTTAGTCTAACATTTATCTCTAATTCCAAGTTGTTCACCCTAACAATATTGTCATTTTCATCATTAGAAAAAAAAAATTACTAATGATAAGAATGAGTCTCTTGTCTTTTGTCCTAAACATCAACATTTGAACATTCCTCCTCTAAAGAGTATTCATTAGTAGTTGGATTCATTCCAGACAACATGTTTATTCCTTGATCCTCTATATGTGAATCATCACAATCATTGTATGATTCATGACTATTCTCTAGAGACTGAGTAACCCTACATTGCTGAGAAGAATGTGGCAATTGACAAGGGTCACACCAGGGAGTCTCTTCCACAAATTTTGTATTACTTATTTTTAGAGGATCAGGGTTTTCTTTATTTTTCATATTCCTTTGGTTGTTCTAAATAGGTCTACCATTTTTCCAATTTGTGTTATAAGGTTGATCTGAAAGCCTTGGCATTCTCTCTTGCCTTTGATAGTTTGATTTATCATAAGATGAACCTCTGTCATTTCATGCAACCTTGTGACTAAGATATTTCAAGGCGCTTATTACTATGTCAAGCTTATCCTTAGAAGGTTTTATTGTTTTGTTTTGAAGACCTTTAGGATTTTGGAAGAGCTTGACCTCATCTATTTTGTTGATCTTTTTAGAGGCTTTCCTATTGTTCTTAATATCGACTGCAATCTTGAATGCATCCCTCAAGGATTGAGAATTATTTTCCCTTAATTCATAACTCATTTTAAGATCATAAGCTTTTCAATACAAGACTAAACACATAGACTTAGAGGGCCTCATGTCATTAGGGACCTTGTTGAATATTCTATTGAACCTTTCATTGAATTCGGTAGTAGACTCATTATATCCATTGCTAATGCTTTTGAACTCATTAATTGAAAATATAGGGTCAATATTATTGTCGTAGTGTTCTCTGAATACCCTCTTGAAGTCCTCCTAAGATATAATACCACCATTAGGAAAATTTCCATACCAGTCCCTAGCTTCACCAGTCAGAGATTGCATAAATAACTTCATGACAACATCTTCATGTTCTACCTCAAATTCATCTAACAAGTTTTAAAAGGTGCTTAATTTCTCTTCACTAGTCACTGCATCACTTCCTAAAAATATTGAAAGATACTGCCTCACTTCATTAGGAACTTAATTAGGGCATCCAGGGATTCTCCCAAAATCAAGTTGTCTATACCTTTCCACTTGCAGTGGTCTTCTTCTAGGAATATTTCCTCCTCCAAAATTTTGATAACCGCCCTGGTTTTGAGGAATATTTTGTTGCACATGTGGTTGTTGTGGTGTGGGGATATATTGATTTCCCAAATATGGTGGAATGCCACTTTGCACCTGTGGACCAGTCTAATACTATCCTTGGGTATTTGGTACATAATTTCTAACTCCTATATTTTTTCCCACATATTGTGGCTGAGACATATTTCCCATGCTTTTATTTTGTTAAAATTGTTGGTCTTGAGTGTGTTTGTTTGAGGGCCAACTAGGACACCGAAACTCATAGGCATATAACTCATGCCTTGATTATTTTGTGAATTGGAAGAGCTTTCACCTCCTGATGAGGTATTTCTCACATAGACCGCACTAGTCACAGTAATGTTTGGCTGAGGATTTCTCCATGTGCTTATATGAGAAGTATTCAAATGAAGATTGATTTGATGGCTAGTTGTGGCTTGGGTTTGGGGTGTAGACATGGAGGTGCAAAAAAAATTCTATGTAGCTCTAATACTATCAAGTTCTCTCCTTTTGTCATCTCTTTTTCTTATCATATCTTCTCTGAATTTTTCATGTTTCAATCTCTCATTCCCTAACTGCATATCTTGAGTTTCTCTTAATACTTATTCCTTAGTTTGGACTATATCATTGGGAGTAGGAGCTTGTGAAATAAATGGAGGGGCTTGAGTAGACATTTCAGAATTCATACCAGTGGTAAACGGGAGATTAATAGGGTTTTCAAAAGAAAATGTATGGCCTTTTGAAGCAGTAGGATCACCATGTAACTTTTGTAACGCAAAAGGCCCAAGGGGGGGATTTTGATCTAAAAGATCTTGTGTAGGTTCAACCCTACTTTGGTTTAATTTTGTGTTCCTTATTTACCTTTCTCTCCTCTAAGAGTTTGTAGGCCTTATCAATGGTGTGTTCAATCCCTCTTCCTCATCTAAGAGATCATATCTTTCTTGAGAAAAATCAAAATTATCCTCACTATGCAAAATACAACCAATATTTTTATAAAAATTAGGATCAAACTTACTTGCATCTTTGTTCCTTTGAATTTGGTCTTTGTTCTTCCAAGATTTATGGCCTCTTGTGAGATCTTCTTTCGTTCTTCTTGAAGTATCAACATTGTGAAGGGATCTTATGCCGTTCATGATGACAATCTTCTTCTTTTCAACTAGTCTCTAGAGTGTAGAGTCACCGCCCAACTTAATGGGAGTAATATTCCTTTCTTCAATGCACCTCGACAAACCTTTCACACTTGAAAACTTTCCTAGGAATATTTTGAATAAATGGATTTAAATGAAACTTTTGACTTAATACACTAGGACATAGACAACTAGGAAGAAGTGCCTTCTATCCCCAACAGAGTTGCCAATCTATTGGTGCTTCCAACTGGTTGCCTAGGTTCTCCTAAAGATTAGATACTCCTTACACTTGGAGACCCTAGGTCAGTGGCCAATGAATAGGAGACAAATTGGAAAATTCTCCTCTCAACTTTAGGCTATGCAAAACCAAGGTGGGTATCCCTATAACATCATTCACAGATAACACCTCTATACAAATAATGTCTTTGATAACAAATCATCATACTATAGTGGTGGAAGGACTTTGATGAGCTAAATCATTTATGCAACCTTCTATACTCTCAATGATTTCTGTTAGTATGGAAATACACATAAAAGTAAAATGCAGGTAAGTAAAAGGTTTTGGTTCTGAAATTGGATCCACCTCAGACTTAGGCTTTAGGGCTTACATTGACTAGTGCCTTATCCACACAGAGTCCAAAAATGAAGTAAAAATTCCTATAATAGACCAACCCTTGGCTTCTGATAAACTTACTACCTTATAGCAAGAAACCAACAAAAGATCAATATTATCAAAATTCTTAGAAATCCTTATTGTATCATCATAGCCTCAATATGTGAATTGAAAGAAATTACTCTATTCCTTGGACAAAAACTAACAACTCACACATTCATGATTACAAAATGTGATATGAGAACTAGAAGATAATCCTTGATTATATTGATTTAAAGGAAATGAGCACAATAGTGGAGAGAATGATAAAACTGAAGCATACCATTAAATACAATGCAATGGGCATTTAGGTCATCTATTGTTATTATAGAGAAAACATTACAACATTTATTTTATGAGTGTAGAAAGAAAGCACTATACAAGCTAAGATAAAGACTTACAAAGTTGGAAGAGAATGGAACCCAAACAAAAACAATAAAAAAATCCTTTATAGTGTAGGCAAAACTCAAAATTGAATTCAAAATTCCTAACCCTACCCTAACTAGAGTTACAGAAAGATGAACTCCAATTAAATTTCAAAATGATTTGAATTTCTCCAAAAAATCAAGTAATAACTAAGCCATTAAGGCTTTGACACCTCAAGCACAATCCATAATGATGACTTCATGAATGCAAGTATGGAGCACCAACAAATTTTGCAACAAAAACCTGGACAAACATACCTTGACAAAACAATTTGACCTTTGCAATACATCAAGGAGTAATGGTGTCATCCAGAGCAAATGCTATGTTGAAATGGAGGAAAAAATTGATTCGAGACTGATAAAATTTGATATGGTAGCTGAGGATGTTGTTGAGCAATCACTTCTGCAATCTTCTTGTGAACTGGAACAATTGACCATTGTAATTTGAATCCCGGTTGTCAGATTAAGCATGAGTGGTTGAGATTTGATCCCCACTAAACTTTAAAATGTAATTTTTGATCATCATAAAGTAAATTATCAATGACTATCACGTTCTCTTAGTACATCGCACACACCTCCAAGTGAACGAGACACCCAATCGCAATGGTCTACACCCATGTGATGCAATAATAATCTGACATCTGTTGTCGAGGACATGTGTCACACTATCGCTCTATCACACTTCAAACCTGGACCCACAATTATGCCCTCATCACATATCACATTTAGGCCCTGGGCACTTTAGCACATAAATGCAATGCATAGGAATAGGGTGATAGCCGTTCGATTGTGATCTCTAAATCTAGATCATTGGAAATATCATCGCACCGCACAAGACTATTGTGATTAGCATAAACGTGACATCATTCACAACCACGATGTGAATGATGTGCACGATGACCATTAGATTGTTCTCCCCTCATCTGAACCATTGAAAACCATATCCAAAAAACTAAGTATCAAGCCCCACCATGACACATGTTGCCTCCCCGCACACCCGCTAGGCCAAACAAAGGACCCACCACATCACCGTGGGATTGCGAGCTACTACCACTTGTCCATGCTAAGGTCATACTCTACCCATCACTCATGGAACAAAGGTCTTTATTACTTTGGATCACAAATGTGATGCAACAGATCAATGTGATGACCATTAGATCTTCATTTCTCATCGCCCACCATTGATCTTCAACCATCACCCATTGCATAGAGGCAGCCATCATCTTGGAAGAAAAATGTGATACACCAATCCCCTATGATATGTCAACACCTGACAGAATATTTTTCCCCCAAATCCTCCCTTCTCCTCATATCGCACATCACGCGAAGCAACATAGAAACAAGAGTTGAATTTTCAATAGGAAGAAGTACTACGATGGAACAACTTAAAGGAAGCAATTTTGCATGTGTTGAATATGTTGTCCATAAAGGAGGGCCACACCTAGGAAATTTGAATGAACTAATTTTTAGTAAGGCCAAAGACTAAGGAAAAACATCGTCGACAAAATGGAAGTTTTTGCAACTATGTTGGTGACCGAAGAGGTTTGAAAACTGACCAAAAGACCAACAAACCTTATAGTCAAATTTATGAAGGTGCACAGGTACAAGCAGTAAAATGGATCAAGGGGTCGGTACATAAATGATAATCTAGACACAAGGTTATAACTTAAATGTCTGGGAAGTAGCCATAAAGAGGTCAATAGAGAAACATAACAAAAGTGCACGCTCAAACCAAGGAATTAGGGTTTTACACGAGGGTTTTAGGAAGCCCTATCTTGCAGATTAAGAACCCTAAATGGATACAATTGAGGAATTTGAAAACCTCAAAGACCCCATCAACTCAAAAATAGCCATGGAAATTGCAAGCTCCACCAAGTATCTTTAAAAATGATTTATGTTTTGGTGTTGGTTGTGGCTTTAGTTCTAAATGCTCTTCATTATGCAAGAATATTTTCTTTGATTTATGCTCCTCAAAAATTATTCTAGTTATAAATTTTCCTCTTCTTTTGATGTGTTATTGAATAGGGTTTTTCTTGCTTCTCCATAGCTATAATTTTTTTTCTAAACTCTTATGTCTAATCGTAACTCTAGCTCACTTCATTTTCATGAAACTTGAGAAAGATATTGATTTTTGGATATTTGGTGGATTTTTTTGTACTTGTAATAACATCTTGTGATATCTTCCTTACTAAACTTGGATATTTTCCACAAGAAAATATTCTTTTGATTGTAGGAAGGTGAGTCAAAGAGGTCCATGAGTGGTTGTACTCACTATTCTTTGATGTTATTGTTATTAGATTCATAATAACTTAACTCCCCATTGTGATAATTGGGAGTGTTCATATTTATATTCATTTTTTGAAGCATGTATGTCATTATTTCAAGCACTACATCAGACTTCCATTCTATCATAACTTATTTAACTAAGCCTTTATTTTCATCACTATTAACTCTAAAGAGCTTGTTCCACCTTACACTAGAGACTTAAATAATCCTCCCATTATTCACATGATAGTAGGAAAACTACATTTGATACCATTGTCTTGTCTCAAACTAATATTTTGGGAAAATAACTTTTAGATTTACATATTTTACCTAGATCTTATACAAAATATTAAATTTATTTAATATTTATACACTATGTTGATGTCCTAGATTAAAATCAAGTTCACAAATAAAATATAGATTGTAGAATATTCTCTATATCAAGCTAAAAAATATTATATTAAAAAATACAAGTAGCTATAGATTTCGCAAACTCATGATAGCTAGAATTTGTAACTCATAAAGCATATTCCCAATCTCTGGATGATATTTTTATCTAGAACCAAAACAATTTCACCCTTTAATCTTGAAAACCAAAAGATTTTTTGTTCTCTAGTCTCCCATGAATCTAAGGGTTTTCATCCTTAGAATTGGATCACTAAAACGTGCAAGGGTTCAAAACAAGTTCACCAAGGGGTTTCATTTTTTCAGTTGAATGCATCAAAATCCTCAAAAATATTAAAATCTAATAATATACCTCATTCAAACTATTTGTGTGACCTTGGGAGAAGAAATGTGTTCGCCCATGCCCTTGATATTATTATCTTCAATGCCCTTACATAGAAATCACCTTTTTGGTGTAGTTTTGTAAATTGCATACCCTTGCAGTTTCACACTGCATTATGTCCTCCCTTTAGCCCTTGATATAAAATTATTTTAATTTCAAAATTTGGCACTCAAATTATCCATCTCTACTAATTTTATGGTGTTCTTGGTTCTCTATGATTCCAATGGTTGTCGAAGTTTTACCTTCTCAATTATTTTTTCAAACATAACACTCTTGTATGCAGTCATGTTGAGCAAAATCAACTCGACTTGCTATTTTTTTTTAAAAGGAAGGTTGATTTTTTCATGTTCTTTCTCTCTCACACACACACATGTTTGTCTCTACAAATTTTTAAAGAATCTCTATTGTTTTGATGATACAATAATCTATTCTTCACTCTACATGCTACTCTCTTGAGGATATTCCATCACCACCTTCATAGGACTGTGTAGAACAACAATATTGAAGCAAAAAAATTATCTTGGAGGTTTTTCAAAAGCTTCAAGGTGATTTCATTCCATTTGTTTTCTCATTTTCTTCTTGTGTATTTCATTTTATGCTAGCATTTGATAATATTAGGTGTTAACATATTGTTATTAAATCATTTATATCATAATTTATAGAATTTTTATTTCTTATCATACTTGGATTTCTTCAAATCTTATTCAAAAATATTGGCTACCATGAAGGTAGAAATAGTACTATAATGGGGGTTTGACTAAGGCAAACCCCTAAAATACCAAACCAAAAACATTTTATCTTTCTTTTATATGTGCAAGTTATCTTTCAAATTTTCTTTTTCATTTTTTTATTTAAATACTTCCCATACTATGTAAATTTACCGTTTATATTTTTGTGTATACGAGTGAATTTTGGATGTTATGTGATTTGTGTTTCAAATCTACGTTGAATGAAAAAACGATGTGAGGATGTTTGCGCTACATAATTGTGCCCATGACCAAGACTTCCTAAAAGCTATAGACTGTTCTTCATTATCAATACTTTTTCTTATGTATAATTTAAGTTATAACTTTCATTGTGGAGAGATATAATTTTCATTGTGGAGAGATATAATTTCACTAGTTTAGTACAATTGGATATATGGTTTTAAAATATAATACTGTGTATTTTTATTTCTAGTTATAAGAAATTGTAAAAGGATAATCAAAATAGTCTAGAATTTTTTATTCATCCTAATGTAATATATTACGAGTTAATCTCGAAAGGTTTTAGTACCTTCTATTAGATTATAATTTCATATACTATAGTTTGAATGTACAAAGGTACCTAGAGGTGAGAGGAAGCCCTTTCTCCATCTAATTGTAGATATGAAATCTATTGGAATGAAAACTTAGAGATAACATGATGACCATCAAAGATTGAAACCTTGAGCAATTAAATCCATTTTTTGTGAATGTTGCCTTCTTTATTTTTATTATTGAAGGTACATGTGAATTTGTGCCCCTAAGATGTATAATTATTTTTAGGTGGGAAAAATCCCTCTGAAGTGTTGCAACATATAATTGGGACAATAATGGTGACTTGGGTTCTACAAGAAAGTAGGTAGAAATAAATAGTGCAACAGATAGGAGTATCAAATTCTTGGGGTCAGTGGTACCTCGACTCTCATGCCACATGTTAAGTGTTTAATTTTTAGAGTATAGCATACTAGGTACCCAAATAGGAGACATGTAAACTTGTGTTCCTAATGAGGTGACATAGATTAAAGTATTGAGAGTTATAAATAGTTTGGGGTACCATGGAAAAGGTACTCAAGTATAGGAATGATCAAAATTTTGACTCTAAAAATATGCGTAGGGGAAAAATAGAGATTAGGATTTGGGGATGACAAGGAACAAGTACCCAGATGGATTTAATATTGAACCTTTATTGTCTAAAATTAACTTAGTGAAAAATTCAAAGATTTGGGTTTAATGAAAATGAATACCTGTAAGGATAAGTTTAAAAATCCAACAAAGCAAGGGAACAAGTGAAAGGGATGTTAGGATTAGGGAATGAGGGGAATCAAGGATAAGGGTAAGGAATAATAGGTAACCTAATACTTGGGTAAGGCTGAAACTCCAGTGTGAAAAGGGAATAATGCAAGGAGTCAAGGTCTTGAGGGAACCATGGAGCAAGTATGTTGGGAAGGGAAGCACTAAAATTCTGACAACTTGCACACATTTAGTAGTTTTAACATAAAACCCCATACACTTAGAACTTTTGAGACCTTTTTAGATTCTAACACATTGGTAGACATTTGTGGAATGGCAAAGAACACTACATAGACCTTAGCTTAGCTCAGTGGACTTAGGAAATGGGCATTTGGTCCACAAACATAAATTTATTAAAAATTAGACATGACAAATGTTGTGACATCCATGTGATTTTAAATATATATTATTGTACTAAGTAATATGATCATTTTTTAAAATGGATAAATAAAGTATTATTCTAGATATACAAGATACTTTCAAGGATTATATTATACCACCAAGAAAATGTGTTGTTATCTTTTTGCAAGTGAGTCTATAGGAAACTAAGTATGAAATAATTTTTACACTTGTATACTCTCCCTCTTTTGAAATGTATCTCATAAGCCCTTTTAAATTATTTTCATCCTTTGGCAAGTAATGAGATTTATAAATAAGTGTTCTCTTTGACTTATGGTTAGTCATTGTATGATTTCATGAAAGCAACCATTAAAAAATAATTTTACTTTATAAATGTAAGTTATAAACTAACAATTTAAGAAAACATAGCTTTTAGAAAAAGAGTTACAAGGTAAATGATCAAATTGATTCTAAATAATAATCTATAAAGTGTTTAAATGCTATAACTTAAATAAACCATGAGCTAATATCTTAAAATGCTTTAGAGTAAAAGTATATTTAATTTAGGTGGGTGTTTTCAATCTAATCAATAGTTTGGATATTCAAAATTAGGGAAAGAGAAATATTCAAACCATTTAAAAACTCAAATTATAGCTTTTAAAAAAAGGATTTCAAGTTAAATGATCAAATTGATTCTAAATAATAATTTATAAAGTGTCTAAATGTTATAACTTAAATAAACCATTAGCTAATATCTCAAAATGCTTTAGAATAAAAGTATATTTAATTTAGGTGGATGTTTTCAATCTAATCAATAGTTTGGATATTCAAATTTAGGGAAAGAGAAACATTCAAATCATTTAAAAACCCGCAATTTTGGTATGTTTTATAATTAAAACTAAAAACTACTATAAAATATAGTACAAAACAACAACAAACCAAGTTCAAACCATGATTTGTCAAAAAAATATCATTACGTTATTAAACAAAATAAATTCATTAACATATTATTATAATATTTTAAAATTTAAATAATTTAAACTCAACATTTTAATAATCACTAAAAAAATAACTATGTTGAATCACCAAACATATTATTAATATGAAATGCTAATCTAACTTTACTATATCCTTTTTGAAATATTAAACCATAGGATGGAAAATTAATCAAAAGTGTGGAAATGTCAACTGCCAACCATATCTAAATAAAAATCATAATAAAAAGTTTATATTTTCCCCTCATAAGAAAATATTCCTTGACCAATCTTATTGCCTTCATTACCATAAGGATTATGCTCAATCTTGACATGGATAAGAGTACTATCATCCTTAATCTCCACCTTAATATTCTTCTTGAACTATGTAATCATTGGAGGGGCAAAAGAGAATTGAGAATTATTAGAGGCAAGAGAACAAGATACAATAGAGATAAGTAAAGGAAGAACCTAATCTAAAGTAGCACATTGTATATATAAAGTGAGTGTAATAGTAGGAAATTTGGGTCATTCATTTACATCTTAAATGTACAAATGTGACCAATCTACATTATAAATATTTCACATAATTAAAAATCTTTGTGAAGATGGAGAAGCAATAAAAGAGAGAATAAAAACCTATAAAAAATTTAATTAAATTGCACTTGTATAGAATCATCTAAAATATTCTAAAGTTGAGGGTGCTTACAATCAAATGGTAAGGAAATGTGTATATTATCACTACAAACATGGAAGGATGAGAAATAAAAATAAATTCATGTATTATTGAAATGGCTTGCACTCTAATTGTTACATTTCTCCTTCTACCCTTAAATTGTTTTTTTAAATCATAATTATCATGATTATCAAGTGGAATCATATTAGCCCAAAAATCCAAATAAGAGGTTTCCAACTACGATTTCTCAACCCCTAACTTTTATTGAATGAGTAGAGGTGAGACTTAGCAATATAAGACAACCACTTTGATATTTCATAATTATGTCAAAATTGCATTTCTCTTTGAAATGAAAATGTATGCTCAAATAAATAGTTGAGATCAATAGAAAATTTATTATTATATGTCAATTGAAATCAAACATTTCATTAATTATATATTTTTTGAAATGATAACAAGATTTCAATATTTTCTCTTTTTCAACACCACTATAGCAAGCATTAAACCTAGAATCTTCAATAATCATGTAAAACTCTCAAAACATGCCAAATACATGCAAAATATTTAAAAAAACACTTTTAAAATAAATCATCCTTAGATTACAACTCAAAACCAAACATTATAATTTTTCTTCAAAAATCAAACATGAAAATCTTAATATTTTTGAAATATTAAAACCATATAATTATAATTTAAAATTAATTGTTATATGAAAAATACAACTATAACAACTAACCATATTTCTACATTATTATCAAACATAAATAAAAGAAATGAAAATCAATTAATATTATTCAAGCATGCCATATCTATCCATAACCATCAAATTTTCTACTTCATAATTCTTATGAAAAATAGACACACAACAAAACCAAGAATATAAGAGAAAATACATAAAAATAAAATATTTCATTGAAATAAAATTTTAATATGAAGAGAGTAACTAAAATTTTAATATGAAGAGAGTAACTATCTCTTTATAAGAGATATATAACATAAATATAAACCATAAAATGACTTAATTCTATTTTAAGTACCCAATACAACACTAAATTTAAATTAAACTAATTCAAATGTGGATTTATTGTTATGCCTAAAAGTCTATAGTCTAGATGACAATTATATCATATTTAAAATCCTCACTTAGTGGTCATTCTAGTAAACACAAATTTATCTCTAGAATTTAGAAATTTATTTTGGTTAAGAAACTTGGTGAGAATGTTTATCATCTAGTCTTTGGTGGAATCATATTGTATCTTCTACAAGTTGTCAAATGTAGTGAAAATGAACATAAAATATTTGGTTCACTTGTAAAGAAAATTTTATTTATTGGTTTGAAATTTTTTGGTTTTCACATAAAAGTAGAATCAACTTATTTTGATGAATTTACAAATATCCAATCATTCATTTGAGCTAAACTACTTTTGTTGTTTTCTTAATTTAATTTGAGCTAAACTACTTTTGTTGTTTTCTTAATTTAATTTTGTTGAAAGAGAAATAACATGTTTACCAAGAAATTGATCAAGTCCCAAAGATAAAATCATAACTTCTTTTGGACTTCCTATCACCCATAGATATTTCTTGATCAAAGTTTGACTAACCACAACATAAATTCAGTGCTTCTTCCATATAGGATGTAAAAATTTAAGTTTGTATATATTAGAACACTCTTTTTGTTGATGTCTTGTGTTATACATTTGGAGTTTTCATAAATTGAGAGAAGATATAGATCAAGTTTGCCACTAGTTTCATGTAGATTGATTCATTAATTTCCTTTCAATTTATCTTGGATAAAAGTTTCAACCCATTCTCCATAGTTTATACATGACATTTTATAATTTTCCATCCTAAACCTATTAGATAAACTTTTGGCATATTTTATTTGTTAAATAAAAATATTTTTATCTATTTGTAAAACATATACACCTAAGTAGTAATGTAGGAAGCCTAAATCTATCATGTCAAAATGAACTTGAATTTAATTTTACATTTGAAATCACTCTAACCTCACTATCTATAATGATGATATCTTCTACCTATATCACCAAAATTAGTACTACACCATCCATGCTTTTGACATATGATTTTGGGTCCTAAAGCACTTTTTTGAAACCTTGTTCATCCATATGTTTATGAATTTTAATGTTCTAAGCCATTGGAGCCAATTTCAAACCACAAATATACTTATTTGATCTACAAAATAGATGTTTATTTTCTAGAACCTAAAATTCATAAATTTGAGTATCCATGTCCTTATCTCATTCTACTTATACCTTATCCACCAATCTACCTATACCTTATCCACCAATCTACCTAAAATATGGAAATGGAATACAATAGTGACTATATGGGTTCATCCCTCCTAGATAGAGCATTAGCCACAACATTATCCTTTCCTTTATTGATGATCTCAAAGACATCTTTTTTTTCTAGCTTATTTTTATTATTCTTGAGATGGTGTCTATTCAAAGAATTATTTGAGGCTATCATGATCTATTTTTACCTTAAAGTTTCTTACTACTAGGTTAGGTCTCCATTGTTGAATTGCATGTAGAATAACCATCATTAAATTGTTATTGTAAATAGGCTTTCAAAAATTATTACCTTTTATTTGGTGACTTTCAAATGATAGGTGCCTTCCCTCTTTCATGACTAAACCCAACAACATCACATTCCATAAATAAGGTTTTAGAAAAATCTAGGGTTGCTAGAATTAGAATTATGTACATAGAGTTATCAAATATTATGGTGAATTCCTCATTCCATTAAAAGGATTCATTATTCAATTAATTTATGATTAATTCTTCTATATTACCATAATATTTATAAGTCAATGATAGTAGTGATCCCTAAGAAACCTTGTAGGTTCTTGAGGGTTCTATAAATTTTGATTTTTATTATAGACTTGATCTTGTGAGTTATGTCTTGGCTCCCTCATGGGAAATAATATTGGCTAGGTAATCCACCTCTTTGACTCCAAAAATACACTTAGAATACTTAGCATAAAGTTGATTCTATTTAAGAATGTCCAAAATCTTATTCACATGTTGCAAGTGATCATCCCAATTTGTGTTATATATTAAGATGTCAAAAAATATTAAAATAAATTCCATAGATATAGCTTGAAGATAGATTACATCAAAAATTTAAATGTAGATGATGCATTTATCAGGCTAAAACATATCACCCAAAAAAAAATAGTAGCCCTCATGGGTTCATAAATTTGTCTTATATATGTTCTTATTTCTAATTCAAATTTGACAATAACTAGAATGAAGATCAAGTTCGATAAAATAAGCAATAACAATTATCTCATGTAACCAAATATCAATAATTGGAATTGAAAATATATATTTTATGGTGTTATTGAGTTATTTGTAATTAGGACACATCCACCAGGTTTCATATTTCTTGTGAACCATTACCACTAGAGAGAAGTAAGCATTCTAACTACACTTGATAATACCCACCTCTAGCATCTCTTGTAACATCTTATAAACCTTATTTTTTTGTGCATATGGATACCTATAGGTCTTAATGTTGGGTTGTTGGATCCCTGCTAATATTTTAACGACATGATCATGATCTCTTTTGGGAGGAAATCCTTTTGGAATATCTCCAAAAGCTACTAATTTCTTCTAATGAAAATAATTGAGCCACAAATCTATCTTCCCCCTTGTTAAGAATCTTGTGCATTTGATGGGATCTTAACATCTATGGAGACTTTGTGTAAGGACCTCTTTGTTTAACTATCCTACTATCTAAGTTAAAATACTTGAATATCTTAAAAAAGTTCATCTCATTTTTTTCTAATTTAGTAACCACTAGACTATAAAAACAATGTCTATTACACTAATAAAGATAGTAGATATATGACAATCAAGTTAGTAATCTCTCATAAATAGTATAATGATTTGGAACCTTTCTAAGAAACTTGTTGTACCCTCATCTACAATTATGACTTAAAATTATAGAGAAGGATATAAAAAATCAAATGAAAATCTAACTTCTTGTTGATGAAGTTGTGAGTGGTTTGAGCCTATCAAAAATATTACTCTTAAATTTCAAGAAACTTAATACCTTGACAATTTTTGGGTGCTAATTTAAAAATTGCATGACAAGAAATATTTGGTTGGATATCTTTTGATTCCTCATCTATCCCATTGATGACCTTTAATACTTCTTCTTCACTAGGCCCTTTGTTGTAGAAAAACTTATTTTCAAAAAATTATGCCCTCAACTATATTTTCTATCACAATTAAAACTAACGATTTTTCCCATTTTTCTTCAATTTGTTGAGTTAATGAAGTGGGTTGAGGGAATGGTTGTATTGGGAAGCTCTTATCTTTTAGGCTACTAAATGCCACCCTTTTGGGAGAAATTGTTGTGTGATATGATAAAAGAATCAAATACAATAAGAGGATTAAACATACATACACAATTTTAGATGTGATAGTTAAGACCAAATCAATAAGCAATTCATTCAAGTTTTCATTTGTAATTATTCCCATTTGCAAGGATAACTTCTATAATTATTGAATATAATCAATTTTTTTTGGCTATCTAGTTGAATTAATTCTCTAATACACCGTTGTAATAGTGGAATTACAACTCCTTTATAAAAAATTACCAAGTGGAATTGAGAGTCTTTTACTTTCTTTGAGCAATAGTCATCAATACTAGATAAATTAGTTTAGTTCTAGATATAAAGAATATATTGCTACCTTCTACCCAATTGAAATATTATGTGCATAAAGAAATTACCCATGTGATTTATAAAAGTGGATCCTTACCATCGAACCTATGTATAGTAGGTTTGAGATATATAACAAGTGCTAGCATTTGAATTATGATTGGCATGTTTGAAAGATTTTCCCTGATTGATAGAAACATGAGGTTGTTCCTTTCATTATATGATATATCATGGATAAAATCTTAGAGAAAATATTATTTTAGACTTGATGTTATCCATTTATCATTTCATTTCAAACTTGATACTATTCATTTCAAAATTGATACTAGTCATTCCTCATCTAAAGTTACAAACTACATATTTTACATAGCTTCTTCTAGATATAAAAAATCATCATATAAGGAAATAGCACATCTAAAATCCCACCTAATACAAACTTTGAATCTATATCCTCTTTCTTAGGATTCTTATCTATGTGTAGGAATTCTTTCCTCAACCTCTAGTATATGACCTTGTCATGATGTCACCAAAATATTTTTGACAATAGCTTATTTAAATATAATTAAACTAAGAAAATAAAATCTAAAATAAAGTTTTTTAAATAAAAAACACATAAAATATGGCACCACCTTATCTCTTTCAACTTGTGTTTAGAAGAAAGCAAGGATTAAAACTAAATATGCTTATATAAACATGATTCATTTCGTTCCAAACCACAAATAACTTTCTCCTTCTTATGAACAGTAAATAAATAATTTCTTCTTGATTTTCAAGTATAAAGTATAATTTTTGGTTTTGAGTAGGAACATTTTTTAAATTTTTAGATATAGCAAGAATATTTCAATATATACATTAGCTTAGTTGTCAAATTCTTCTATTTTTTGATGCTATCATATCAAATATCTCTTTCTAAAGTGTTTTTTTATAGTTACAATAGGCTTGTTCTTTAAATTATATATATTTCAAGCCACTAATAATAATAGAAAGAATTTATAAAATTTGGAAGTGCTTAAGTATGTATTGGAGCCTGAAATACTCTTGTCAAAAAACTCATACCATGTTTGAGATACAATGCTTTGTCATATAATATAATTTCTTTGAATATATATGAAAGAGAAATAGTAAGGAGGGCTATAAAATAAGTGGAAAATGGACTTATACAAGTTGCCTCTTTTTCCATCATTTTTTAATCCCTTGGATTGGTGATAGCTTGTTCCCATTATTATTAGGTAAGAGCCAGAATAATTATCTTCCAACAAGTGATTATATATGTTAGATTATAAAACCATTGAAGATCAACATTTGTATTGAAATCCTATGAGAGATCTAACTAATTGATTTAGAAAAATGTGAACTTCAATGACACAACAATTTGTAGGATTTTTATAAAAGATTACATGAAAGTGGCTTAATAAAATAAAGACACCTACTTACCCACCAATGATATTGTACCAAAATGATTATAGAGATGTTAACCTATTTATTACCATATTCAATAGGGAATCTATCCAAATAGAATAATTCACTTTAAATAATTAGATGTTTTATATTATTTTCCTCATTTGTGAAGGCAACTAACACATTAATTAGGGCCATCTTATCAATAAATCAATTCATTCCTAGCTAATAATTTTTTCTGACACCAAGGTATACCATGTCTAATTTACTCTTTGTTGTGATACAATGGTTTTACATGGTTATAAAAGGTCCAAAAAAGAGGACATTTTTTCTTCTATTATCCATAGTTAGAGTAAAAGAAGGGCTAAAACACTTAAAGAGAGTCAATGATCCTTTTAAATACTTTTCCATCATATGTACATATGTACAAGATATGCCCCTAATTGAAGCTCCCTTGCCTATAGTGGGCTATTGATCCCCTAATCCCTCCTGCTCTCGATCCTTGGTGGAGATCATGGTGGTGGTGCCCCCATGCTCCTTGATTCTCTTGATCTAGCCACTCTTGACTAGCTCTACCTTTCTATCCACAAGGAGTAGGGTGTAGCCTATTTCTCCCTAGGTATGTCTCTCATAGGTATTACTATAGTAATTGGCCTTCCCAGTGATCCTCCTCACCTTTGTCATCACCTATTGAGCTGGTATACCCACACTCAACTCAATTTGTAGTTTTTGGGCTCTCTTTGTATCCCTCACTATCATAACCTGCACCATCTATACCTTTAGTTGTTGCCTCCTGGCGCTCTTTATATCCTTCTCTCCTCTGACTTAGAAAATTTGGGTCCATAAGTTGTCCCTCTTTGTGGTAACCTGCATAACCTATGTACATAGGCTATCTCTCTGCTCAATCCTAATCCCAATCTCTCCTATCCCTCTATAGTTGTCTTCGTTCCTCACCTCTCTCTAACTTGGCCATAGCCACTTGTATCTATGTCTCCTCCTCCACCCCCTCTCTCCTCAACCTATACCTTCTCTTATATGTGTGGTGGTGGTCCTTGCTCTCTTAGTGGTTGATCTCAATGATCATCTTGTCTTTCATCCCTATCTCTATCATGTTTTTGTTCTCCTATCACCCCTACAGTTGGTTTCCTCCGTTATCTAACCCTCCTACCTCCATCTCCTCCTATGGGTGGTTGCCCCACCCTCTATCCAAGCTTGGTATGTCTAACAAGCCTATGTTGAGCCTGTTAGGTATCATACTCTAGAGTATTCATTGCATTTGCAATGTCCACTCTAAGATCCCAAGCCACTGGGGTAAGTTCCTCAAGCTCTACAATAATTGTGACCACTATAATCATAGGACTTTAGTCAGCTACCTCTCTTCATTTTTGTGCAAAAAATACCTCTTTGATAGGTACATCTTATCTCTATCCAAATGGTCTCCTCACTCACTTAGGTATATCTCTCTATGATGTGTACCATGCACACAATCATATACCTCAGTTGCTTGCAAAATGGTAGTTATTTTGCATCTTCATTCCACACCTCGCAGTCTCTCCATGGTCTCCAAATGAAGATGTCAATATCAATGATCTTGCATCTGTAGTACCACATATCTCCCATCCTCTTGTAGGTCATCACCTCAACATGCATATTTTAGTGTTGGAAAATGTACTCCTTTACATTTTCACACTATGTTTTCATCCCCTTAATTAATTGGACTTAATTAAGCTTCTAATTGCCTAAATTATGCATTCCTAAGCCTTATTATTCCTATTTTTTGAAAGGAAACTAACATTGAACAAATGCTAACATTATTTTAAACACCTTGGAAATTGTGCTTCATGGATTTAGGTCCCAGGACCCATTTGACCAAGGGTGAATGCGTCCTCCTTAAGTGCCAAGACCCAATTTTAACTATGTTTTTGGCAACATTTCAATGATTTAAATTCAAGTTTCCAATGTTGTCTTATGGAATATGAGTTTGTAGAAATTAGATAAACACCTATAAATACATAGTTATTTCATCAATTCATACTTAACATGCATAATTCAACTTTCATATGAGAAAATATTATTGTCAAGAGCATTAAACAACAAATTTATTAGTCATCTACAATAGGAATCAAGATCATATCCTCATGTCAAGATTCATGTGTGTTCATATTATGTTTTGGAGCTAACATTGTGATGTAGGTTTCAAGAATTCAAGCATCAAATCAAGCAATCATTCAAGCCAATTCAAGCAAGATCAAGATCCTTAGAGATATTTTTTAGACTTCAGTCCTCTGAGGGCAGCCATTAAGGGTTTGGTGAGTTGTGACATACGATAACTTTGTATTTAAGAGTACAATGACACTAATCAAGCAGTAGCTCTAACTCACTAGGTTTCTATATACCTCTCAACCCAAGAGTAACCCACTAGCTATCTATTATAATCAAATAACTTAGCTATGAGTAACCCTTAATCCACCCATGTCTAATCATATCTAGTATGTAATACTTATGACAAACACAATCCTCCTATTATGGAGTACATACAAGCATTGCACAAATAGTATAAATAGCTTCCAATTCCTTTTCAAAGCAATGTACTATTTTCCACCTAAATGATCACAATAGACTAATCAAAGCATTCATGAAACAAACATTCAAAAGCTAAGACAAATAAAGGAGAATTATCCTCATGCATGTTATCGCTTATCCAATTGATTGACTACAGATTAGCTTTCCCAAACAACAACTAGCTTGATCATGATTCTTCAAGTGATGCCACAATATGCCTCTATCTCTCAAGTTGATAAAATACTTCACTCAATATACTATTCTCTCACAAATACTCATAACTCTCTCTCTCAAATATAATAGAATAAAGCAGATAAGAATGCAGAGAAAAATGCTTATGGAATGTGTCCCAAATAAGTGAGTTCTCTCTACTATTTATATAACAATAATGCGACCTCTCATCCTACAAAATAGGAATGAGTGTTGACAACAATCACCATGCATAGCCACTCACTCGACTTAGCTAAAAGGTGGCGCATAAATAAGAACCTTTTTTTTATATGCAAGGTTTATATTTTATATTAAAATATTGGAAGAAAATACATTTCGTTTGCTATGAAGAAAACCACCGAACTACCATAGAAATCTAAAGCCCTACCACCCCAGGGAACACACCACAACTAGTGCAAAATTGGAAGTCACCCTACCCACCACAAAACCTAGCTCCCGAACTATAACCTTAGCACAATAAAATTTAGACATAAAGGCCGAGCCTTAAAGGAACCCGTTTAAATCTGCAAATGTAGAAAAGTCTTCTACCCAATCAAAGCCCTCCTCTGCCACCAACCCTATCTTTCATTTCAAAAATTCAACAGCCATTGTCAAGGTCATCCTGTGCCTCTTGAGCTCAACCCCCTTCAAGTCTAAGAGAAAGGGGTAGACCTTCACTGCTTCGTTCGTCTTCCACAGGAGCTCCAAGTCAAAGGGACGTAGAATCCCTTTGCCCATGAAGGCTGCTTTCAAGGTCTTCTCCAGACCTCCCAACAAGTCGCCACAGAATAAATTCACCATCAATTCTCTTGCCTCTGCCTTGGACACTTCCACGTCCAGAATAACAACCAAGAACCGAGAGGATATGTAAGTATTATCCCTTGTGAACTCCTTTCTGGCCAGGTGTCCCTTTCCTAAAACCATTTTAACTACTACCAAGACCAAAGGATCTCCCATGAGCATAATGTGTTTAAGCCTTTGGTCTGTGATCTCCATGAACACTGCTTGCCTCTCCGTCACCACCACCGAAACATAGGTATCCGCACCAAAACATTTCAGCGCCTCTACAAAGATTGAAATAATGAATTTTGAGCGGCTCATCTTCGCCATTATCTGCACCCTAGCCGAAAAATCTCCCTGCACAGAGAAAACCAACAAAACAAATTTTGAAAAGCACACGAATGAATTGCCATCATCCATCAACATTAAAAGGCCTGCAAACAAGGTCGATCCATCACACACGATCCAAGAATAATGATGATGAAAGGCTATCCGTCCTTGCATGTAGATTTCATCCTTCAAACACAAGCTTTAATTCGAACATCACCTCGTAATAAAAACCATCTGCCACCTAGCCGATTTGCATGATCTACTATGAACTTTGTACCCTACATGCCTCTCCATTTGACAAGGCCATCATAATTCACTAAAATAGCGGTCACCTCCAGGAAGCACTCCATTTTGAGCGGACTCCAACCCCGCAGAAAACCTTCCACTGACGGCCACCTAGCACCAATGCCTTGGGTTACCTCAAGAAAATAAAAGGAGATGATGTGGCCATGCTACATGTCTAACAACCTTCACTCCCCTGCCAACACCCCAGTGACCTCACTCTCTGCCCACAAATAATCCACCATAGCTTTCTACCGAGCTAGTGGGTGAAAAAGAGAAGGAGCGAGAGGGGGAGCCCACCCTACCACCCACATGCACATAAATAAGAACTTACTCAACTAAGAAAAGCTACAAATCGATCTCTTTAGATGACAACAACAATATATTATTTCAAATAAGCACATGATGAAAAAGGTGTAATTCAAATTGCCTTCACAATAGACATCTACAAAAAATAGGATTCAAAGGTGGCACCAAAGCATCAATAACTTCCTACAGATTTGGTGTGGTTTCTCTTCGTTGAATCAGTCATTCATCAAATAAACAACACACATAGCTCATGTCGACTTGGTCTCACATGAGTTGATTTATCTCATTTATCAATTTGACTTAGTCATCGACCTACTGTACATAATATTGCATGCATTCATTTGTTGTAGATATTTACCAAATGACAAGGCATCTATCAGTTTACCAAGTCAAAGATATATCAAAGCAAAGCATTGACCAAGTCTCAACAAAGTGTTGGACAACATGAGCAATATTTGGCCTCTTAAGCATAGTCACAAGTATTTCACATTCAACCTTTGATTAAGTTGAGTAATTGGCCTATAATCACTATCAATGATAATTGACTTCGAAGCATTAAAGATTTTGCCTCAAAATCTCCCTATATCTATGTGCAGTAGGCTTGCTACTCTTTTCCCGCTCTCTATATGCTACGCCCTGTGTTCTCATACATTCCATGTATTTAACACTCACTTCATGTGCTTAAGGTAGGCGTTGATATGTCTTTTATCTTCACTCTTGTTTGACAAAGTTTTGATAGTAATATCATAATATTCATGGCATAATTATGTGTTGTCCAAATAAGCAACGATCTACTTTGTATTAAGAGATCTCTCCTTCTCACATTTGTGCCTATGTTTCCAATAATGTAGTAAATGGATTTTCTAAGTCTTGCTATCCTCCAATTTGTTCTTTATATCAGTGCTAAGTAAGGCACTTATAATACATAAGACCATGTATGTTTATCAAATTCACATATATTAATATATTTAAACATATATATCACATAACATATATATATATATATATATGGATATATTAATCTATATAGACATGATTACATTCACATGGTTACTTGGTACATGAATAACTATCAATATAAACCATCATTCGTTTACTAGCCACATTCATACACTACTGCTTGCATATATATACATATACACATATCAATACATATGTATTTAATTACATACGGTTACATATATATATTAATATATTTATATAATACATACATAGATCGATATCTTAATATCCAGGAGTACACTTATATACATACATACATACACACACACACACACACACACACATATATATATATATATATACATGCATATGCTAAAACAATCATACTTATATATATACATACATATATTAATATATATATCTATACGTTTACATTAATGTAACAATAAACATATATATATATGATATTGTTCTATTTCCATACCTAAGCATGTATACTATTGCTATCTTATTGATAGGAAACATACGTGTGATGTATATATACACATACATTCCACGCACATTTACCTCATCAATAAAGCATAGTTACTGTAATGTCCCTGATAGGATAGGGTTGGTTGGAACACTCACTGTTCCATGCTCTGGGTCTCACCTTGGAAAACCCATTTGATGTCTTTCTCCACCACCTTAACCTATAGGCCCTAATGCTTGTTAGGCACCCCTGGTTCTCCTAGTCAACCCTACTATCATCTCCATTCAACCACCCAAGTCTATCTTGGTGCAACAACTCTCACTCTTCCTTAACCTTTAGTTTGCCCTAAAGACTAACATACCTCCAAAGTTTCATTTTTACTTGTAGGGGTGTGGAGGTGTTTTAAAACATTGCAATCAATCAATTTTTGGTTCTTGATTATCCTTCTTGCCCCAATTCTTGGTCGCTTTCATCAAAACCCTCTTTTAGGGTTAAAAAGGGCTACTAGCAAAGAGCCGCAATTAGGCCTCTTTCTCTGAGGAAATTGGCTTAAACTCCATTCTTTCTAAAGAACAACCCAAAATTTCCTTGGGGTTCCTGGTCCATTTTTCCACCACTCAAAGATTTTCAAGGTCTCGAGTCTTCATCAGCCGTACAAGGCCTCAACTTGAAATTTGCCAAAATCTAGGGTTTTCCAACCTTCTCTGGTTGTTTCCAATTTGCTAAGCCTTTCTCCAACCTAAAATGTAAATGGAGCTTCCTCCTAGTTACCTGACCTAGGTAAGACCTCCACCTACCTTCTCAAACAAGAAAAACTACGAGTTTCAAACACCCCTGCAAATTTTGAGTTTTGTACTCCCTGTCTTCCCTAGCCAGACTCCTTCTGGCTCGCCTAGGGCAAGACTTTGCTCACTGCTCCCGCACACACACAACTCCTAAAACCTACCATATTTTCACTCATGTATCCTAGTCACTATTCCCAAAGGGCTGTACAATTTGTACAGTGGGAAAGTGGTCTAGCACTCCATTTTCTCAAGACTACCTAGTTCAGGCCAGAAAAAGAAAGAAATCAAACTATTTATAAACAAATGATGAAAATGAATCACAAAGGAAAATGGATGGCACACAAAGCTTGTATTCTATCCACACTACATTCTACTTATAGAAAAATAGTTGTTTCAATCCATTAAAAGCTCTGTTATGAAGCAAAAATCAGAAATAACCTTCAAGAACACTGTTTTATTTCAACTCACAAAATGTTTCCACAATACCAATGCTTCTAACCTTGTTTACAGGTCGAGGCTCACCTTAAATAAGGCTCCTCATTTAGTTATCTTCTTTGGTTAGACTTCTTCATGACCTAATGGCCAACGTTACCAAAATCCACTGTGTTTTCTAACTTTTCCAAGGTTAGCAACCTAAACAAGAATAAGCTTCAAAACCCATCCATTCTTTCCACTTCTAATTCCACTGATCACAAAAGATCAACACTTATTCATAATCCTCCAATTCTAACAAAATGGTCAACATGACCTTTCAAAATAACATACCCAAACAAAATTCAAACTAGACTGATTCCTAGGTGTGTTTCCTAGGTGCTCCTGCACTAGTCCCCATTTTGCGAGCATCAGAGTTCGTAAGGATTAGCCTATCATTTGACCCTCGTAGGCTAGCAGTTATGGATAAAAGGTCTTTTGTGGTAGTTACTAGTGATTTAGAGACATTACTCTTCAGTTGGATTTAGGTTTTGGCCTTTGCACAGGTTATTTGATTTAGATTGGCACACTTACTATTTATAGTAAGTTACTATTTTGGGAGAGTCAGGGTTCCTATTAATAGAAAGACACCTGAGCAGAGCATTTTGGTAGTGTTGACCTTGATTGGGCCTTTGTAGCTATTTCTAGACTCAGTTTCACATACTTACTATTTATAGTAAGTCACTGTTTAGGGTTCCTATTTTTAGACGGGCATCCGATCACATGGAGAACAGGGAGAGTCGACTCCTGGCTTAGACGGCTTAGCAATCATACAAGTACATAAAGAGATATTAAAGTTTAAGTGACTTAAGTGATTTATTTAATATTTTAATGTTATTATAAAGTTATAAAGTAACTTTATAATAATAAAGTCACTTTAATATAATAAAGTGTGTTAAGTGAGTAATTTAATGTGGGAATAAATCTTTTATCCCACATTGGCCACGAAGATGTTTGAGCTCTCTAAGGAAAGAATAAAAAGAGAGGCAAGAGCTCATTCTCGATATCCAGTTGATGAATATTGTTTTGATTAATTTTTATTGTGGAGCCTAGGGATTTTGCAGTTTTCTTCTTGATCATAGGAAACAAAAACTTCCTATTGATAGCATAACTGAGGGAGTGAAAGATCTCTTGAAGGGTTGCATTATTTGAGGAGAGGATAATTCAGTCCTTTCATTTGTGCAAATTATTACTTGTAGATCAAAATTTTGTTAGCTGCTATGTAGTGACGTGAATAGTACCAGTGCTACAGTGCCGCTATAGTGATTTATTTTTCCGAGTTGTGTTCTCAAGGGTTTGAGCAAATATCTAGAGTTCTCTAATGTTGATTTATCAAACCTGATTTATATGATATTTATTGCTACTGGGAGTATATTTGTGAATGTATAGGCAAGTTTTGATAGGGTTTAAGTTCAGAAAATCAGAAAGATATAACTGCAGCAAGGTTCAACAAACATTAGTATTTTGAAGGCAAAAAACATCATCAATAAGGAGCTACGAATCATCTTATGATTGCTGCCACCGAATTACTAGGTTCTCCATTTTGTATTCATGTTGCATTGTTAATGAGTTGTATTCATTCGCTGCCTAGACAGCTTATAAGCACTATAGTTTCAGTTGCATAGTGTTTAGGATTGCATTGTTGAAGGTTTGATCGCTATTTTTTTTTACAACCATATTATTGTAATTGAATATCAAAATTGTAATCAGTCAATCATATGCTTAATAAAGGGAGGAATAAGGTTGCATATCTATTGTTTGATAATATGCCATTAGTCATGACTAAAGATTTCAGTCATTAGTTCGCATAACAAGTGTTTGGGATAATGTCTAGGATCAACTTTCATGAAATTTCAGTCATTTGCATTCATTGATATGCTGCATATAGCTTTAGTATTGCATTCTTTTCAATTTCAGACATTTAGATTATCTCTTTCAAGTCATATCAACATTATTAAACATCAATCAAGACCAAAACTTCAAAAACAAGTTACAAACAACAAGTTCAGATTTCGCAAGACACCCGTTTGACAATATCCCTCAAGGTTCAAAGTCAAAGAATAATCATTAGAAGTGCAGGATAATAGTTGGGGAGAACTTAGGGTTCTCACAGTTACACAAGGAAGAACTCACAAACTCTAAACATATAAACATCATTCAAGGATGTATTCAATAGTAAACAAGACTCTTACTAATGTGGACACAACCACTAAGGATGACTTACCAACTTCCCACATAATAACCCGACTCAATTAGTCTACTGTGGTGTGTGTAAGCTCAAATAGGTTACGTTACTGGTTACCTGACCAAGATCTTCTCCTGAGTGATACTTCCCCTCCACCTGGAGGAATGAACATATACTTGTATGCACATTCTCAAAATATGCATTACACGTAATACATCTCATAGTTAGAATTCAATAACCATCTATTTCACATATATGCATTTCTTCACATATCATTAAATGAGATAACATTCATTCATAATTCTCTTGATAACAAAGTAAAAGCACAATTTATTCATCTTCAAAATTAGCATTACATTCACATTTACCCTACATAGTAATAGTAAATAGTAATTACACAATTGGGGTGTAGCATACTCCCCGCCTTGTGATTCATCGTCCCCGATGATCTAAAGCACTTTAACATACAAATAAAGTCAAATAAATTTTTACTTACCATTATCAAAATATGTAAGATTTATAAAACACTCATCCTATGTAGCATCACTCCTTGCAACCTTGTCCTTCCTAGACCTTGCATCAAGTGTCCTTGCTATCACATAGGAAAAAATTGTATGACTCACACATGCTTACTCTCTCAAAGAGCTTATGTGTTGTATTCATAATATCTCATATGTATATCCCATGTACAATAATATCTGAATAATAGATGACATCTATTCTATAGTGACTGGAAAGCACATTCCCATTGGCCCATGAATTTATCCTTAGTATAATCCAAATAGAAAAGGAATAACGGTGCATTGCGCACTACACCATGGGTCTCGTCCTTCCCTTTGGTATTTACACTTTTAGATAACTCATAAGTCAAGTCCATCCATCACTTATATAACCATTTACTTTAACCAAAAGTAATTCTCTTGACCACTTGTTCGTCTTGAGCACAACATTGCTCTTGGACATTTGTCAATTCCGATACTACTTCATACTTAAGCTTTGTATCAACAAAGTTTCATTGATCTCTTTGATCTATTACTCCTTTTTGACAACTATCAAGTCTAAGGTTAACCTTATTTCTTAGCCTAATAGAGTTTCCAACCTTCCTTCCCATGTAATGGATCAAACCTCAATGTTAGAAGTATACAAGTACTCAACAAATCGTTCAAGATTTGGTTTTCCTCTTTTGCTTGTTCAGCTACAATAATATATTGTGCATTTGTTCAATTGAATGTCTCATATTATGATCAGGGTCCATACAACCTTATCATTATTTTCTCATCCACAACTAGGACAATGTTCTCAAGGATACTAAGCATCTACTTCACACAATATATTATTTAGGATTGAAATCCCATAAATCAAGTTTCCAACCAACGTTGGTTACCTTGGTGAGTTTGTCCACCACAACATTATGTTAGTTTTGCTGACATAGACAAGTTTAAACTGTCTTGCATTCTACCACTCTCCTTCTGGAATCTCAAGATAGTACACATGTCTTATCAATGATGACATCTTGTCTTCATTTTTTGGCACACTAGACATTATCTTGCTATATACTCAACAACATCTTACTTCATCTTTTTCTAGATTACAGTGGTTTTTCATTCGACAAATCACTTTGTCATTCCAATGTCCTAAATATGACATCAATTTCCTCTTTTCATCCCTTAATTCTCCAAAATTTTGGGTATATAGGCTTTTTTCATTCCATAATAATCTATTCTTTGACTAAGTGAAAACCTATTTTGTGGAATCATCCACATTTAATTCCCAAATAATAATGGTTAGACTTTGTGGAGATAAATCTCCTTTATCTTAGGACATCCACACCTTGAATTTCTTCCATCCTTGGATTATTTCCAAAGATGTAATCCATATTTTAACTCAATCTAATTTTCCCAATAAGAATTGGTACTAATTTCGAGTATTAATCCTTGTTTAATTATGTTGGTTCTTTAGAAGATATCAAATTTAATTGCATACCTAATTACCAAGCACAAAAATTTCTCGTTAGCTCAATTGATTCGCTTAATCACATAGGCGAGTCCCAACTTTGGCATACCCTAATCCTAGGATAAAGTCATCAGTCAATGACTAGTTCAATTATATAGGTTACTCTAGTCCTATATGTTCCAATCAAGACCAAATGTACAACCCAACCAAGTAAGTTATTCCCAACCTATTTGTGTCAATGAGTAGTCCAGTACATATCCCAACCCAATAGGTAAAACTTAACCTAATGTTTCTCTCTTTAATCAAATGAACTCATCCCAAATAGGTTATTCTAAACCTAGGGTTTCATTCGAGTATAAAGTATGATCAAATGATCATTCCAATAAAGATATTTTGATGTGGTTCACATAACGTCACATCGTATCTTTCATACCTTTACTTTTATAATGCTAACCCTAGCATTCCCAAGGTCCATTAGCATAGTAAGCTACAGTGTCAAGTTGCTTCATGACGTGGATATATTTCACAATATGTAGTATTACTACCTATGTAAAGAAATAAAATAATTATATAAATAGCCCATATAAGGTATATAGGAGTGTAGAGACCCTTTCTTCCAAATCAGGAGTAATCTAGATCTTCCCTTGTCTATCCCATAGACAATGATCTTCCCTTTCGTGACCAAGTAATCTACCTATCCTTTCCTTAAGGCATCAATGATAATGAAAATTGATTTTAAAGTCAATTATGTATAAGGTATCATGTGATAATAGGTCACAATCCTTGACCTTTCCACTATTTTTCTCCAAAAATTCCAATACCTTATCCTTGTGATCATGAATCACATGACTTAATGGACATCATGACTAATGAAGAAGTCAAAAGTTCTTCCAAATAAAAAATATATTCATGATTTCCTTTGGGTGGGGTACTTTATCTGAGTCAATCCACTCTCTTTCTTGCCCCCTTAGTGTTTCCACATCATTCAATCAACTTAAAGTTGAACTCCTAGCAAAAATTTTGCTTTCTCAAAATGATTTGTCATTCCTCGTTGTTGGCTTTCTATTGCCTTTTTTTGGCCTTAATGGAATACCTTGAATATACTTTTTCCCTAAGTTAGATTCATCATTAATTTCTATCTCATAGATTCAATAATTGGATCTTTAATAAAAAGATCTATTGAATAACTAGCAACATTACAAGCTAAGAGGCTCTCTGATATTCCAATTCTTTTTCCAATATCTTTTTTTGTGGAGGAATATCCATACCCACAAAACCTCTTTTGCTGATGTACTTTTCAACTTTAGAGCGTTGTTTCCTTACAACTTCTATTGATTTGACACATAATGTCACACTGTATTCAATTTCCTTTTGGAACCTCTAAACATATATTTTTTTTTATTGACATGTTGGTGAGTTCTACTTATACTCCAACCCATATATGTACTATCCAAACCTTTGTCAGATCAATACAATTTACCTTTTCAGACTTCTTTCTCACAATCACCTTTCCAAGTGACTTTGTCCCAACTCTTGGTACATTGTAACCTTAAACACTCTAAGGTTGCTTGGTTTCTTTTTCTCATCCTAATAAAAACTCCAAATTTTTCTCATCAATTTTGGTTGGTGGAACCATGTCCACTTTGTTGATTACTTATTTCTAACCATTTTGGTCTTTTCCCTTATTCCTAAGGTACTATATCCTTTCTTACAAGTTCCTAGCCTTGCTCAGGAATTAGACTTTTGTCAAGAGTTCTCCAACCTCTTGGATACCTCCTTCGTTGACTTTCTACTTCAATCCAAATTATGTCAACAATGCATACTCATGGATTCGTAGTATTCTTACTAAATCCAAGAATCCTTGACTCTTTGAAGCTGTAGGTTGCTATCAATAAGGGAGATTCTCCAAATCCTCTCTATCCCTCAGAGTTTTATATCTATTTTGTAGGATGAAGGTATATATTGGTTATACTTCCTAACCTTCCTACATAACCTAATTAAATAATCCTCCACAATCCAAGGGGATATAATTAGTTGTTGGTTTAGGAGTTTCTATCTTTAGGGACGACTCTAAACTAGTCCCAAACTTAAAAAAGTTTATTAGAATCTCATCTTCCTTTCTCTTTTCCCTCGGCTCTTTTCTCTTGCCTTCTTGGCACAAGAAATTTTCAACCATTATCTCTGATAAGGTTTACATAACATTTACATAATGAGCTCATAGGTTCCAGAGTTGAACCTGGTAGCTCTAATACCACATGTAACAACCCCGGTGTTCTTCATAGTAAAATTTCCACTGTTTTCACCTCAAGTGATAAACCATGATACCAAAACATAGCAATACATTTTTTTTCTGAACCCATGATGTAAATTACATGGATAATTGAAATATCATTAATTTCAAATTGTCATTTCATTCCACTGTAATTTTTTAAATATTCTCAAAACATAGATATCATATTGAATGAACTCAAGCATTCGTGATTACATCATCCCATAAAAATGCTTACAAGATTCATACATAGCTCCTATGAGCTTCAGATCATAAGATATAGATGGTCCAAGATCTGTCTTTCAAAACCTTTGATTCTATCGCCTGTTGAGGAGGAGAATTATCACTTAAGTACTTTTATGCCAACCACAGACTCATATGCGGTCCCCCACACATCTATCAATGATAGATGACCCTACCCTTTGATGAAGAGATTGGTTGGGTAGCCTTGTACGACAAACCACATTGAGCTTAGTGTTGTGCCCTACATGATTAGGTTTTATAACCTACACTCGATAACTAGCATGCACTACATGGACACAGTGAAATGACAGTGGAGCCCCAGGCAATCACACTACTTTGGAAAAAGTTTTCTCACTCAGTACTTCGAGTGAAGGTCTACCATTCACTTACACTTGTTAAGCTTGGTGTTGTGCCCTAAATGACTAGGTTTTATAACCCTACACAAGGTAACTATCATGCATTAAATGGAAATGGTGAACTAACAGTGGAGCCCCAGGCAATCACACTACTTTGCCCAAAGTGTTCTCACTCAGTACTTCAAGTGAAGGTCTACCATTCACCTACACTTGTTAAACTCATTTTGACTTAAGGCCACTATAATCTATGCATAGGTAATCCCTCCCATGGGTAAGCTTAAACCCCATAATTAACCTATCACCATTTCACACAAGTCTATGGTACCTCTACCTATCAAGCCTAAGCATAAGATACCCTCTCAATGGACATTCCTATCCTAGGTATAACATATGAACTTATCTTTACATAAACAATCTATTTACTTCAAAAGACAATCTAGTCCCAAGTATAACTTTATAATCTAGAGTATAGCTACATAAGCCTCATCATAATCATAGATTAAATAACTGACCCCACTCAGTAAATATCCTACAATAAGTGATACCCATTTAAGAGTATAGCCTTATCATTGAATGACCTCAATCAAAGAATTTCCAAAACAATAGATGATTCCATTTGCAAGTATAATCTCCTTGAATAAGGGGTTAAAGTTATGAGCCTACTCTTGTCAATAAGATAACTTTGTATTTAAGAGTACAATGACACTAATCAAGCAGTAGCTCTAACTCACTAGGTTTCTATATACATCTCAACCCAAGAGTAACCCACTAGCCATCTATTATAATCAAATAACTTAGCTACGAGTAACCCTTAAGCCACCCATTTCTAATCATATCTAGTATGTAATACTTATGACAAACATAGTACTCCTATTATGGAGTACATACAAGCATTGCACAAATTGTATAAATAGCTTCCAATTTCTTTTCACAACAATACTATTTCGCCCCTAAATGATCACAATAGACTAATCAAAGCATTCATGAAATAAACATTCAAAAGCTAAGATAAATAAGGGAGAATTATCCTCATGTCTGTTATCGCTTATCCAATCGATTGACTGCCAATTAGCTTTCCCAAACAGTAACTAGCTTGACCATGATTCTGCAAGTGATGCCACAATATACCTCTATCTCTCAAGTTGATAAAATACTTCACTCAATATACTATTCTCTCAAAAATACTCAAAACTCTCTCTCTCTCAAATATAACAGAATAAAGCAGATAAGAATGCAGACCAAAATGCTTATGGAATGCGTCCCAAATAAGTGAGTTCGCTCTACTATTTATATAGCAGTAATGTGACCTCTCATCCAACATAATAGGCATGAGTGTTGACAACAATCACCATGCATAGCTACTCACTCGACTTAGCTAAAACATGACGCACAAATAAGAACTTAATTAGCTAAGCAAAGCTACAAATCGATCTCTTTAGATGACAACAACAAGAGATTATTTCAAATAAGCAAATGATGAAAAAGGTGTAATTCAAATTGCCTTCACAATAGACATCAACAAAAAATAGGATTCAAAGGTGGTGCCAAAGCATCAATAACTTTCTATAGAGTTGGTGTGGTTTCTCTTCATTGAATCAACCATTCATCAAATAAACAACACACATAGCTCACGTCGAAATGGTCTCACATGAGTTGATCCATCTCATTTATCAGTTTGACTTAGTCATCAACCTGTTGTACATAATATTGCATGCATTCATTTGTTGTAGATATTTACCAAATGACAAGGCGTCTATTCATGTATTGACTTAATGTTGCGAGTTTATTTGTAGAATACTTGCCTTTAAAGTATTGGAAAACATGAGCAATATTTGGCCTCTTAAGCATAGTCACAAGTATTTCACAGTTGGCCTTTGATTAAGTTGAGTAAGCGGCCTATAATCACCGTCAATGATAATTGACTTCAAAGCATTAAAGATTCTGCCTCAAAAGCTTCCCATATCTATGCGTAGCAGACTTGCTACTCTTTGCCCAGGTACGCCCTATGTTCTCATATGTGCCATGTATTTAACACTCACTTCATGTGCTTAAGGTAGGCGTTGATATGTATTTTACCTTCACTCTTGTTTGACAAAGTCTTGATAGTAATATCATAATATTCACGACGTAACTATGTGTTGTCCAGATAAGCAGTGATCTACTTTGCATGAAGAGATCTCTCCTTCTCACATTTGTGCCTATGTTTCCAATAATATAGTAAATGGATTTTCTAAGTCTTTGCTATCTTCCAATTTGTCTGAGAGTACACTTATATATATATATATACATATGTTAAAACAATTATACCTATACATATACATACATATATTAATATATGTATCTATACGTCTACCTTAATGTAGCAATAAAGATATACATCCATATATATATATGACATTGTTCTATATCCATACCTAAGCATGTATACTATTGCTATCTTATTGATAGGAAAATGTATATATACACATACATTCCACACACGTTTACCTCATCAATAAAGCATAGTTACACAAGGAAGACTCTTACTAATGTAGACACAACCACTAAGGACGACTTACTAACTTCCCACATAATAACCCGACTCAATTATTCTACTATGGTGTGTGTAAGCTCAGATAGGTTACATTACTGGTTACCTAACCAAGATCTTCTCCTGAGTGATACTTCCTCTCCACCTGGAGGAATGAATGTATACCTGCATCCACATTCTCAAAATATGCCCAAGGTAGTCAACTATTCAACAAAATATGCATTACATGTAATACATCTCATAGTTAGAATTCAATAACCATCTATTTCACATATATGCGTTTCTTCACATATCATTAAATGAGATAACATTTATTCATAATTCTTTTGATAACGAAGTGCAAGCATAATTTATTCATCTTCATAATTCACACTACATTCACATTTACCCTACATAATAATAGTAAATAGTAATTAGACAATTGAGGTGTAACAAGGGACCACATCCTCGTTTTCATATATCTAACCATTATTTGGTAAGTGGGGTGATAAGTCTAATAATCCTTCAACTCCTTTTGGGTGCCTTATGACACTAATGACATGTAATTTTATTTTGTGATTGTTTATGCTTCAATAATTGGTTATGCATTAGTGGTGTCATGTTCATAATTTTTTTCAATGTAATTTAAAAACATTGATCTTTTCCCTTTAGTGGCAATATTTCTTGAGTTTTATATTTGATGTAGAATTACTTCTAACATATGAATCCCTTCATATATTTATTTATTAATTTGCTTAATGTTAAAACTTTGAATCCAAAAAAACCAAAGTTGAAGTCAATTTAGCAAGAAATTCATTTTCACAAAGACCCCAAGGTTTGGGTTGCATTTAATCCCCAAATAACTTTCACTTGTCACAAGTTCAAAGTCAAACAAATAAAGTTAGGGTCCTCCATTACGAATCTGCCTTGAAATCAACCTTATTACTCCCCTTATTCTCCAGCTAGGTAGGGCCTTCTTAATAATAACTACATTTTAAAGAAAGAAATAAAATTTACCTTATTGATATAACTAGACCTTCTAAACAAGAACTACCTTCTCCCTTCTCTACTTGTAGTGGATAGGGCTTGCCTACCATCTATAGGCCTTTCGCCTATGGATAGTACTCTAAACTTACAACCAACCTTTACTTTATTCTAGTTGATTGGCCTTCCTTCCTTGGGATTTGAGAAAGAAACTACTCTACCTCTCTATTGGCAAAACTTCATGCGATAAACTTAACTTTTCAACCTTCCAAAACCCTACCACCCATATGCCAACTCATCATTATATAGATGACAATTGTAAGAAAGTAGGGCCAATAAAGGGCTAGCTAATATATCAAGATGAGCTTCCTTTAAGACTTCCAATTCTACATTGGAAAAGTAAGGTAACTATAATCCCATTCAACTTTCCAATTATAGAGTAGCCTTTCCATCCTATAATGACCTTACTATCTATAAGATTATAATCAAGAACAAGTAAAAAAATATTTTTTGTCACAAAATAATTTTCTCTAAATAATGTAACATACTTATAATAAAAACTATTATTTTTTTAATAACTTGCAAAAGAAAAAATGGTGCCACCTCCTTATGCATAATTTGAACACCTAAAATATTGTGTTCAATTTCCCTTAGAGACGTGTAACGAGGGTTGTGACCTCACTAGCTTTGATAAATGAAAAAGAAAAACATTACCTAAATCATGAGTTCATCTACTAGAATGAATGAATGAAAGATTTTAATGACGTCCACGAGACTAAACAATCTATGGGACCAAGACCCAACTTAATTTTCTTTCATGCTCTTTTCTAAATCAGATCTCCTACTATTGATTTTGACTAGAACGCTGGTCGTCTGGTTGATCTTATCCTCCTCGAATAACTGCTGCATATCGTCCATACCCAAACTATTTGCATACTGTTTACGGATGTCTTCATAAGCTATGCATTCCAAGAAGAAGTGTCGCTCTGTCTCAACCACCCCCTTATTGCAGAATATGCAGGTTCTTTCTTCCCACGTTTCCTTAGGAGACTTCCATCTACCGGTCTCGCACCTAAGATGATGTGATCCTGTCCTCATCTGTGCTATTAACACCCTCGCTTTCCCTTTAATAGCAGCCCCTAAATACGTTTTTTCACCATGATCCTTTGTCGGGTTAAACTCTTTGATGTAGTATGCTTTTTTTCGCCCAATCTGATTTGACCACATGGCAGTCCTAAATTTTTCCTTCACGTAATCTTTTATTTCACTATTGGTGTTGGGACACTCTTGCAAATTGATGTCCCACTTGTTCAGCCACTTGTTGTTCTGCTTCATCCAAGTTTTCTTTCTACGGTTTAGCACCTCCTCCATAACCGCTTTGGGCCACCGGTGGTTGTCCATGTTTTCAATCTTCTTTAGATAACTTATCAACCGAGTTATCGCCGATGCCTCCAAGGGAAAAGCCCCCGCTTCAGCTAAAAGAATTTCATATGGGACCGTGGCCTTAACTTTGAGATTGCTTGTTATTAGGTGTTTTTGGATTCTTTCAATTTGTCTCCAGCTGCAATTTGACATATTGCTTCCCCACACTTCACACCCATAAAGTACAACTGGCGTGACAAGTAAACCAAAAAGAGTTTTCTTGGTTTTCCAATCCCAAAGTTCCGCTTTCCTACATCTGTTTTGCAGCAGGAAAAAGGCCTTCCACCCTCCCTGTATCCTTTTCGCCCGACAGGTCTCCCAGCTGAGCTTATGGTGAAAATCAATCCCAAGATACTTGTATTCTTTCACTATATCGAGTGGACTACCTTCAAAAGGAAAGATATGTTGTTTTTCTTTTATATTCAAAGAGAAAATCATGATTTTGGTTTTGGTGGTGTTCACTTGCATCCCCACTTCCTGACAGAAGTGTTCTAAAGCTTTCAAATGTTCTCTTAACCTATGAGCAGTTTTTGAAATCAAAATAAGATCGTCAGCATAAAGAAGTAATTTCACTACATAACCTGCTAATTGGATACCGTCCCCCCCATCCTTGCTTAACCAAGCTTCCAACTTATCAATGTAGAGCCCAAAAAGCATGGGAGATAAAGGGCAGCCTTGCTTAACCCCAATGTCGCTGCCAAAACATTCTGACATACCCTCACTTGTTCTGATTTTAGCATTAACCTTCTCATATAACCTATGAACAACTGCTCTAAACATATTTGGAATGCCTAAATCTTCCATCCTATTCCACAGTTTGTCCCTAGGCACCGTGTCAAAAGCTTTCTTGAAGTCAACGAAACAACAATAAGCTTCCTCACCCTGGCAATCCCAAATCTTCTCAATCAAGTGCCTAAGGGTGATGCAGTGATCAATGGTAGAGTGCCTAGATCTGAAGCCTGCCTGCCCCTTTGCCCTCATTTTCTGCCCAGTTGCTGATCCTACGCTCAACCATGCTCCCAAAGAGCTTGCCAAAGATAGGGTTAACCATAATTGTGCGGTAGTTAGATGGGTTATTGATATCACCACTTTTAAACAAAAGAATGACCACACTGGTAGTCCACTCCATAGGAAAGCCTTCCTGATTGACATTGTTGAAAATTCTTGTTATGTAAGGAGCGAGAGTTTCAATCCCCCACTTTAGAAATTCAGCCTGAATCCCATCTATGTCCTGCGCTTTCCCACTTGCTAACTTCTTTATTCCCTGTTTAATATCATCCACGGTGAATAGTTCCACTAATGTGTTAACAACTGGAGGGATGCTTTTCTCGTGGACCCACTCATAAAGGAGCCTAGCATACTCTAACCATTGTGCATCTATGATATTGTTCTCCACCTTCTCTTTCTTTTGCTGCAGTTCCCTCCAAAAGCCTTTAGGATTCTGCTTCCCAAGTGAGATTAGCTCCTTCCTTCTTTCATTAACGTATTCCATTTTTTTGGATTGCAGTAATTTTACATATTTTTTATTGTATTCTTTGTCCATATATCACTCCTTTAGCGATCTCTTGGCTGCCTTACACTCATCATCATACCACGGATTTGCCGGAAATGTGTGTTGCAGCCCTCACCTTGGGAAAAGACCTTTTGCATGCATTTAATGCTTTGTGGATTATCGGGATCAACAAACTGCTGTGAATATGGGCATCAACCTCTTTAACAGAGTTAATCTCTCCCTCATTCTTTAAATCATGGAACTGCTGCTTAAGAACAACATTAAATATTTTTTTATTTTCCTGTTTTATGAGGATTTTACCCTTGGGAAGGTCTTTTTTTTGCATGTGTTGAACTTGCTTGTTGTGCTAATTGATAGTAGAAACACGAAGCTTAACCCGAAGGGGTAAGTGGTCAGAATTCATCTCAATAGGACAGTCCTCTATGTCAAACTCCAGCAGCCTAGAACCAAAACTTTGAGAGCAAACCACGTAGTCAACCACACTTTGACCATTGTAGGTCTTGCACGTGACTCCCCCAGATGTCGGCCAATCTCTCACCCCGTTGCAAATAACCATGCCAAACAAACTACAAAGCCCAAGTAATTCAGTCCCAAACGAATTCACCGTGCCATTATCATCTTGAGATGTTCTTTCCCAATGGAAACCACCACCTTCCTCCAACCATAAAGGATTGTTCTCCCCTTTTGCTTCACTGCTCAACTAAAGAGACTGATTATTAGCTGTCCTTGCATTAAAGTCACCCATTAAAACCACATCTCCAAGGATGTTAAAAGTAGAGATATCTTTTTTTAGTGATGCATATGGATCTTCATTGTCTAAATTCCGCTTCTTATAAAACTTTGAATTTTTAGGAGCAAAGTAGCAAGCAGCTAGACTAAAAGTTACCCCTTTTTCAGTTATTTGCAGCCATATGTATTGTTTATTTGTGTCTTCTTTTATACACTCAACAATTCCCTGCCACTTCTTAGCTATTAGCACTACAACCCCTCCATGACCTTTACCTGTTTCATTTCCTTCGTTCCACACTGAAACTTTCTTATACCCTTCGAAATCCGGAATTTTACAACCCTCATGTTCATGCGTTTCCGTAAGAATGATAATATCTTTCCCTTTTGCTATGGGCCCCAAACCAGGTCCTCTTCTCCATGGATATCCTCTACAATTCCAGCTTACAACATGTAGGTAGTCCTGTGGGGCCCCTAAATCCTATTTCTTGTTTGAGAAACGATCACTAATTTGGGCTTTCCCGTTCTTCAACCAAGCCCATTTGCCTTCATTTCTTGCTGTTTTTACCTTCTCCCATTCCTTCCTTTGTTCTTCTTGTTGCTCGAAAGTCAAATCTTCATCTAAATAAATATGTGTGCCTTTAAGTAACCCCCTATTTTTTAGGATCTTATTTTTATCTTCTAAATTTCTCAAAGTGACTTTTACATGCCTATCTCTTCCTCCATCTATCTTTCTCCCAATTCTACTAGCTTGCTGAATATGCCCTGTCCATTGCAACTTATCTTTAAGGAATTCTCTTGTTAGAATGTCGATTCTCTCCTTCTCCCCAAAGTCCTTCAAACCTTTAATGATAATGTTTGTAACCCTGCTTTGTTTATCTTTTTCTTCTCTTAACTGTCTTTTAACAACTTGTTCAATAATTCCTTTTTGCTCATCTGATGATCCACTCACCGTTTGTGACCAAGATTTGGCCTCTTCTATGTGTACCCTTAACTGATTCTCTTTTATCTCCAAGTCTGCTAATGCTGTTTGGATCCCCTTTAACTCTATTATATTTTCTCCTCCCTCTACCGCTGATTTCTCGTTTTTTGTTGTTTTTAATTGGTCTAACTCTTGCCTTAGGGTGATCAATTCTTGCTGTCCCTTCTCCATGTTAACTTGCAGATTTAAAATTTGATCTTGCATCATTTTATTATCCTTTTCCAGCCTACAGTTTGCTTCAGTAATTATTTTAAATCTACTATCTTCGTACCTCCCCTTTGTTTCTAGATCATCAAGTCTACTTTTCAGCCTCATGAGCTCTTCTACGTATAGTTCTGATGACCATAGCAGCGGTGAGGACGTGGGACTGTAGATTTCCTGATATGCCTTTTCAATGACAATCTTGTTTATAATGGACTCTTCCGCCTTGCCCATGGTCCCACCCACCATACTTGTGTTTGATTCGTGGTTCACTGAGCTACCTATTACCTTCCCATTACTTGTATGTTCAGCTTGGTTTGTTTGCTCTTCTTTCTTAGATACCACCTTAGATGTACCTGCCTTGTTGTTACAGACCTTAAGTAAAATCAAAGTGAAGTTTTTCTTTTGATTTTGTTTCAGTTTCCTTTTCATAGCCAACCTGCGCCTTAAAATCCCGTTGTATTGTTTCTCATTTATGAAAATCAACCCTTCTTCCGCGTTCATAAGATTCAAAATACTTGATAAAGACGACCTTGCTAGCAGCGGGGCCAAAAAGGTTGCCAAACCCCCATCTCGAATAGTGGTCCACCCGTTTGATCCCTGAGGAGTGTGAAACTCTAAAAACCTTAAACCTCCTTGAGCTAGAAGATTCAAGAGGTCATATAGTTGCACCCGTGGTTTCCCTGCTATGTTATTACCCGATATGCACTCTAGTGCCTCCATTTGTTTTGGAATTGTGTTTGAAACCGATGTTAGAGGGCCCCCTACCTCAACATCCTGATATGTCAGACCTCGGTTATCCCCCATAATCCCCCTGTTTACTCTCATGCGGTGAATAACTGTCTGATTGTTCTGAGGTTACCAGTTTATGTGGGTATGCCAGTTGTTGTATGGATGAAAGGAGACAAACAGGTATGAAACAATAAAATAATGAAAAGCTGAAGAGGTGGAGAAAGTGACAAGGACCTGTTTGGACGCAGCCCCCTTTTCCACTTTGTCCTTTCTCGAATCTGCCCCTGCTTTGTCTTTCTGTGCCCGCTTTTTCCTACACAAGCCCCACAGGCCCCACACCCCGAATCTGGAAAGCAATCGCCGACCCCGTAGCCCTGGCTGCAGCCCTGGTCGCAGCTCCGCAATGCGTCTTCAGAAGCCCTGGTCACAGCCTTGGTAGCCGTCCTTGGTCGCAGCCCTGGTATCCGTCGCAGAGAGACTCGACCATTCCCGTCACAGCCCTGGTATCCGTCGCATTCACAGCCCGACCATTCCCGTCACAGCCCTGGTATCCGTCGCATTCACGGAAAAGCAGGCAAAGACGGCTATAGAAGGAAAATAATTTAAGCGCCTTTTTGAATTCAAATTCAAAAAGCAGGCAAAGACGGCTATACCAAACAGTAAGGGAGGGTTCGCCATCATTTACAGCATGAAGAAAAGAGCTTCACACGTTCTCAACCAAGACCTCCTTGGCTTAGGTATGTATTCTCTCATATGCGACTTAAATCCTAGTTGATCGAGTCAATTTTGGTTATCGTAAATTCAGTTGAATTTTGTTTAACGAGTTCAAACCCATGTAAATCCAGTTCTGAAATTTGCCGATATGCTTCAGCAATCGTAGTTTTTTCCTGAAAACCTTACCCCTCCCTGTGCTGTAGAACTGCCTATTGAAAAAATTACAGTTTGCTTGTGCAAAGTTTGCATCGCTCTGCCAACACAACATAAATTCATTTAAATAAAACCTGTAGGATTTGATGCCGTGAAGAACCCTAAAATTCCTCTCTGGTTTTTTGGACAAAGGTATGTTCCTGCAAGTTAGATGTACCTATCGGCAGAATTATAGAATAGATTATGTGAAGTTTGCTCTGACCACAGAATATAAATCTAGTTAAAAAGAATCTGTAGGGTTTGATGCCTTGAAGGCTCATAAACCCTAGGTTTCTTTTTCAACAACGCATATCCCCTGCACTGTGGTCGGAAGAACTATTGGAAACTTGATTACATATTCTATGAAATTTTCATTATCTTACCACAGTATACATTTAATTTAAAACAAATTTCTAAGATTTGATGCTGTGAATAACCTTAAAAAGCCCAGACTGTCTTTATTTATTTATTTTTTCCAACCAAGGCATATTTGCGCAATTTAGAATTTTTTCTATTGAAAAACTTATAGCTTGTATTGTGTGAAGTTTGTTCTGGCGACATAATATAATCTCAGTTAAAATGGGTGGCTGAGATTTAATGTTATGGATTCCTCTAGAAGCCCTAGGTTTCTTTTTTGGTAAGGCATATCCAGCACTGTAGATTTTCCGTTCGGCAAATTGTATGAAAATTTACATGTTCTCACCACATTATAAATTTAAATAAAAAAAGATCCCCTGTATTTGATGCTATGATTCATGAAGAACGCTGAAAACTTTGGTGTTTTAAGCCAATGCATTTACAGTTTGGATGTTTGTTCACAGCATATCAAGAGCTTACCTGTACTCAGATATTGACAATCGAACAATAGAGGCAATGTTGTGTGGTTGCTTTTTAAATTTCTTTTTTCCTTTTCATTCAAATTTTATGTTTTGTAATCTCTTCAGGTTATGGGCGGCCTTAAATGCAATAGGAGGTAATCTTAAGCCACATTTATCTTAATACTGATCAATCTGGAAATGTGCTCTGCATAGATTAGAAACCATAGTATGTTGTTCAAATCTAGCTAAATTCTGCCCTAACTATAGCTTATATTATATGATTTTGCATGGTTTGCATATTAAGTGTACATTTAGTTATAGGGAATCCATTGAATTTGGAGCTGTGAAACAACCTAGCTACCCTATGTTTCTATTTTCTCAGGAATACAAACATTTAGGATTTACCTCATTGGTTGCTGCAAATTAAGAATTGGTTGAATGACATATTATTTTTTGAATCTGGTATGGGTAAAGGCTACGAGCTGCCTTTAAAACTGTCAGAGGTAAGCTATAATTACATCTACATGAATGTGTTCATTAAACTAAACTTGGGCCATCATTGAATATATACCATATATTTTAAAAACCAGAATATATGGTGCAATTAGTTATGTTTTTGGTAGTTTTCTTTTAATGTATGATATTACATGATTTGAAGACAATTTAAATTGAAGTTCAGTTAAAGACTATCCAAGATATTTGAATCTGTGAAAAACTATAGTAAACCTAAGTTTATATTTGTCAAGGGCACAAAACCTTTTCGAGTGATCCATAAACCTTTGGGTCGATAACCCTAGAGTTGCATCAACAATAGATTTCTTAAGTTAGCATGTTTGAACCACTCTTAGTAACCTGCCCAAATGAATTTAATTGATTTGCAGCAGTATTAAATGTTCAAGAACAATAAGGAAATAGAAACAAATAGAGTGCATACAATGAACAAAATACAAATGACACAATTATTCTTTGGAGAAAATCCAATGGGAAAAAAACTTCAGGAAGAGTATTCAATTTATCATCCCATTCACTATTTCGGTGCTAGTACATGAAGATTTTCTGATTTAAAACCATGTTGTCCCTCATTCATTGGGGAACTAAATTGTTTAATGGCATTGATTTGCCTTGTACAACTTGAGTTATCAGCAATGGCAAGCTTGGATCTACTAGCATAAGAATTTACAAAGAAACTCTTACTTTTCAACTGAAGTTTGTATTGATTCTTGCGCCTGAAGTATATAGCATCCCACATGTCAATGTGCAAATAGGGACTGCAAAAAATTACGTCATATACTTATAATGGTCCAATATCCTATAACACTTCATATTTGTATGTTGGATGTAGATTGAATGCTAGCTTGCATTGCTTGGTTACCTTCATGTCCATTCTATATTGTAGTCACCCCAACAAATATGGATTTGGGTGATTTACAATCTCCAATCCCAATTCACTAACCAACCTATAAGAGACAAGATTTTATTGAGAACATGAGTCAAAGAGAGCATTAAACCTTTTACTTTTCACTTTGATGCTTCCATAAAATAATTATGTGAACTCTTGATCTCCATGAGTGTAAAGATCCTGAATTAGGATTTAATAACTTAATGCTGCAAATTCACAAATCTGTTTTGAAACTGATTAAAAATGTTAACTCTAGTCGCTGCTCAGAACAATAACATCATTGAACACACAGAATAATGCAATATTGCTTCAAAAATTAAGTGACAACAGGAGCAGCACCATAGACATATATAAATATATATGTTGAAATTAATTCGCATTACAAAGATAATCGCATCTGAGAACTAAACCCCGATTTGGAACCTCCGTTTAAGCTCACACACCCAGATTTGATTGTCACTTCAAGAGCCGTCACCCTTGCAGTGGCGTCAGAACTTCGAGTTGGTGCGTTAGTTGTGGATAGTGTGGGCATGAGAGGTCGTTGCAAACCAAATGAAAGGTATGTGGGCACTGTGAAAGATGCCGTTGCGTTGGATCGCTGATAGGCACTTATTCAACTGATGAGATTGATGAAGTGCTTTGGCTAGAGCCTTGAGGCTTGGCCTGATCGGGTGGTGTCGCCTTCGTTCAATGCGTAAGTGATGTCTCTCTACAAACCACCAAAAGCCTATGTGAGCACAATGAAGGCAATGATGCAAAACATGAATTTCCCAGGATTGAGAGCTACACACCAAGCCTGGGAGCCAACGCCAGATGACTATGTCCTTGCGATTCTTGGCCAGATTGTGATATCCAAATTCGTGAGGATCGAATGACTAAATCGTCCCTCCTTAAAAACTAAGCAAACATGCCACTACAAGTGTAGTCGGCCACAACAAAAAATAGAAGGATTTAAATTTAAACTTACTTGGCGCCAACAAAAAGGTTGGCCAGAGTCTTTATTTTATTATTTATTTATTTATTTATTTAATTAGTGTTAATAAACACTATTTTAGATTTTGGGTCGGCCCGACTTATTTCAATTTCGGGACATTACAATGAGAGTTGACACTCTTTTTTGAAACTCTTCTTTTTGAGTGTGGCACAAAATATGTGTCCATCATCATCAAAGGAATTTCCATGAATCTCTATGCCCTTGTCCATGTAGAGGGCATTTTACTTTTAGCCTTCTTCTCATTAGAAGGAGCCAACTCAAGAGGTGGATTCTATCACTTCTCATCCAAATGATCATCTTTGCCACAATGAGGCTTTCCCTTACCTCTGCACTTTGAGTTGACAATGGATGTAGCATTCTTCTTGCTCTTCTCTTTGTTTGCATCCTCGTTTTTTTGGACCACCATCCTATCGTTCATCACTACTCTTGTTTTTGTGGAAAGAGTTCCCCTTTTGTCCAACTCAAGGTAGTGTGCATGAGCACATGTCTTGTCTATATCTTGGGACTTGGCCATGAGAACTTGCCTTTTCAAGTGACCAAATAGTCCAACATATTTCATGAGCACTTCTTTATCCATGTTCATTTGGATTGCCCTCTTTCTAAACTCGTTGGTGTAGGCTTGCATGCTTTGTCTTTGCCTTGCCTCAAGTAATGCCATTGTGTCACTTGCTCTTCTTTATGGCATATAGGATATAATTTATTATATTGAAAAAGTGTACAAATATAGGTTAAAGAGGATCAATAAAACACTATTTTATACCAAATTTTTGAGATGGGGATGGTAGGGGATAGGGGGTCGTGTTTCTAGGGTGTATTTTTTGAGAGGCCATTTTTTAGGGAACAACAAGGGATGACTATTAAAAAATAGGGAAAATTTAAAAATTTGGAAAATTTCATATATTCATATAATAGCATTGATAATGCATTTATCATATACATTATAGAGCCTTAATACACAACAATAGACTTATTAAGAATAATAATAAATATTTTAATATATTTTTTTTTGGTAAATAAGCACTACCTAGGGGGTAGCTCCCTTTCATTAATAGTAGAAAATAAATTTACAAATGCTCATCTAGAGCTCAGGGTTCATACAACCATGGGCCCCAATACATTAGGAATATAAGTCCCTCAACCAACTCAATCACCAGCACAGTCTGTGCTGGAGAGAGTAAATCCCCATTATTGCTCACAAAGTGATTTTTTTTTTTCCATATTAATGAAGCAGGGGCTATGTTTATGCCCTCTCTAAAGAGCGTCAAAGCCTTTGTAGTGACTAACTTTTTCTTTTTGGTTGCTTCAACATCAAATATACCTACAATGAGTCCTTGTGTCGAGATGTTAATTTGAGATATTGTGGTCATTGTTCTCGGTCTAAGATTTGGAGTTAGTAGGTGTTTTGTGATTACCTTCGCTCGAGTCCGCCATCTGGTGGCCTAAACTAGATTAGTGAAGAACAATTCATAAGCAAGACTATCATGAACATGCCCATCCTTCCATCGATTTGCACCTATCACCTTTTGAATCACTGCCATGAGCTCCTCTTCTTGGACATTGAAGAGCCTTCTACTTTGCTTTTTCCAATCTTTAACCTTGCATTCACACACCACCTCAGTTATGCCTCACATAGCCATTGGAATGCCTTTCTCATACAAGAGGTAACACTTCTAGAGTCGCCATTTATGCTTGTGGAATTTGTCTTGGACATTCATGCTTGAACAACTAGATGGATATGGTGATATGGAGTTGCCCAATGCAAAGATATACTTATCCTTGCCAAATATTTTAATATAGTTAATAACTTAATTATAATTAATATTATTATGTATAAATAATAATATACAATATATTTTTTTAATATTTTTTATATATCATATGTTAATAATAAATATATTGAATCCAAATATATTGTGGGTGGTAAGGTGATGCCCATGATTGAGGCATATATAGGTCCCAAAGATTGTTGGATGTATAGAAAGTTCTTTTGCAATTGTCTTCTTATAGATTTAGCAATATAAATGCTAAGACAATCAAGACAATTTATCTCCCTATGCTCAAGGCAAAAATTTGGAAGCTCCCCAAACAATTACAACAGAGGATGAAGATTTGATGGCGCCAACTTTAAAAGTGTGGGAGGGTTGTATCTATAAATAATATGAAAAGAGGATGAAGAAGATTGAAAAGGCATTATCCTTTGGCATTTAGGGCTATGAAGATGATAGTTGGTAGACTAATAGAAAAGCCAAATCTCAACAAAAAATGAGATATTATGGTCATAGATTAGGTTATTAGTGGTTTGAATATGGTTAAGGAGTTGTGTTTGTTTGTTGATTAACCTCTTATTACAGGATATTTCCATGTCATATGTTTGTTTACAATGTACTAAGCTTAAGTTTTAAGAGTGAGGGACCCTATAAAATCCTCATAAAATATATCTAAAAGAATAATAACAAATGTATAAATATTTATAATATTATAAATAAATTGATTTGTAATATATTAAATTTTAATATATGTAATACATTAATATATTTAATATTATTACTTATTGATAAATATATTTAATATTATTAATAAATATTTATTATAATTACTGATAAATTATAATATATTAATATAGAATATTTATTTTAAAAATTATACTAAGTTATAATATTTATTTTCAATACTTATTATACTATGTTCTTGTTTTGAATTTACATGAATAATATAAATATTAAGTATAGACTCAAATATAGGCAATGTTTGAAAGTTAAAACATAGACTCAAACAATGTAATAATTAAAAATTGAAACAATTTTGTGGTTCCTCACTTGCAAAGAACAACTTGAGAGTGTTGTCATGAAACAATAGAATGACCGTTGTAAAATTTGAGAGAACTATGAGGAGTGACATTTTCTAGTGTATGAGATGGATTAAATTAACCTTGTCATTGAAGCAATTCTTGTAGAAGGTCAACACCTACAACCTAGCATTTTAAAGTCACTTGCAATCCTTTTATTTTTTCAATTTTTTGCTATGCTCCCCCAAGTTTCTGGGACAGGGATGGTAGGGAATGATGGGATGTGTTTTTGGTATGAGGGTACTTTTGGGCCATTTTTTAGGGGATGACAGGGGATGGTTATTTAAAAATTGGGAAATTTTTAAAAATATAGAGAAATTTCAAATATTTATATCATAGCATTGATAAAGCATTCATCATAGACATTGTAGAAGATTAATACATAACATTAGACTTGAATTGATATTTCACTTGAGAATTGACAAACAAATTAACAAAATTGGAATGCTTTCATTGTCCATGTGCATACATATTATATAAGAATTATAACAAAATTCCCAAAGGCTCCAACTTTCAACTATAAAATGACAAAAACATATAAAATATACGGCTGTCCCTAATCAGCAGATGCAACTGGTAGGTTTGTATCAAAATTGGACCTTGAGTTTGAGTCATTGCTAGTGTAAGGGGTTACCTTAGACAATGGAACCCCAGCCAAGTTCCTGAGGAGTCATTGAGTCTCCGAAACATTTCCGACACAGGGAGGGTGGTTCTAGGGTAGGGTCCATGGGTTCTTAGGGAGCACTGACTTTTTGGTTTTCTATTTTTTCTTGACTGGCTATCCTTGAGATGGTCGGGATGTCCCTTGGCCATCCCTATTGCTTCTTGAAAAAAAAGGGTGTTCTAGGCATGTTTCCTATTTTTTTTGCAAATTGGATACAGTTGGGGGATGTTTTTGACTTCTCCTTGCGTCCCCAAAATGTCCCCCATAGGATGGTGTCTGAAAATGCACGGGACACATCCCTAGGGTACATAGGTAAAACCAAGTCTTACAAGTTTGAGCCAAACATAAGTTGAAGTAGGATGAATATGATAGACCAGTACAATCACTCCAAAATTATCAACAACTACATAACAAAAATTGATCAATAAATCTGACCCAAGCCAATATGTTAATGCATGGGAGTATTAAGCAAGATTGACACATAACTCATAACCAACAATAGCCCATTCAAAACAATATAAATAAAATACAATATACACTTATCCAACAACTAATACCATCAATAAATATGCATATCAATCTTATTGATATAAGACATAATAGACTCAATTATCATTCTTTTGTTTAGCCTTCTTAGCTCTTTCTTTAGCATCCATATTAACAACAATCTTTCTAGCAAGGTCTTGGACTATGTATTTCATGCATTTTTTGAGCCACATTTCAAGGGATGCTGAAATAGACATGTCATCAAAATTTCCAAACATTGAAATATCAATAACTTTATAAGTTTGTTATCAGACACATTAGAAACACCCACTTTCTTCACATTTGAATAACTATCCTCACTACTAGAGCCAACTTTCTTCTTTCCTTTAAAATGGTTTTCAACAATTTTTTGAATCTCAACTTTATTCTTGTTAACTTGTTCTCAAAATTGCAAAGAGATAAAAGTAAGAATGACTTCCTTGCAGAAGCCAAGAGTACTCCAAATACCTTGGAAAATGTTCTTGTTTTTGCAAGTCCATAAGATCTTTGTGGAAAGGAATAATTAGACTTTATCAAGAATTATAGAGGAAAAATTAGGAACCACAATATGCCCATAAAGAACATCGCACCAATTAAAGACCTTGACCCCAACCTACATAGACCAAGAAGGTAAAAAATAGGCCCACACCATTCTAGCAAAAGCATAATAAAAAAGATTCTTAAGAGACTCTTGTTTACCATAGACTAAACATAAACTATGATTAGGTGATAGACAAGCCTCCACAACTAGTTTCCTACATATAAGAAACCGTTGAAAGAAATTATTTTTAGGTTCAAGCACACTTGAGCAAATGTTGTTGAGCTTGGTAGTCCACATGGCCTCAGGGTCAATAATCCTTAGAGGGTATTAAACTGAACATGAAAATTGTCCACCTTAGACAACACATTATACACATTTTTTGTAGAACCTCAATCAATTTATTCGCACAAGACCTTGAAAAATTAAATTACAAGTTGGTATCATAATTCCTTTGAAGGATTGGGCAATTATTATGAATAGCTGGCACAATAAGAGAATAATTTCTGTTTTTGTGAATTTGGAATATCATTAGCAGATCTAATGCCATTCCAAGAGATAATCCCTTTGTCATTAATAATTTGGCCAAATGTTTTATGCCTTTAGTAATCCACTTTAGAGTAGAGCATCCTTTTTGTAAAGCCAAGGGTTTACCATTAATTTCTATAGACCACTAAATAGATTTGAAAGGGAATAAAGGATCAACATTAATTTTAGGCACATCCCATTCAACCATAGACCTTTTTTCCTGTGCCCAAGCCTTCCACATTGAGCTAAAAACCAAAGAACTACTATTATGGCATTTAACATTCCCAAATAGGAGCTCAACAAGGCTAAGGCCTTTCCATTCTGGCATAGATTTAGGATAGTGATTACAAATATTATGCTTGACCAACACTTTACAAGGATCACAACCATTTAGAGTTCTCAAAACCCATCTCACAACCAAAGAAACACCTTGCACATATAAAATTTTCAATTCAATGCCCCCATACTCTCTAGAACAACACTAATCCCAACTAACCACATGTCTCATCCTCTCCTCCTTCCCATTAGACCAAAGAAAGGCTCTAATTAGCTTTTCAAATTGATTTAGATGAGAGGAGCATGCCAACTATGCTAAAGAGAAAGACACAAAATAGGAATAAAAAACCTTTTGACACATTTGAAACTTACCAGCAAATGATAGAAAATTTGTTTTCCATTTACACATTTTTTAACCACCATAGCCATAACCCATTCCCACATTTCTTTGAAGGATGGAGCTAGGCAAAGGGGATGCCAAGGTATCACGCTTGCTAGGACCACCCCACTCCCGACCATCTTTCACAAGCCAATTAGGGGGATCCTCCTTCCAACAAAGAATTATAGATTTATGAACAACTTTAAAACTAGAGACATTATAATAAAATTTCAATTTATTTGCAAATTGTTAAAATTTTCTTCCTCAAGCACAAGAAACAAAGTAGTATCATTTGCAAATTGGCAGTCTATTATTTGGAATAGTTACACTTGTAAGAGTAGGGCCTAAATAAGAATGTTTTAAAAAATGATGCAAGGCTTCAAGAACAATAACAAAAAGAGAAGGTGCTGGCAGACAACCTTGTCTAATCAACTTTTGGAGTTGAAAGGGAGAAGATAAAATATTGTCAACATTGACCTGTGCTATAGCATCTTGGAAAATCACACTAAAATATTTGTAGAATAATTCACTAAACCCAAAAGATCTCATGACATCCAAAATGAATGTCCATTCAATTCTATCAAATGCTTTTTAAAATCGATTAAAACCATACACAAATTTTTCCTAGAGTCTTTTACCCAAGTCATCCCCTCCCAATTAGTAAAGAGGTTCTCCAAAATGTACCTCTGCTTAACAAAACTAGTTTGAGTAGGGGAGATAACATTTGGAAGAATATCCTTAAGCCTATTGGTAATTGGCTTAGCAAATATCTTATAAGACACATTTAACAGAGTCGTAGGTCTCTAATTCTTTATTAAAGAGGAATCCCCATCCTTAGTAATATAATTATCCTTTTATTAATATCTTTCCCTAGAGTTTCAACTTTAATAACTTCACAATACAATTGCAACAAACATGGCGAGGTTCGCTTCTTGTTACATTGATAAAACTTAGTTGACAGACCATTAGTACTCGGGGCTTTATCGTTAGCAAGAGAACATAGAACGCTTTGATCTCATTCAAGGTAAAAGGCTCTTTTAACCTTTTTTTTTTTTTTTTCCAAGTTGTAGGAATCAGTTGGGTATCCGTCCCTCTATAAACTGTAGTGCGCCTGGTAAACTTTTTTCATGTGACCGGTGGTGTTGGTGCGACATGCCCTTTGGTACCACGGGTTTGGGGGCAGATTAGACCTTGTGACCTCTTGCTTGCAACAGGATGCTTTAGCCAATCGAGCTAGGCCCCCCGCCCCAAAGGCTCTTCTAACTTCATTGCATCAACAATATTTACTTTTTAAGGAACAATATATATTTTTTTAATTTCCCTATTTTTGATAATATCTAGATCAATGTCAATAAATATAAAATGATCTTGGTATAAGCCCTTAAAAGCATCTTTGATTTGGGCTTCATCCTTAGTTAGGTCCCCATTAACCTTAATACCATAATTTTTTTCCCTTATAGCCTTGGCTTTCATAAAATTGAAAAGAATTTTGACCCTTTGTCCCCCATCTTAAGCTAGTTCAATCTTGATTTGATTTGAGAACCCTTGGCCTTAAACAAAATTTCACATCTAAGCAGTCTCTTAGAGTCTTCCACTTTGTAAGTGTCCTTATGTCCAATAAGTGTGCATAGCTCTCATACCAAGCAAGAGCATACTTGAAAAGTTTTAATATTGCAAAAGAAAGTTGTTGGTCTAGGGACAATCGATGGAGACTATAGTATACCTACATTTGGGACACCCATTAGTCCAACTTTTGGGCACTAATCTCACCATCATATGATTGGATGTCAATTTTGGCTTTTGCTTTGAAGAACCTTTCTTTTGAGGATTCACCTTTCTTTAATGTTGTCTTTTGGGATTTCCATTTTGGAGAGGAGGGCCAACATCACGCTTTTCACGCTTTTCAACTTGCCTAACTTTTCATCAAAACTTAGGACTCGTGCAACATCTTCTAGTTTTCAGAACCTAGCTTCCCTTTCTTCTTCTCTTGCCATTCAAACTCTTCTTGACCATACTTTGGATTTGATTTTAGGTTCAAAAGGTAGCAAGTCTTTATTGCCACTTGATTTAGTTGTTGGTATGCACTTGCACAACCTATAAACTCAAATTTCCCAATCAAAATTATTGCTTTTATACCACTTGATCCATAAACCTCTGGGTTGATAACCCTAAAGTTGCATCATGTAATGTCCCCTTCTTGCTAGCCAGCAGGGTGTCGCCTTGCCTTCCTAATTCCCAAGGGCAAGTGTCGAAGTCAAAGGGAATCATTTATTTAATTGTTTAATTATCACATGGGTTCAAAACTACTCTTTTAATGTGATATTAAATAATTAATTAAATTATCTTCATATAAAGTGACTATGTGAAAGGGGACAAAATGAGTCCATGAATTATTTATTTTAAGTGGACTTTATAAAAGTCACTTTAAATGGGTGCAAAAGGCGAATTTAAGAAATGTGAGAAAATCAAATGAAAAAGAGTGTTTTGTCGGGTCTCTTTGGAATGAAAGAATACAAAAGAGGAGAGAAAATTCATTCGCACCGTTTTGAATACATGATTTTACATTCTTCACGGGATAGAGCTCGAGGGTTCTTGAGGGCAGGTTTCGACCCAAGGAAAGTCAGTTTCGTCAGTGAAAGAATCTGACCTAGCTGAAAGAACGAACTTCAGATTTTCGTGCTTCAGTATACAGGGTTTTTGCTGCTTTGTGGTTCGATTTTTGGAAGAGGTATGGTGCAAATGGAGGCGTCTTTCAGCATGTAATTCCTAGGTGCACATTGTTCAGGCGTGAGAATAGGATTGACGAGTTTTAGGGCACAAGAGAAGACGTGTTTTCTGTTGGAGTTGATGCGCTTCACCCTGGATCAAAACACCTTTTCATATGTTGAAGTTCTGATTTGCTGAGGCCATACATAGTGCTTGGAGGCCGAGTGAGGTTGTTGGGAGGTGTATTGTGGTTTTCCTTTGAAACTTGGACACTCTTCAGTCACTCACAAATTCGTTTCAGGCTTCCAGGAGCTGGTTCCAGGTTAGAGATTTATTGTTTGGCTCTTATGGCTGCCGCTGTAATCTCTATACTGCTGTAAGCCCATTCAATACACTGTATTCTCTTGAAATGTACTACTGGGTAGACCCTAGCCGTACTTCATTAATTATAACCAGGTCCGTGGCATTTCCATCTTGCTATTTTAGATTATGGACTGAGTTGAAACCCTTTTTGCAGTTAATATAATGACATAGATTGTCTTGAAATCTGGGTTAGCTGGATATAGCATTTCAGTGACTATAATCTCAGTAAATGCACATTAATCAGCTGATAAAAATTACATGATATTTCTGAGTAATCTCTTGATTGTATGCTTGTGATATCGAATCTAATTTATGCTCATAGCTGCTTATACAATGTCTTGTGAAGAGTCCCTGAACCGAAATGATTATTAGTCTGTTGTTGTTTCCCTCCAAATCTACTAAAATAGAATTGTCAATGAGACTGAAATGTGAACCTGAATTACATAACTGCTGGTAACAAATTCTGTGTCTCCAAGTTACAAAAAAAAACACAGTTTGGAACGCAAACAGAAAGACAGGCAATAAGCTTCAGATTGCAATATGGTGGAAGTACATATCGATATAGTATCATGTGTGTGATCTATATGTCTACTATCCCTTACTACTATTCAGTTGAGTGCAAGACTGTAAGCTTCGCAGCTGCATATATTACGTTGTGTGACAATCAGTTTTAGAGAAGCTTGTTAAACAAAACATTTTGACAGCATATACACGGGCTCTCTTCAAACCAAACGAACAATCAGAAATTATAATAGTGTATGAACAGCTCACACATCAATTGTTGGCAAAAATTCCAAGGGAATAATACAGAAAATTTAGAGCAGATTTGGCCAGCTCTTTACACATCAATAATGGATTTCTAGGTTAGCTTGTTTTTAACCACTCTTAGTAACGTGCCCTAATGAATTTTATCAATTTGTAGTAGTATTAAATGTTCAAAAACAATAGGAAATAGATAGAAACAGTATGGCACACAATGAGCAAAATATACATTGTATAGATTTCCTTTGGAGAAAATCCAATGCGTGAAAAACTCTAGGAAGGGTATGCAATTTAGTACCCCAATTCTCTATTTTAGTACCAATACATGAAGATTTGTTGTGTCTTATTTGTACAGTCACCTTTGGGTTCTCCTCTTTGTTCTCAACAACTCGCAAGAACCTTGTTCATTCTTCCTCTTTTGAATCAGCAATCTAAAAGTCCTTGTCTTTTCTCAACCTTTATTCCCTTTTTGACCATCTTGCAAAAGAGAGGACTTGTTGATTGGCATAGCCCTTTGTTGGGAAGGTGGGCGGTTACCTTGGCAATGACCATTCGTTTAATTGTCAAGAACTACCATCCAAGGTATGGCACATTGTTTGTGCTAGCAATGAAATTGCCATCATCACTATAATGGCTTTGCTAATGTGGCAAAAGGATTGTGCTTCAGGATAAGACAAGCAATTGTCACCAACAAGGTGGAACAATTTACCTTTAGGAAATTGGACACTCTCCTAGTTTATGACACTCACCATAAAAAAGAGTTACACATGGCCAATACTTAGTCATATTGCTGCCTAATAGAAGACTAGTTGTCTTTCACACAATTGTTGCACTCACTTGCACAACACCTATGTCCTCTTGCACAACTATGAAAATGTTGCACACCAACTAAGGTCTCTTGTGCAAAAATTGCGATCTTCTTGTGTAGAAATCGAGACTTGTAGTAGTTAACCAAACACATGTAAAAGTTAACATAACACTTGTAACAACTTTGTGAACACTTGTAGCATTGATACAAGTAAACTAGACTTTGCCACTAGTGTGCTTACAACATCCTACAAAGGCAATTGATTGGAAAGCCCATAGGATCCAATTAATTTTTCAGATCACAAATTTTAAACATAGTTATATGGAATCCATGGAATTTGGAGCTTTGAAACACCCTAGCTACTTTAGGTTTCTATTTTCTCAAAAAATAAAAACAATTAGAGTTTACCTCATTGGTTGTAACAGATCAAGGATTTATTTGTAGTGAAAACACAAGTAGTCAAACCTTTTCTTTTACCTAGGAAATAATAGTTAAGGCTATAAGGTGGCTAGAGAATGTTAATGTTATTGAGCAGCTTCGGGTTCATCCTTCCAGCCACGAGTGAAGACATAAATAAATGTAGCCTATCGGCTATTTATTTATATGAGTCATTTATTTAAAGGGCGCTTCTCTTGGCAACATTATAATTTCACTTGAGGCCGACCTTCTTTATGATTTGTATTTATTATTTATATTATTGTATTCTGGCCAACCTTGTAATATGAAGAGGTGCGACCTCTCTCACTTGTATATATACAAGGTCGCCTTCATCTCTTGATTATCAAGCAAGTTCGTTTTCTCTCCTTCATTCAAGTGCGAATTTTCTCCAAGAGCAGATTGCGAATTTCTGTAAGTGCAGATTTAGGTATCAAGGGAGGGCAGATTATTATCTGTTGTGTATCTAAAGTTGGTGCTGAATACTGGCCTTGTGATTGGCCTCATTGTAAAGAGAATTGTTGCCATTATTTTTATATAAGAGAGATCTTTTTTGTTGCTGGGTTTTTTCTCCCTCAAGAGAAGGGTTTCCTAGGGTATCTACTGTGTTATTGTGTCTGGTTTTGAATTAATTTTCTATGCATTAAATCTGATCGTGAAAATTGACATGGTATCAGAGCGGGTTCAAGAGCTTAGATCAGATTTGTTTAAGTCAAAATTGGAGATATTGGAAATAAGAGCAAGTCGAAGGTTCTCTAAGAGCAGATTATAATCTGTCTTTGCATCTAGAGTTCGTGTTTCTTGTCAAATTGCGCTAGACCATGTCCAGGAGGAAGTCATGTTTAGCTTGTTCACATATCACAGTTCGGGCCCCTCTAAGTTTGTGAAACCGTTCGAGCTGTGTCTTGCGCAAATTGCGATATCATTGCATATGATCTTAATCCTGAAGTGGTGTCAGGAGTCAAAGATATCGATCTCATACGAGCGACGGATGTTCATTGAAGTATGATCTATGAAGCCTTATAGCCGCCAGTCGAGTTTGAAGGACATTACCATTGAAAGGAAGATAACTTGCAACGCATTTGGTAGCATCGAAGAAGGCATTTTTTTCACAGGGAGTGTTCCCATCAAATTCCAGTTGTCGTGTCAGACAGAGACGGCTTGTGTGAGCAGGCCCATTCAGTGTTCCTCTTCCGCACATCAACATAGCTCTACCTTGCATCGGACATTGATCTACAACATATTCGTGCTCGATCTTAATCGTGACATCCTCATTACTTCATTCTCCGCATTCACGGAAGGTCAACAGAGGGAATCTTAGAACCCGTGGGTGTAGCTCCATCAAGAGCACGGAGGTTAATTTATTGATTTCTGGAAAGTGGCACGGGAGATGGATTTGGCATTTGAAGTTTTGTCGGACCTGGCCGGTTATATTTTCTTATTGCCCTCGGATTCTATTATTGCCATTGCTTGTGACGCTGGAAGCCATCGATGCCTTCTTTATGTTGATCGGTGGTTGCTTACGGCCCATCTAATGTAAGGTCGTTCTTATCATCTTTCTTTTACGGTTGGTTGGCTGTAGGCCTATGACTGAAGGAGTGATCTCATTCCCGACATCATTGTTTGGGATCGGTACAGGAGAAGGGGCGATCATTCATTCTGATCTTATGCGCACCTTCCTGATTGTCACAGAAATCTGGGGATCATGTTGAAGCACCCTTGAGAGAGATGGCATCTTCATTTCTAATTCCCTACGGGGTTCAAGATCACGCAAAGAAGATATCTTGTCTCTGTCTATCGATCTTCATCAATGTTGCTCTCTGGCCTGTTTTGACGGGTTTAGCACTTGTTATAATTCGCCTACTTCTACAGTCGGGAGTCTCTTTGTCTCTTGATCGGGGAAGTTTCTCAGACTTGTGTAACCTTGTTTGATGCCACCAGGAAGGCAACAATCATGAGTCTGATGGTGGTAATCTGCGTATGGTGGTAGAGTGGCGCTGGCCAGAGCAATCGGCTCTGTATCTCCTGCTAGTTGTGAAAGGTATCATGGCCTGGGAACTGCTCAAGAAAGTTCAAGGGACTCACACCTAATGCTGATTGGAGCTGTAGATAAGTCACTCCTACAGCTGTTTGAATTTTGAAAGCTATTGGAGGCTGAACAAAATTGAGGTCTTGTAGCTTATCTTCAAGGATGCACAAGACTAATTGGGAACACTTGAAATAGATCTGAAGAATGTTGTTAAAGAGATAAGTATTCTTTGATTGTTTCCTACTAGGCTAAAATTTAGTTTGTTATGTTGTGCAAATTTGACAATCATTGTTTGATCTTGTAGAAAAGATTGTGTTCTCTTGAATAGTGATCTCTGGTTGAGATCCCATGGAGTCATTTTCTTTTTCATTCATTTTGAGATTGAGACATCACATCAATATCATTCTCTTGGTGCATAGACTATGGTGTTGCCTTGAGAGGCTTGATCTTATATGCTGGCTATCCGAGTTGGACAGACTATCTTTTGTTGTGCTAATATCAACATTCTCGAGAGGAGTAAAAGATGGAAGAAAAAGTTATATCTGAATTTAATAAAGATAAGTTTCTTTTCCTGAGATAGTAAACTTTGTGTGATATTTCTTTGGATAGTTATAAATTGTTAGTAATTTCTTCTTAATGCTTTCAGGACATACCAAGAAGTGTAAGAGATTGCTTTCAAGAAGAGCTTGATGCATCTTGTAGGTTGAAGAATGGAGACACATCATAAAGCCATGGGACCGAGTGGATGGCTGAAGACATCTCTTCGAAAAGGAAGAACTAACCTTCAGAGGGAGTTCTATGACTTGCTGAGAATAAAATAGAGTGTTCTGGGATGAGGTCGAAGAGGACAACCCTGTATCTCTACAGAGGTGTATGTTGGAATCCATTTCTCTAAGGCAAGCGTTGCAGGCAATCTTAGACAATGAGGTCAGAAGATTGATGCAAGTACTTAGAGATGCAGATGGGAGCATTGAGAAGTACAAGGCAAGATTCATGGCTCATGGGTTTTCACAGAAAGAGGGAGTTGATTATGAAGAAACATTTGCTCCTGTTACTCGCTATACTTCTGTCAGAACCATCATCGCCATTGCTACATCTAGAGGATGGAAGATTCATCAAATGGACGTGAATACAACTTTTCTCAATGGTGTGATCGAGGAAGAAGTTTATATCGAGCAACCTGATGGATTTGAGGTTCATGGGAAGGAGTCTCATGTTTGCAAGCTGAAGAAGACCTTGTATGGTCTTAAGCAGGCTCCTCATGCATGGTACGAAAGGATTGATCGGTACCTGTCAAGTTTGGGCTTCTTGAAGAATGATGTTGACTCTAATCTCTACTTCAAGATAATCAATGGTGAAGCATTAATTTTGGTTTTATATGTTGACGATTTGATCCTTACTGGAGAAGATCATCCGATTCTTGAATGTAAGAAGGAATTGACTTCTGAATTTGAGATGAAGGACCTTGGGCTCATGCATTACTTCCTTAGAAGTCTGGCAGAAACCAAATGGAATGATACTAAGTCAAGGGAGGTACACCATTGATATACTCAAGAGATTTGGCATGGTGGATTACAAATCCATGTCTACACCTATGGAGACCAATCTACATAAATTGAAGGAGGCTATAGCTAGTTCAAATTTGGTGGATCCTACATTGTACAGACAGCTGATTGGATCCTTGATGTATCTAGTTAACACTAGACCTGATATTTTCTATGCAGTTAGTGCACTTAGCCAGTTTATGTGTGATCCGAGACAGATACATCCTATTGCAGCTAAACATATCCTGAGATACTTGCGTGGTACAGTTGGATATGGGTTGAGGTATTCTTCAGATGCAGACTTGGAGTTACTGATCCTGATTGGGCAGGTTGTGTCACAAATCGGAAGAGCACCTCTGGTTGTTGCTTCAGTTTGGGTTTAGCTATGATTTCCTGGTGTAACAGGAAGCAGTCATCTGTAGCACTGAGTACAACAGAGGTAGAGTATATTGCAGCTTGTATGGCAACTCGAGAAGCAGGCCGTAAGCTCCTTGCAGGATTGTTTGGACAATCAATGGAGCCTACTATCATTCATTGTGATAATCGGAGTTGTGTGAAGCTTTCATCAATCTCATGTTTCATGACGAACCAAGCATGTTGAGATCAAGTACCACTATATGAGATATGGTACAAGGAAGGCTGCATAGTTGAGGTACATTAGCGATGAGTAGAGGCGGATTCTCACCAAGCCTCGCTGGATAAAGTTTGGTACTCATAAGCTTGGTATGGTGGAGAATCCTTTTGAGTAAGACTCTCGGCCTTGTTAATGCATTTTCTTAGAGAATTTGAGGTGCAAGCTTGTTAATGCATTTTCTTTTGAGACGGAAGAATTTGAGGTGCAAGTCCTTGTTAATGCATTTTCTTCTGAGACGGAAGAATTTGAGGTGCAAGCCCTTGTTAATACATTTTCTTCTGAGACGGAAGAATTTGAGGTGCAAGTCCTTGTTAATACATTTTCTTCTGAGATGGAAGAATTTGAGGTGCAAGTCCTTGTTAATACATTTTCTTCTGAGACAGAAGAATTTGAGGTGCAAGTCCTTGTCAATACATTTTCTTTTGAGACGGAAGAATTTGAGGTGCAAGTCCTTGTTAATGCATTTTCCTCTAAGACAGAGGAATTTGAGGTGTAAGCCCTTGTTTCCACCCTTTGAGCTTGAGTCATGGTGGATGTCGTGTGAGACTCCATGACATATCTTGTACTTGTGAATGTCACGTTGAGGTGACAACATCATGCAAGTGATGAACACTTGTACACACCATAGTGTGGTTGTTGCCATTATGGTTGATATCGTATTGAGGCGATATCTAATATCACGTTGAGGTGATATTCTCCTTTTCACATCTGGTTGTAGCCAATGTGATGAGTATCATGTTGAGATGATTTGTCTTGAGCAGCTGGAAGTTCTCTCCCTAGCTGAGAGGGAGTGTTAATGTTATTGAGCAGCTTCGGGTTCATCCTTCCAGCCACGAGTGAAGACATAAATAAATGTAGCCTATCGGCTATTTATTTATATGAGTCATTTATTTAAAGTGGGTGCTTCTCTTGGCAACATTATAATTTCACTCGAGGCCGACCTTCTTTATGATTTGTATTTATTATTTATATTATTGTATTCTGGCCAACCTTGTAATATGAATAGGTGCGACCTCTCTCACTTGTATATATACAAGGTCGCCTTCATCTCTTGATTATGAAGCAAGTTCATTTTCTCTCTTTCATTCAAGTGCGAATTTTCTCCAAGAGCAGATTGCGAATTTCTGTAAGTGCAGATTTAGGTATCAAGGGAGGGCCGATTATTATCGGTTGTGTATCTAAAGTTGGTGCTGAATACTGGCCTTGTGATTGGCCTCATTGTAAAGAGAATTGTTGCCATTATTTTTATATAAGAGAGATCTTTTTTGTTGCTGGGTTTTTTCTCCCTCAAGAGGAGGGTTTTCCCAGGGTATCTACTGTGTTATTGTGTCTGATTTTGAATTAATTTTCTGTGCATTAAATCTGATCGTGAAAATTGACAGAGAAAACATTTAGTGGTTGAATGATTTTTTTGAATTTGGTTTGGGTGAAGTTTATGATCTACCTCTTTTATTTTTTGAGGTAAGCTATCATTATGTCTATATGAATGTGTTCACTGTTCATTAAACTAAACTTGGGCCATGCATTGGATATACACCATATATTTTAAAAGCAAGAATATATGGTTCAATTCTAGCTATTTTATTGGTTAGTTTTCTTATAATGTATGGTATTACATGATTTGGAGAGAATAGAAATTGAAATTCATTTTAGAGCCTAGGGCTATGTCATCGAGTTTGTTGAATCTAATCCTTGAAGTTTGAAATTTGGCGCATGTACACTTTAAAAAAACAATTTTTTTGAGAATTTTCCCTAAAATTCATATGGAAAAAGGGCTAGGTCTTTGCTTTAATTAAAATATATTTTTGAAAAGCATTTTTATTAGAATTTTTTTGATTTTTCTAATAAAATAGCACTTAGGACAAGTCAAAACACAATGAATGTTTGTTTTGATTGCATTGTTGAGTTGTGGGATGTGACTATCAAAGATGTTAGTTTAGTGATGATTGTGCACTAGGGGTGGGGGGGGGGTCATGCTTATTGTTTATAGATAACGATTGATATATTCAAAACTACTTGCCAAGTTGAGACTTCTTTTGTAGATCATTGATCTTTTCTTCAACATTGGGATGTAATTGCCTTTTGTTGTGAGAGGTGGAAGTGACTATAGTTGGTAGCTATGAGAGATGGAGACAGGTCTAACATTTCCTCTACATTTTTCTTATGCATTTGTTTTCTTCTCCTTCTAAGTCTTCTATTATCTTCTTTGATTGTTTAGGTTTTATTTTGTAGATTTACGTTTTGTTATTTACATACTTTTTTTGATAGGTAAGCATTGCCATGTGGGCAGCTCGCATTATATTAACTTCAAAAGATCAAAAGATACAACAACTCAACTAGAGCACAAGATTGCTCATGGAGATTTCAAAGCCATCAGAAAAAGTAGGCCTTTGGTGACTCTTGAAAGATGTTCAATCTGAGGAGGAGTGAATAAGTCCCCATAGTTGCTGATGTAATAATTGAATGTTTCCATGTTCTTCTCCAATCCTTCTTTGAATAGAACCAATGCCTGTGTGGATATTTTTTTTAAACAAAACATTGGCATAAAAAATGCCCATAATAGTGCCAATAGATTGCGACTTGTTTATTGTTGGAATGGCCTTGAGAATTGCCTCCTTTTGGGGAGGATGAATCAAACTGCTAGCCATCATGTGTCCCCGGCTCTTCCTCCCCATCAACTACACCATACTTGTTAGAAAGATTTAGTAAACTCTCTTGTCATGTAGGTGTCCATTAAACCACTTTGCCTGGCCTTTAGTCTTGATTATGGCTTCCTTTGTGCCTTCAACATTCGTCTTGAACAACCTCCTTACTTGTGCTTTGGCTTCCTCTTGAGGACAGTTGCATTCAACCTCAAAGATCTTTCGCTCAACCATTTTGCAAAAAGCGATGAATCCTTGGTCACTTATAGTGAGTGAAGATAGTAGCTCTTGAGTAGTCCATTTAGTTAAGGGACAAAAGGAATCACAAAGAGGATTATGTAGTTCCTGTTCTTGTACCATTCCCGCACATAGTCAATTTCGATGTCGATCGATTGTGAGGTTCTTTTAGGTGCAACCAACCTTTCCTTAGTCTTTGTTTGTTTGATGCTTCCACCACGCTACAACAGTCTAATGCTCCCACCTTTGTTTTGAGTTGAGGTGACCAATCCTTTGAGGTCGTGTCAGTAATGCAATATCCCGAGATTGAACTTTTGACAATTTGGGTTAATCGAGAAGATTGTTCCTATCATGTGGTCTATCCTCTGAGTTGACTCCCTCACTAGCCAATATTTGATTTAATTTGTTCCAAGAGGCCGAGCTGTTATCTATCATTACTAGTTCTTTTTGTCTTACTCCAACATTAGCCAGTAGATCCGCTACCTTATTCACCTCTCTGTACACATGTGTTATTGAAAAATCTTCGAAAGTTTCCAAACACGTCCAAATTGCCTCGATCCATGATTGGAGTTTCTAACTTGAAATCGATTTTTTTTTATTGTGTTTACACATTTGAGAATCTCCTTCTATATCTATCTTGTTAATGCCTTTCTTTTTGTGCAACCAAAGACCACTTGGCAATTTGTCCATCTTTGCCTTATTGTTGGTAGTGTCTTGAATGTTTTTGGATAGGGCCCAAACCAGCTGACCAAACACATCTTTGATAATGCACCCCACCCCAACAACCCCCATATTGCCTTTTGAGGCAGCGTTGAAGTTCAGTTTAAGTCTTCCGTTGAGCGGGGTGATCCATTTAACAAAGTTTTCTTCTAGAGGTAGTATCAGTCACTTGATTCAGATGTGAAGGAAATTTGAGGTTGCTCATTGTTTCATTATTGCATTATCCCAATTGATGAAAGTTACCTTTGTCAACTTTTCAACTCTAGCATTTATTACTTCTATGACCCCTTTCTCTATTCTGTGGATGATTGAACTTTCTATCTCATTAAAGATTCAATGATTACACTCTTTCCATAGTTGCCATAAGACCATCAAGGGTGATGCTATCCAGATTCCGGCCCAAAAGGAATTTTGATGCAATTGAGGTCAACTTCTCAATGTTTTCGCGATATCTTGTCTTGGGCCATGTTAGTTGAGTTTCATGTCAACCAATCTCAACATAGTGATGTAAAGTTGTAGTTGAGAAGTAAGTGGTGTGTCGATTCATCATTTTGTTTGCAAAACGGGCATTTGCTTGCGTCCAATATCCCTACAATTTGGAGATGATCACTTGTTAAGATTTTCTCATGCATCGTTGTCTATGCGAAGGTTCCTGCCTTAGGGAGGACATACTTATTCCAACATAGGTCTTTAGGCTAGGTGATATCATTTTGCTCTAAGTGGAGGAGTTGGTAGCCAATTTTTGTTGAATACTCTCTTGATTTGGCTCCACACCACACAATTTTGTCTTGCTGTGTGTTCAAGGATACTTTTTTATTTTTTAGCTCGTTCAATAAGTTTTACTTGGCTTCTTCACTAATTGGGAATTGCCTAACATCAACCCACTCATAGTTCTTGTCAGGGATGTTGTTCGTTGGGTAGACGCAATCCGCCAACTTTGTGCCTTAAATTCTCACTAATGTGTGTTGACATTCTCTTAGCTTTGCATAGCTTGAGAGAGGTTCGTGACTGTCCCATGAGTTGCTCTAGATGTCTGCTTTTAGTCTGTTGTTTACTTTCCATGTTAAGTGATCCATGATGATCGAACGACAGTGCCATATGAATTTCCATATTGGAGAACTGCTCATGGTATTTGCGATAGTTAGAATTCTACTTGGGTCACTTTTGTCTAAATATTTGTTTTGAAGCACTTTGCACCATAATTTGTTTGGGGTTGGATACAACTTCCAAACCAGTTTGGCCCCAAATCCAAGTTTTGCAATCAAATGGCTCTTATTCCAGTGCCCCCTTCAGAGGTGGTTTTGCATGTAGTATTCTAGTGTACCAATGGAACTGTTTTTTCTTAATTCGATCCTTCCCATAAGAGTTTCTTCTTTACTCCCTTCAGAGTGGATGATGCTTTCTAGTGAGTTGTAGGCAAGACATAATGTATATTGGTATAGTTGCTAGAACCACCTTGATCATTGTGATACACCCAACCAATGTGAGCCATCTACCTTTCCATGATGAAGCTCTAGTTTCACAATTCTCAATGACATTTTCCCATAGGCTTGTCCTTGTTGTGCCTTTGAATATCGGAGCCCCTAAATACTTGGCTAAATTGTATCGATTGTGAAGCCCAAGTAGTCAACAATTCACTTTTGCCACACCTTCTTGGTGTTGAAGAAATATATCTTTGATTTTTCTTTGTTTAGAAGTTGGCCAAAGGTGGATATATATAAGTCTAGAGTTTCCTTGATTACTTTTGCCTTCCGCATATTTGATTCTCCAAATATAGCAGTATGATCTGCAAATTGAATGTGAGTTATCATATTCAAATTTCTTGCCACATGAACACCTTTCCATTGCCTTGACTATTGTCTTTGTTTTATCGATCATCCTAGGGCTTCATCCATTAATACAAATAAGAAGGGAGATTGAGGATCTCCTTGATGAATTCCATTCGATCTTTCAAAGAACCTGCATAAAGATCTGTTCACGAAAAGGGAGAAACGAGTTGTAGAAATGTAATGGAAAATCCATCGAAACCATTGGTTACATAACCTGATTTTTTTTCAAAATTGTCATCAAGAATCTCCAACATACTCTATCATATGCCTTGCTTATATCCAACTTTATCATCATGTGTTTTTGTTTCATTTTTTTCTATTGAGTGAATGATTTTGTTTGCCAGAATGATACTGTTTGTGATTTCTCTCCTCGGGGTAAATCCATTTTGCTCATTCAAGATAATGTGATTCAAAATCTCTTTGATCTTGTTGGCTAATACCTTTGATTATCTTGTAAACTGTGTTGCACAATGATATTGGTTTGAAATTTGAAAATGAAGTGCAATCCGTTTTCTTGGGAATGAGTGCTACAATCATATTGTTTAATTCTTTCACAAATTTACTCTTTATTTTGAAGTCCTTTGGTACTTCCCATACTTCTTTTCCAATAAAATGCCAACATTTTTGGTAAAAAAGAGTTGGAAACCTGTCCAACCTAGGGGCCCTGTTCTAGTGAAGTTGGAATGTAGCCTCTTTAATTTCTATTTTAGTGAATGGTGTTGTGAGCATTCAATTGTCTACCTTTGAAACCAGAGATGGGAAGCAGTTTGTGATTTCCTCAATTATCAACTTGTCAGCGGATCCATGTGGCGCGAATAAGTTTTGAAAAAAGCTTACAACAACCATTTCAATGTCTTCCCTAGTTGATACCACAATACCTTTTGAATTTTGAATCACATCTATTTTGTTTTGGAGTCTTCTTGACTTTACTGAATAGTGAATGAACTTTGTGTTTAGGTCCTCTTTGAGCCATGTTCCCCTTGCTTTTGACCTCCAATATACTTCCTCTTGAGCTAATATATCTGAATGCTCTATTAGTAGATTTTTTTCTTTGATGAAGTCTTCTTCAAACATCCCATCTTGAATGACTCTTTCATTCAATTCGAATAGTTCCCTCTCTATTTCTCCTCAAAAGTATTCTTGAATGATGATTTATTCCATCCTTTTAATTTCCCTTTCAAATGTAATTTTGCGATGAAGATATATCTTTTTGTGCTTGACTTTTTGGGAGCCTCTTCCCACCATTTTTTCATTAGGTCCACTAGGTTATCCCTTTGAACCACATATGTTCAAATTTGAAATAGCTATTTGTTGGGGGTGAATCCGATTTGAGTTCCAATTCGACAAGGAAATGATCTAAGCATGATATCAGGAGGATTTTGGAATAAAAAACTACAAGTTTGTTTAGCCATTAGTGTGCGAATAGGAATCGATCAAGTTTCTCAGATAAACTGGAAAACCTCAACTGCCTATTTGTCCATGTAAATGCATCGTTTTTGGGAGGAATGTTGCCTAGTCCAACAAATTGAAGTCCTTGATTGTGGCTAATTTTGTTTATATGCCTCCCCTCTTTTCCTCTAACTTCAATATCACATTAAAGTTTCCGCCCATTATGATTTTGTCATCCTTGTGGATTGTTAAATGAGAAGACAGGGTTTCCCATAATCTATGCTTTTCCTTTGTTCTTATTGGGCCATGTATATTGTATAGAAAAAGGGACTCTCGAAAGAGAAATTTCTTACCTTGCACATGATCCAATTGTTTTCTTCTATGCATGAGCAGACGACAACTTTGTGCGGATCCCACATGATGCCTATTTCCCTAACCGATCGAATTGCTTTGGAGAAAATTTTGTTCCATATCTTGCAATGTTTTAGAAAGAGATTTGCCTCACTTGAACTTAACTTTGTCTCATGGAGAAGAATGATGTCAACCAACAGTTTTTCCAGATGGGGCTTGGTCATGCGCTGCTGGTTTGGGGTATTGAGGCCCCTAACATTCCATGTGACGATCTTCATTGCTTTCCAAGGCAGAGGTTTCCTCCCTTGGATCTCAACACGTATTCCTTGATATTAGTCAGTCCCTTTTCCACCACAGTCTCCTATTTTTGTTTATTTGTTTTCCTCCCATTCTTCTCTACTTTTAGTCAACATTCCAGGGCTTTGGATGTTGATTGGCTGATGCACCTTGGATCTACAATTCTAATTTCATCAAATTCCAATTCTTTGTCTTTAGACCGCTAGTATTTTTCCTTTTGCCCCTTCGATTCATCATTTTGCTTTTGTTTCTCCTTTTCCATTGAGGGATTTGTGGTATGATGTGCACATGCCTCCACCATTAGGGTATTGTCAAAGTCCTTCGTTTTTTTGTTCGTGGATCTTTTATTTGATTAGTGGAGCCGGGCTAGGGTTTTACTTCGGTCTTACTTCATGAGACTCAAAGCAATTATCCTCCTTGGCCTTCTCCCTTCATTCCTTCTCAGGTTCATGTTCGTTATTCTTGGGGCAATTCAATTCCTAGTGTTTCTTGCTTTGACATGCTATGCAATAGAAATTCTTTTCTTCAATGTCTATCGATTGCATCCATTCCCTGAATGGGGTATCCATATATATCTCCAACATAATTGGTTTAATGTGTGTGACACGTATTGTGGCATAGAGGAGTACTCCCATATTGTCTCCAATCATATTTAACTGCTTCTTAGTCCAAAATTCGTAGAGAAAGTTATACAATTTGATCCATGCAGGCTTTGCATGTGTGCAATATTCTAGTGGGTTGAAATTAGCAGCCCACTTTTGGATGTATAGTGTGGAGTTGGACATTTGCCATGGTCCACATTCCAACATTGTTGCACGATCCTGTTCATTTCAAAACTCTACATAAAAGAAGCCCTTTGACACTACTCGTGGTGGCGAGCATTGTTGCCAAGCCTTAGAAACCCAATCTTCAATTTGTTGCCTCAGAAATTGCTTTCCAAATCTTGTTATTATTGCTTTTTCCAATAGGTTTGTAACCAACATCTCTTTGAAAAAAATGATCTTCATTATTTGATTGCTCCTCTCTGATCTTGGATTTGTGTTTTGTAATTTTTTGGACTTTCATGACATATTTGTTGGTTTTTATTACATATATTTTAATAATAAACTTTATTTTATTTTATTATATTAATATTTATATATTAAATCTTCATTTAAACATTAATTTAGACTTCTAGTTCTAATTATTAATATATATTTTAAGCTTATTTATATTTTAATAAATTTTAATTAGATTATATTTAAATTATATATATATTATTTTACTTTATTGTTTAGCAATGTCTACATATATTGACAATTTTGTGAATTTATTTCTTAGATTAAAAAATAAAATAAAATTTATATAGATGAATTTTTTTATTTTTTTTTATTCAAGGGGTAAACGCTTTTGACCAGAGCTATGAACCGGATACAACCATTCAACAATAACACCCCAATGGGGTTTGAACCTTGGTGGCAAGAACAACAATGCCAACTATAAACCATCACACCATGCCAATACCGGCCAAAATTTATATAGATGAATTTAATCACGATTTTTTTCTAACTTTATTGTTACCAAAAATCTGTTTTTTTTTCTTGTTGAACTTGAACATGAACTCAAACCTTGTGACACAAATCTAGGGTATTTAAAGTTTTAAAAAACTATAGAAAACCTAAGTTTATATGTGCCAAGAGCACAAATACTTTTAGAGTTATGTCTTTGTTGTTGCATACCAAGATTTATCAACAGAGAAAAAACTCATAGTTAATTCAATTTTTTATGTGGTAAATCTTGGGCAAGGTTATGAGTTGTCTCTAAAAGATGATTAATATTTAAAACTTTTTTTTGAACTTGGTGAATAGTTAAAGCTTTTCTTTTTGAAGGGTCTTCATCATCACTTCCTCCTTCATCAATATTCCGAGAATCGCTTGAAGATGAAGAGTGGGAAGAAGAAGATCTTGTTTGTCTTACTTCATTTTCATTATTCCTTGATGTCCTCATAAATGAAATCATGGTTGTCTACCAAGATAACTTGATTGCTTACTCCAAGGATCAAAATCAATTGGAGTTATTCTTCTAGAGATGTTTAGAGTATGAGATTTCTTTGAATCCCAAGAAATGTATCTTTGGTTTGGAAGAGGGTAGGCTTTTGGGCATATTCTGTCTAAAGAGGGGGTAAGGATTGATCTTGAATGTGTCAAAGCCATTGATCTTATCTTGCAGCACAAGATTGTCAAAGTAGTTCAATCGTTCTTTGCAAAAATAAACTTTGTTAGGAGGTTGGTTCCTAACTTTGCAAAAATGACAAAGGCCATTTCCAATGACTTAAAAAAGGTACAGTCAACAAGGGGGATTAAGAAATCAATCGATTCCTTTGTAGGAATTAAAGATGCATTAAATGATGCATCAATGCTATCAAGCTTGGATTACTCAAAGCCTGTTCAACTATTCTCCTTTGCCTCGGTCTTCACTATTGCTGGTTTTTCTCCTATAGAAGAATGATGAAGGATACTAACAACTGATAACTTTCTTTAGCAAGTCCTTACAAGATGCTAAATTGAACTATTCCATAATGGACAAGCACACCTAGGCTCTTGTTAAGGTAGTAAAAAACTTCATAACATCTCATTGGAGTGAAGATCATGGCATTTGTACCTCATACGATTGTTCGAGATATTTTCATGTATCAAGAGGCATTAGGCAAAAGGTGCAGGTGGATTAGCAAGATCCAATAGTTTGGCATGAAGTTAAAAGAACCTAGTTGGTTAGAGTTCAAGGTCTAGCCAAGTTAATGGTTGAATCAAATTTGGATGCATCTAAAGTGCATTAAGTAAACTCTGACCAATCTCTTTTTCCATGTCAATTTAGAGATCGTCCTTGGTATAAGGACACAATATTTTACTTAGAAAATCTAAGTTTTCATCTAAAGCTAAATGACAAACATAAGAGAACATTGACGCTTGATGCTTAGAGATACATATTGCTCCAAGGCCAAGTAATGTGGAGGAATCTTGATTGTGTCCTTCTAGAATGCTTTGATGAGGAGTAGTCCAAGAAGGTTGTTGAGGAATGCCATAGATGGTTGTGTGGTGGGCATCTGAAGTTGAAGACTATTGCTCATAAGATCATGAGAGCAAGTTATTGGTGGGCTACATTGTTCAAGGACATGGCCAAGTTTATAAAATGTTGTGATGCTTGCTAGAGGTGTTTTGGTAAGTTAAAACTTGCAAGTGCACTCCTCTTCACTACCTTTTCAGTAGAGGCTCCTTTTCAACAATTGGGCATAGACTTTGTAGGGGAAATAACAAAAAAGTCCGACAATGGATATAAGTGGATATTGGTGGCCATTGATTACTTTATAAAATGAGTAGAAGTAGTCCCTACACGAAATGCCACATCAAAGGTGGTGATTTATTTTTTGATCAACAATTTTATGCTAGATTTGGCATACCATCCAAATTAATTGTTCATAATGCTATGTGCTTTAGATCCCGAGACTTTGTTGACATGTTTCCTAAGTATGGGATCTCATTAACACATTCATCTCCTTATCATTCACAGGGAAATAGACAAACTGATTCCAGTAACAAAAGAATCATAAATATTATTAGAAAAATCTTAGATGTGGACAAGAAGAGTTAGGACGATAAGTTGAAATTTTCTGTTTGTGCATAGGTAATAACTTGCAAGAAGGCTATTGGAAAGAGTCCATTTGAGCTAGTATACGGTATGGAGGCCAAACTTTGAATTAGCCTTGAATTATCAGTCTACAAACTGCAGTAGAAGATTGAAGGGGAAGAAGAAGATGCCATTTTCTGAAGAGTGCATGAGTTGACCGAGCTTGAAGAGACAAGAGGGGCTGCCCATGGGAGAAGTTTGCAAAGACAACAAAAAATAAAATACCTCTTTTGACAAGAGGGCTTTTAAGAGGAAGTTTCAGGTTGGGGATCTTGTCCTCACGTGGAATTCCTAGTTAGAAGACAAGGGAAAACATGGAGAATTTGATGCCCCGTGGGTTGCTCCTTATCCAATTGTTGAAGGATGTGGTCAAGGCACTTTCTACCTTAGGAGCCTAGATGGAGAGTTCATGGAGAATTTGATGCCCTATGGGTTGCTTCTTATCCAATTGTTGAAGGATGTGGTCAAGGCACTTTCTACCTCAGGAGCCTAGATGGAGAGTTCATGGTTAACACTTCAAACACTATTTCTCTTGATGGTGAATTTCTTTTAACCTATGCATATAAGATGTATTTTTGCAATTGTTGGTGTTTTGTCTTGTAAATATTGTGTTGTGTGTGCCTTTGTGCAGTTATGATCCTTGTTTGATCATGATGAAGTGTGTGTTGTCTTTTCTGCCTTTTGTCTTTGTTTTGGTCTTCTACCAGAGAATTAATGGGATCTTGTTGTGCTTACAAGAGGCACATGTTCCCAACTAGAGCTAATGTTGGAACCTAGTTTTGCAAGCCTCAAATTTTGTTGACTTGATTGTGTTTACCCATGTGCTATATTGTCTTTGTATTAACCCACCTTTTATAACTGATATAAGAAGGTATAAGTGGGTTGTTCCTTTGTAAAATTTCTCCCAAGTTTGCCTATGGTATCCCCTATATGTTTGTCATGCTTTAATATCTTCAAAATGTTAAAAAAATCTAAGCATTTAAGTTATATGGATAATTTCCTTTGGTTTTGTGTGTTTGTCAAGATGTTGGGCTATTGGAGTTGTCCTTACCATCATAAACTTCCTATTGATCTCAACAACCCACTCATGCCCTTGTTGAAATTCATTAGGTGTTGGTTTTGTAGCTTTTCATGTTGTTGAGATGTCATTCCATCCATCCCATGTCTAGAAAGCTTGAGTTGTTCCTTAGAAAGTTTTTTATCGTTGGGGTGTCAGATTTGTCTCTCCGTTGGGGTACCGATTCCCTTGCATCTCCTACCCCCACTGTCTCAATCTTTCACTAGTTATAGAATACTTTAAAGTGTTTTGCAGTCCCTGATTTGGTTCTCAATCAAGGAATCTATAGATCAAACTCCTTCCATGCAAAGTAGAAATATTTCTTACTGCCTGTCATCATAACTGCATCAATTTTTTTCTCCAAAATAGAAGAACCAGATCCTGTCACCATATTCCTGAATGAGCGGGACGGAGGGGGTAGGCAGAAGGGCAAGATTCTCCCAACATGGAATCATAGAGAAAACCCAGAGAAACAGAGAATTTAGAAAACCAAAAGTTCAATGCAAATACAGTAGAATCAGAAAAAACTGCAAACCCTAGTAGAGCTCATTTTCCCTTCTACTCTCATTGAAACAAATTTATAAATGCTTGCTTTTTCCATAGTAGAAAAAAATTATAATTAGTTCTTAACCTCTTTGTATTTCTACTTTGGTTTTTAGACATGTCAGGGGTTTATTCATTTTTTATTCGCCCCTTCTAGTCAGGTCTTTCATCATTTCATTGATATAGTCATGTACTTTTTCCAGGTCTTGGATTTCCTCTTACACTTCTACTTGCTATTATAACTTGAGGTTGAACTGTCTTGGTCATTTGTTGACACTAATGAAATATTTTTTTCTCATTGAACACGTGAACTTGAATAGTGCCTCCAACTGTGTTCCTCACACTTTTGGTAACTTTCAGGGCACAGGGATAGTTATATTCCTGGCATGGAAACTGTAATTGCTACAACCAGTGGTTACAGAGGGAGAGAAAAAGCCAAGCTCATTGAATTAATCATTGAAACCGGTGCAACATACACTGGTAGCCTCACAAAGAGCAACACACATGTGGTATGGTGTTGACTTTTGGAACTGAACATGTATCTATGGATTATATTTATTCTACTAGAAATTGTTGGATTTTATTTAAGTTGTAAGACATTTATGGAGATATTTGAACTTGATGCATATGCTAACACTTTTCCATGTAAACAAATTTTGTTTTACAGGTTTGCTGGGAGTTTCAAGGACCTAGATTTGCACTGGCAAAAAAACTCAGGCTAACTGTAGTTAATCATAAGTGGTTTGAAGAATGTTTGCAGGCAGGAAGGCATCTTACTGAGAGTCCTTACATTATGTGCTGGTAAAGCTGATAGTCTTAAATCCCAGGATGAAATGCATTTTTTCTCAAAGTGATGGCTTCCACAGTCCACATTCTATTAACAAATTAAATTCTGGATATATCCTGTTTTTCCATCAATTGATCCATTGTCAGGAGAAAGCGTGTTGATTGATGCAATCCAAAATGCCACCTTATCTGATTTTTAATATCCAGATCATATCCGTAATTTTATTTGTTAATTCATTTTATCCATAATTCCAGCCTGTAGGTTTCTCATTTGTGTACTGTGAAATCTCTGAGTCTGGTCTTTTAACATACTCACAAAGGATATGCTTTGCAATATGATGAAACACTGGCCTTTACTCTTATATTTTTATGCTTTTTCTTTCAGTTGATTCCAATCTACCTTGCATCCTCTTCTGTGGGTGTGTATCACCCTTATATTTTCAAACATGGAGAAGCCTATCTGCAGTTTCTAAAGCTCTCTGTCACTTTGAAACTGTTGAATTGTATAACCTCAATGAATTATTGAAGCTTGTTTTAGCTAGAGAATTTAATGCAAGTCTTTCCTGAGCATGCAACCTTGGTTTTTTTAGTGGGAGTAGGTGATGAAAGTTCCTTGGACCACAAGGCAAGAAGAAATCTTGTAAATAATTCTTTAAATCTATGAAAAATAACCATTTTGGAAATTGAAGGAACAGTTTCCCACAATATGAAACAATGTAATCTATAGGAGCCAGGTTTAACAGCCAAAATATGGTTAAGTCACAGAAATACTCTTTGAAATATTGAGAAGTGATGCTCTTTGAGATATTGTCATTCCTTTTTGTTTGTGTATCTTTTTCAACTAGTTTGGTTCATGTGTTCATCTTGAATAAATATTCAGAGAGAGAACGGTGTGTGCTTACATTTCTGAATAGAAACATCAATGCTGTCTGATTTAAATTATCTAACTCACATTTCTGAAGAGAAAACATTGATGGCCTCTGATTTAAGTTAAGCTAACAGTAAGAAGTAGACTTTGTGCAAACAAAATGTAAACTTGTTTTCATTAATGCATGGTGTAATATTTATACAAGTTCTAAAATTTGCTTGCCCATTTGTGAACATTTAAGTTAGCTTCAGGTGGTCTATCATGTTAATAAGATGCTTTTAACTTTGTTTTATGGGGGATTAAAACTTTGGAGAAAATGCAGTGGTCGAGAGGTAGGGCCTTTATCATGGGAACCTCCTGTACTTGCAGAAGTGACTAGACAAAAGAGAAGACCTTTGTCTGATGACGAGGCATCTTTAACATCCGATTCTTCAATACCAATTCTCTACAGGGGATCTCCATTAAAAATGCTCGGAAACTGCTTTAAGAGTCCCAAAGTTGCAGTAAGATCATATAATAGTAATGAAGAGGTAAATTTTCTTTTCCCAGTGTTTTGAAGGGAATGTGCTATGAACAATACTGGTATATGCTTGAAGGCCAAAGCTTGATATTTTAATTTCCTTCTGGGGTGTAATAATGCAGAATAATAGGCCTATCTCAAGAAGAAGAAATAACCAAGTTCAGCATAAACAGGTAAATACTTGACTTGATGCACACGAGAAACCTTTGTTATGTAATTCTTGGAGGGATCACAAAGCTTGAACTCTGTTCTGTTCCATTTGTCACCGAACTGACAGTTTTATTTGGTGGCTGCTTCTGTAACTAGCCTTTACAGGATTTGACCAACAAATCATATAATCAGAATGCTCAAATTGAAGACATGAGTTGTTCAACTTCAAAGCAAAACATGGAGAAACAAAGAAGAAAAACTCGTCGTCTAGTGAAAAAATCAGACTATGGTAGCATTTTGAATTATTTCACACCTTTTGAGGATGACACAGGAGAACCAATTGGTACTCGTAATGTTGTTGAGGATAAAGAAAGAAGTGATTTCAAAAATTCAGGGATTGTACCTGAACCAGGTCATGGGTCTTCCCCTCCAGAAGATGGTATTGAAGTTATCTACTGTACATCTACAGGAAGTAGAAAAAATTCAATTAAAGGGCATACATACAAATCTACAGTTGACATGGATATAGATATTGAAGATGTTGGGAAACCTTTGTCTCCAAAACCATCAGATCATAACTTTTCTAATGAGGTAGTGTGTCCAATATGTTTGACTGAAGCCAGTGAATCGAGGGGAATTCTACCATGTGGCCATCATTTCTGCTTAGAATGCATCATCAAATGGGCTAAAATATTGGTAAACCGTATAACTTTCCACTCTATGTTTTAACTTTTAAGCCATACTTTCATTGTCATGATTATATTTTTGTGGCTGCCTCTATATTTAATGGTTGCTTTGTTAAGTTTTGATCCACAAACCCTTTGATTTTTGCTTGTGGGATGTGTTACAATACATCATAATTTATTTCAGTTAATTAAAATTCTTCATACAAAAACAGAATACCAGTAAACAGTTCTAGGCTCATTTTATGTCCTGGTTATTTTACAGGTCTCCCAGAAAAAGAAACCACCTTGCCCTGTATGTAAGGAAATCTTTGGATTTATTTTTAAGAATCAGGCTGATTGTAATGATCAGAAAATCTATTCTCAGACTCTCCCAGAGTTTACTGATGATAATATATATATAGTTGGTGAGAATGGTCTGGAAACTAATCTGCAACTCCCAGTGGTAAACTTTCTACTTAGTCGAGTAGTCAAATGCTCCTAAACAATAACCTTTTCAGTGAAATGGTAAGAATTAACTACAAATTTGTTGTTTGCATTTAGCAGAATTTACAATGCAATATATGTGGGAGTGGGGATACAGAGGAACTTCTTCTAAAATGCCATCGTTGTGGAAGGAGAGCTGCTCATGCATTTTGTTTGGATCCACCTTTGCCTCCAGTTTCTGATGTGCCATGGACATGTGCTCCTTGTATTTCAGGAAGAAGGCTGGTTTATGAATTTCTTTAGGTACAGCTAATGCAAGAAATAATTCTATTTAAATGAATAATAATTTATGATATATGATGTTATTTAGATTTTAAATCACAAAGTCTTGTTAATTCTATGTAGAATATTATTTTTAGATAACTTATATGCCCTTTGACACCATCAAGTAGCTATGGTACATAATGTGATGTCAATGAAGCAGGTTCTAACAACGTAAGTTCAAAAGCTTGGAGTTGTAGAGGAAGGCCTTTATAACACAAATCGATTTGGCTTGGTGCGCATGATGTATGAAACGTAACAATTTTTAGTACCTGCCAAAGGCAGGTAACTATCGCAATCTAAATTGCTTAACAGGGGGAATACAAATGAAAAGCAAGAATTTTTTTATGGAAAATTAACATTTGTCTTTTGCAAAGTTAATAGCATTGAAAGATGCAATTTTTTTAACAATTTCTTTTTAGAAAATTAATTATTGACAATCTGATTGGCTGAGGAAGTTTGAGTCATTTTTTGGGCTTTCACGTCATTTGAGAAAACGGGTGCTTATAAAACAATAAAATATTAACAAATTAAATATAGTGTACTGATATCTGATTGGATGTCCATGTTGCAGGATTAAAATAATAAAACATAAAAAAATTAAATATATTATACTGATATCTGATTCGATGTCCCTGTTGCAGGACTATTCAAAATATGTAATAAAATTTTCTGTCTTGTCTGGTGCCAAAGGGGAAGATGTAGTACATTACTACTGTTGTGCAGGGAACATAGGGGTACTTGTTACATTTATTCTACTGACATCTATGGCGAGAGGAGTCATATCTGTTTCAGTATACAGGCTGTCAGCTACAGATTTCTTCATGACCGCAATCTCCCCTTCAAAGACATTTTTTTCTGCTTCTTAACAGAGGAATGCTTATTTATTTTTCTTCTTTTCCCTTTCTCCTTGCAACCAATATGGGAGCCATGGCCAAACTACAAAATGGTTACAGTAAGGAACATTTTTTTCTTTTTTCTTTTATAGCTTAGATTTGAAACTGGTTATAGATTATATATCATCATCCCTGTTCTTAGTTTTTTAGAGGATTCCCATTATACAACAATAGCCTGCACAAACCTCCATAAGCACTTGCCTCAGGAATGGCTTTACAAAGTGCCACTTTAGTCACAGGCACAATTGCTACCCCTTTGGCGGCCTACAGACCCACAAGAAGCATTAATAGCAAGAGTAAGGGGACCAATGTAATGCAGTCTGCAAATAGATATGCCCTCAGCTCTGCATTTGTCAATGGTGGTGCTTGTTTGTCACCTCACACAGATGTAAGCGGCCCTCCAAGATATACACTGAAAATCTCTTGCGGTCAAGCATACTTTTGGAGAGATTGCGGACATTTGATATACACTTACAATTATTTCTGTCTGAATTGTTTTGTGATTAGTGTTCTGTTTTATTTTATTTTCTAATTTGTATTTGTTTACTTTCGATGAAGGTATATTTACAATGATAGAAGCCATGGGCAAGCATATGTGAGGACAGTTTTATTTATTGCTATATTTGTCATGATGTAGTGAACTCCCCATTTTTTGGTTAAGCATGAAGCACAAAATTATGAATGCCTGTCTTTACCATGTTATTGGGTAGGTCAAACGATTCTGCATTGTATCTGGCACTTCTGGAGATACTTCTAAGATTTGCCTATATTTTAATGAACTCCTAGACGAGGGCTGAAAGAACAGAGGTAAAATGATGTATACATCTTTTGAATTTGAGCCAGTCAGACTCCAAGCACAAACCTTAAAATGACAGTTATTATGATACCTTGTTTCAAGTCTCTGCCTCAAAGAAAATATAGCCCAATTTTCCAGAGTACGAGATAGATAAGTTTGATTGTTTGGGAATTTGAACCAGAACTAGTCTTTGAGTTTTGAACATCCTCTTTTTTGCATTGGAGCTTGCATAATGAATATGAACTAAGTATGGGACTGTACAAATTTATCTTCAGCAAAGCAATCAACTAAGCTTTGATTATCCCTGCAAAATTGGAGACGGTGATTCAAACTCTATTAAAGGATAAACTATCCTTGTGTGAAAAAAACCACATTATAGGTCATCTACCATTATTATTTGGGCATTGCAAATTGTTATGTGACAGGAGTAGGACATCACTCTGAAAATTATCTTATAACACAATGATTTTATTGGTAGTCTAGTTCCTTTTTATTGAATCTGAATCAGATTCCTCTTTTAAATATTTGATTGACACAGTTGGAGAGCATACTCTTTGCATCAATGGCTGCCTTTGCTAATACAAGGCCTGATGGACATCCAAAATTTTAGACAACCAAAATAAATATTTACCTAAATCGGTATTTCATAATTCCCTCTCAATTTTTGTATAAACTTGGCCACTATATTGGTACAAAAACAAAAATGTATGAGAAATATTTGTGGGGGAAAAATAGAAGATTTGATGTTATTGTAGATATGAAATAGATCTATCAAGATGATGATTGGATCCACCCTCATGACTACATTCTTTGAGAAAGCAAAACAATTAAGTTGAATGATGATAAAACACATTCACATAAAACACATGGATTGGAATGGTGATTAACTTTAAAGTCGATAATACAAGGGAGCCGCCAAAGTACTGGCATAAACAAAGAGTGTACATAGTACATACCGGTGTAACCTACACAAGTTGAAAAACTTAAGTGAACTTGAATTTTATTGAAGTCAAGGGAACTTTGAAATATATTGTACATAAATAGTTTTGAATCTTGACCTTTTATTTAGTATCTTTTCTTAAATGCACTAATTTTCATACATACAATACACTACGTTTAGATGATTACACACAATATTAACTAGAGTGACAACTCTTTGTTGTTACACCTAGTTTAACCCCTTACAATTGTCAATATGTATATAGCAATATGAACATCAGATAATATTTTTTAATGGAATGTTTGCCTTATGGGGAACAATGAGTATTGGCCAACTTGACATTTTAACACCTAGTCTAACCCCTTGTAATGTGCAATATGTATCTAATGACATAAATATCATAGAATGTTTTGTGAGGGAATCTCACCTCATTTGGAACATTGAGTTTTCCTAGGAGAGAGTTGCATTATGTATCCAAAAGAGATGATAAATATGAAGTTGGCACACATAGGCTCTCTCGGTGTTTGAAATTGTATATGACATAAAAGGCCAAGGGAGTGGGGATCTATTGCAAAAAGTAGATTCACCTATCAAAACACACATAAGTACAACCCATTGATGATAGAAGCTTTAGGTCAGCATGATGGCTGGCATAGACCTCATTCTAGTTCATTTTGACCACATCAACACAAATCCTTCATAGTAGCCATCTTCCACTTTGCTCTTCATATATTGTATTTTATTCTTGTAGACTATTGGCGTTTAAATTCGAACCTCTGGTATGCGTATTTGAAACGGACAGCTATGCACAGATAAATTGCTCTTCAAATTAGGAGGGGAAGCTCCCTCTTGCTGATGGTGTTTGAAAGAAAGTAAACTAAAACTAAGTTGCCTATCTTTTTGATCAGCTTAGAGCACAAGGTTTATTAAACACAAACGCCGTAGCTGAGATTTTCTGATTTAAAGAACTTCAACTACGACTAACTTAAACTAGAGACATTCCTAACTTCTCAAGTAATAGCAGAGCAAGAGAAATTAGAAATAAACAAGGTAGATTTTCTGACAAAGTACTTCAATAACCTCTCTCTCAACAAACACCTACACACTTCACTGTAAGTTGAAATCAAGATCATAAAAGTGGAACATAAATAACGGAAATCTGAGATTTTGGACCAAGGCAAAGGAGGCTCATGATTTTATTACTCAAATCTCTGGAACATAACTCACTTCTAACATGCCTGGAACAAGAAATTGCAGCTAAAGAGGCTTGCAATCTTGCTCTTACACACTAGAAAACAACAATCACACTAACTCCTTGTTGGCTAAAGAGGCTCAACAATTTGCTATCACAACACAATTTGAACAATACTTGAGTAACAAATAGAAGGCACAATAGGCTCAACGTTTTGTTCTCACTAGCGCGGTTAAAGAAACTAAATGAGCAAAGGCTCTTATTTATAGGCAAGCAGAGGAGTAGGGAACCCTAAAATCTCCTTACTTTCACAATCTAGGGCTTGCTCAGCAAGCAAGCTTTATTACTAAATCTAGAAAGAAGATAACAACTAACACCTAAGAAAGCAGAAAAAGCGGGAAACGCCAACTATTACATTTATCTTCTTTCTCTTCTCAAAGAATGGATAAGAATCGTTCCAAGAATAGAAAGAAAGCAGAAAGAAAGCTTCTAGATTAAAGCCGCTTTAAAGCTCAATCATATCCGCTAAAAAGCAGGAAATTGTGTCCTGGTCAAGTGTATTGATATTATCTAAGGCAATATTCTGATTCTCCAAGATCTCCTCGCCTTCTGTCACTTCTTCAGTTGCTTTATGAGTTATGTTCTTGAAAAACATCGCTGCCCGAAAAGATGACTCACTAATTGATAACTTGGCGGCTCTGCAACTTTATGTTTCTGACACCTCTCTTGATTTCCAACAGAAGAGTATTGCACAACTCTTTTCTGATACCTTTCCTTTTTCTCATATCACACCTCCTCGTGTTCTTCGGCTGAGATGATGAAGTTTTGATATAGTGCTGATTTGGTCTCAAACTCGAGGGGAGTGTACTCCATATTGAAAACCTTGAAGAATGACTATAAACTCGCTATGTTCAAACAAGCTTTGAGCAACTTTCTATTTTTAGAATGCTGGTTTTTCTTCCTCCAATCAAATTTTTGGAAAATTTTTCTGAGATATGGGTTTTGCTCAAATTTCATTGCAAGACAACCTAGATCGTCCGTTTTTGAAAATCTTGAATTTTGACTGAAAAAGCAACAAACCCTAATTTTCTTCAATTTTTTACCGAAAAAGTTGGCACCTGGGTTTTGTTCAGAATACAATTAGAAATGGACCCATTTGATTAGATTTGAAAAATATTGATGGCTGATCGAAAAAGCAGCCAACCCTAGAATTTAAAATTTTCTTGAAAAAGCTGTGATATGGGTTTTCTTCAGAAGATTGTTTTGAGAGGACCTAGATGATCAAAAATTGAAAACCTCAAGATTTCACTGACATGCAAAAAAGCACTTGCTGCAACTTGATGAAGTTCTTGGAAAATTCGGAAGATTGAGACAAAAAGACCCGATGATCAAAAATGGAATGCCTGGCTTCTTTTGAAAAATTCGATCTTCTGATGAAAAACTTGAAAAAGAGAGGTTTATGCTTTGGCGAAAAATCTGATGTAAAACCAACTATGGATTCTTGAATCACAAAAATTCTTCAAACTTGTTACTCCAACTTTCTCCCTGGATGCTACCTGCAAAAATAATGAAAAATACATGAAAGAATGATGTTAAATAGACTTTAGGGCTTTGGATTAGGTTTTGCTTTCTTTGCTTTTATTTCAAACCTAAAATCTCCTTTGAACCTCGACGCCATCTTCCTTTTGCAATTTGAAACTTTTGAAAACCCTCAAAAAATTCTCTAATGAGCATTCTTCACCGAGCCACTCTTCAAGTGTTAGTCAACATTTTTAACATTCTTCCTTTTTTCGACATACGGCCTGGATTTCCCGTTATGCATTGATCCGACAGAGCCAAGAAGGGGTTTGGAGCTGATTCGAGAAGTTTTGAGGCATCTCTGCAAAATCTTCATTTCGACCTCTGAAATCATAGGTGCCTTTTCCTTCTAGGGGTGCCCATTTTGTCCAGAGTTAGCCATTTTCATAACTTTCAAATTTCTTCATAAACTACTCTCTTACAGACGATCTTATTGAATCTGGAGCTCCGGGCATCAGATCGACTGACAGTTATATTCATCGCGAAGCTGACGAAGAATGAGAAGGGGTCTTCTGGGAGAGATTTTGCCAAACGATGAATTTCAAGCCTTCAAAAGTTTGGGCGCCCATCTTGACTTGGGGCGCCCCTGTTCACCAGAGTTAGTTTATTTTTCATTTTTTGTGTTAGCTCTCTTCGTTTCGCCTCACCTCCGTCGGGTTCTTCGTATCCGTATGCTACTTGACGCGCCGAGCCTCCTGGAAAGCTGGATCAATCGAGAACATAGAGCCTTATCTACAAATTCATTCGATAGATCCCTTGAAAACTTGGGCGCCTTCTTCACCGCCCAAACTCTACTGCACTTAGTCAATTTTTGATCTTTTTTCAAATTCTTCACGTTGACTTCAGTTTGGAGCCCTTGTTTGACACTGAATTCCAGATGAGTGATCTGATAACCGCACCGCTGAATCCATCACAGAGCTGGCAGAGAATTGAACAAGTTTGATTGAGGCGAAAATCCTATTTTGACATTTGATGCCCTAAAAAGATGGGTGCACTTTCTTCACTGGGGCGCCCAAGTTTGGCAGTGTTAGAAAATTTTCATCATTTTTTAACTTCTTTCTCGTTCCTTGCGCATGTTCATCATCTTGCCTTCTGCTGAAAGTTTGAATGTTGAAACTGACGCCTGGCAGCCGACTGACCTCCATTGATGACCTCGGAGCTCCTAATATGCTTATGAAAAAGCAAAATAGACCCAGTAGGGCAAAATTGATCTTTTTAAGATTCTGACTGCACCAGTCTGATATGGACGTGTTTTGAGCCAATCAAAATCAGTTCAGACCTTGTCGGACCAACTTTCTATTTTTAGAAAATTTTGCCATATCCATTTCCAAAAAAACCCAGAAAAACCCAGAAAACATTTACTAATTTTAGAAAATTTCTAAAAATAGCAATTTTCCTAAAATTTAGGGATGAAAAATTGAGATCTGGGTTTTGTAGGTTAAGCTGTTCTTAACAGACCTAGATCATCAGAAATTGAAATTTTTGTGTTTTAACCCCTCATGTAGGACATGCACACCCAAATTTCGACCTTTTTGACTGATTTAACAAGACTTCCACTCATTTCTTCAAAATATCTAAGTGTAACAAAAATTTTAATTTTGGGGTACAACATAGACTAATTATTTTAGGTTGGAATCAGATTTATTTTGGGATATTATAGATAGGGCCCATTGGTCTAGGTTGTGACTGGTAACTAGTGGAAGCTTTCTTCTTCATTCTTATCGCATTAAAAGTGTAACTTTTAATTCAAAGGGTGTAAATTAGCAGTGCAAGGTATGTTTCAACTTGCTTTATGCTACTATGGCACAAGGTTGCCATTTCTATATGACCTAGTAGTGTTGAAAGTGTAACATGCCACCTAATGAGTGATGAATTGTCTTTGTTTCTTTCATGACAGTTTTTGTGATGTATAATGACTCCATATTATGTCTTCTATGGAATGGTGATGGATTATTGCAAACTTCAATGAGGGTATGATGATGTTATTATGTCATGACTATATGATGGGTATGAGTTGTAGAGCCTTGTCTATGGTCATTGCTATGGTATATATGAGCATGGAGGTTGTGAGGATATATCAATGCATGTTTGAGGGGCTACCATTAATGTTTGCAATTGTGTAAGCCTATAAGGATCCCTTATACGGTTATACCCTTATTTTGATGGTGCTTGACAGTTGCATATTTTAGGTGTGCCTTTAGATTCATGTACGAATTATGTCTTGGCCTTCATCTATATGCTTCTCATCACTTCTAAAATTGACTTTGTGTCAAGTATTATGTGCACAACTACACGATTGATACCTATTGGCTTGTTGATGATTATTCAGAAAATTAATAAGTATATGGGCAATGGAAATTTATGCAAGGAAGGGAGAAGCTAGATGCGTTGGTTATTGAGCCTTGTTTGTATCCTTAGTTGAGAATTTTAACTTGAGAACTTGTTTGTGTTTTAGGTGATTTAAGATAGAAGTGGAGGCATCAGATAAGCCACTGTTGAGAGTGCTTGTGAACATCAAGTGCTAGTGGCTATGGTGGGCATTGGTGAATGGAAGCTATTACTCTCATTAGCTGTACAAAAACCATTACCTAAGAGGCATGCATTTGGGGCTAACCATAGATGAAGTCCATTTTGCTTTGCCTTAGATGTTGAGCAGGATTATGTCTTATGTTAGTACAATCAACCAATATATTTTGGTTTTATTTTGATATCTTTGAGGATTATGGGTGTTTAAGATCTAATTATGCATAACTAATTATCAAGTGTTGCCATCAACAGACATGATGTCACCTCGTAAGGGCATTTTCATTGCATACATCACTAGAACCTTATCCATTGTATTCATCTAATATTCTATAGAGAGAGCCACATACCTATTAGGAGTTATTTGGGTGTAGTGTAGTCTGAGAGAATGAAATTTGTTGCTAAAGTTGCATAATAACTAGCCAAGCTTCAATAACTATATTATTTTTGGTGTGGTGTCTCTTGCCTAACAGTCACCTGTTTGAAATTACAAAATAGGAATCAAGTACTGGAAATTAAAGAGTTAGAACTTCCCTTTTCTACCCCATTTACGTTAAATTTGATATACATAATCAAAGCGGTTCATCATTATCCCATTCATTGAGTGGACAGTTGCAACTATGCTTGCAAGGTGTCTAGTTCATGTAAAAATTATACAATTATTAATGAGGGAGATTAGGCTTGCCATAGGTAAGTATGGTGTGCCTAAAGTCCAGGCCTTTGCTCATCCATTCTTCTTTGATACTTAGAGGTGCCAACATAACTATGTTCTTTTAAAGATAATAGATATGAACTAGTGTTAATAAAACTATGTTGATATAGTTTGTTTGAAGTATTTCCCAGTTCAATGTAGGTCAAAGTTAAACAATACACACTTAATCCATATATATTTTTCATGCAGTATTTTTTCCATGAGTCTAGCTAAGTTTGCATGCATGGGAACTCAAGCATTAGATATAGCAAACCTCCTTGTAGCTTGTAAGTTGTAACCATGTCTTCACTTCCATATATTAAGCTTTTATGGTTATATAAATTAACATGAATATAACAATATGAAATAATTGCAAAGCATGACTTAATGTGGAAGTAACAAGCTTATGCAACATTAATTAAATATCTGGTAGTCAACATTATTTACCTTTGCCTTCAAAGGCTTTGTGTTCCAATAGGCATTCTTAAAAATGTTGCTTTTATTGATGCTTTCAAGACCCGGGGCATAAATTTTTACTCTACTAAAGATATTGCAATGTATGATTTATAAACCTAGTTTCCTTAGTGAAAATGTAATGGAAAATTTGTAGTGACAAAAGAAAGTAGAAATAAGTATTCTTCAATTCCTGAGGTCTTGCAAAGGACAATTTACTTTTCCTATGTAGTTGTTTGTTAAAATTCAACACATGATATGTAGATGCTGCACTCTAGGGTTTGAACAAACTTCTACTGTCTTAGCCTTCAATCAAACTTGTAGCTGGAGTGCCTTAATTTGCATGCACAAACTAACTTCTTAAAGTACAAACTTAGAAAAATAATTGAAAACTAAACTTAGAAAATATAACACTTGTCTAAATACTTTATTTTTTCGAGTTTTGGTTTTGCACTTCTGATACAAACTAATGAGTGCGTAGGGTCTTAAATAGATTCCAACATGGGCAATAAAAAAACAATGGTTAAATTTTAAGATGTTTTTATCCTAAAGAAATGTCTAAAATATATCACTGTTGTCTACTCAGAATAAAGCAAAAAACTAAAATTATATGTTTGTTGTCCAACAAAAAATTTAAAATATATATGATTGTTATATGTCCAGAATAAAATAGCACTGCTTAAGAATAGGCTAAAATCAACACCACATATTGATATAAATTATGAAGCATGTAAACTTAGAACGAAATCTACACCTAAACAATAGTTAAAAAACTCAACATAGGGCATGTTGTTTGATTTTTTAGCATATAGCAAGCATAAATAATCACTAAAATTAGGGTATGATATCTCCTAATTTCTATGCCACTAGAACGCCATTTGATTGATCCCTAAAATAGTTTAACACTTCCACTTTGTACGTGTTTTTTGTCAACCCCAACTTTGTTCTCAACAATTCAGAGTTTAAAATTTCCCTTTTGACATTGGCTTTGTCAAAATGTCTACAACTTGATCTTCTAAAGCAAATAAGCTCAACAAAATCAATTCCCCTTTTTTTAGAGAATTTTTTGGAAACTAAAGAATCTCATCAAGTTCAACTGCAGTCCTCATCATTTAATTATAAACGTCAATCTAGGGTGGTGTCCATGGTAATATGTAAGAGGAAGAAGAAATCATTTGCATGACATTTTTTTTCTACAAACAAAATTGAAAGGTAATAGATGAAATAAATTGCTGGAATCAAATTTAACCTAAGAGCTTGTAAATGAAAATGCTAGAATGAAATCTATCTTAAGAAGCATTCAAAGGGAAATTTTGGAAATGTAAATAATAGGGAATGAAAAGATTGTTGGAAAATAAACTATCCTAAGAAACTTGTAAAGGGAAATACTAGAAATGTAAAAAATTGGAAATGAAATTGCTGCTAAAAAAGAAACTACAAACAACTACTGCTGCTAAAATACTAAACTATATTATTTCATGAAACTCTTCCCCATTTGATTATTTGATTACAATGAATTTATAGAATTCTAAAAGATGAGCTTATAGCTGTGCAATAGCTTGCTAGAAGATAGGAACATTTGTTGGGGAAAAATGATAAATCTTTTCTTCATCTCGTTGAGTCAATCTTTTTTGGTTGTCTAAAACAAATATGTCTATTTTTAGCCCTTTAACAAGCTCCAAAAAGACATTTGAATGTTGAAAAAGTCATGTTTTTCCCTTATGTATCATTAAAGCCCATAAAACAACTCCTAAATACTTGTAAAAATGTTCAAACTACCCAAAACTACCTCCTAGATATGTTCCATTTTTTTTGCACAACCCAACAACGTACCTTAGATGTTTGGAACTACCCCTCAAATTTTTCATAAAATGCTATCATACTTATCCTTCACTTCGATCCTTCTTAGTTTCAAAAATTTTAGAGCATGAAAACAAAATTTTGGAGCATGGAATTGGTGAAGTTTTATCTCAAACCATGAACTGGGTTTTTATGAAATTTAATGGGTTTTTTCGCCTTCTTGTTCCCTAATTTTTGTCCAAAAATATCAAGAACCCATATTATAATTTTCAAGATATGATAAAATCTTTACTACTGAAAATCCCTCACTTTCCTCATCATTATTAGACTCATAACCAGAGTGGGTGCTATGAAATTATAGGCTCATCGCTTCTCTTTGATTGAAGAAAACAATAATTTAAAATGTCTCATCATCTCCCCACACCTAATTTGTTGTAGGTCCTCCTGCAACTCATAGTGAGTTTTGAGAGCCAATTTATTCACTTTTATTGCAATTGCTCTAGAGATTTTTTGAGAAGTGCACTAGAGATGCTTATAAAGATATTCTGAGTTACTCCGGAGCTATCTAGAGCTTGTCTTTTCTTCATGATCTATTTTGAGAGATCCAAAATATCTTCAAATGCCAAATAAATTTGCAAAAGCTTTTGAAAGCAACAACTTTTATAAAAAAACCTACTCTATCCTACTTTACTTATTGATGTATAGAGAGGTTACATAAAACCATTAATTGGTTGTGAAAAATAACATCATTTTCCCAAAGAATGGATCCATGCATTCAACTTTTTGAAAGAAGAGGAAAACCATGAAAAAAAGATGGCTAAATATTTGAATTCTGATGCTCCTCCTTCCTTTGAAATGACATTCTTCTCCATAGTTTCTTATTCTAGTAGATGCATGGGTTGATTGGAAAGATCTTGCAATCCTTCCGCACATTTTGTTGCATGCATGACTGGATGCAACTCTTTATCCTTCAAATATCTGATCAAGTAGCCCTCTTTGGACTTTGAAGGTGTCCAAACAATAATCTTTTGCTTGTTGGGGCTTAAAGTCATGGTCCTCTAGTTGAGGAGATTGCACAAGATTTTTCACCTTTGCATGCAAAAACCTGTTCCTTTGGATCTATTGTTCTGGGGGCGAATTCCTAAAATAATAAACTTAGAAAAAAACTTATCAAACTAATTTTTTCTTTTGACCTATTGTCACTAGATCAACAACTCCCTAATGACACCTATTCCCGACAATGACACCAAAAATGATGAAGGTCGTTGTAGTCCTCATCATTTAATTATAAATTTCAATCAAGAGCGGTGTCCATGGCAATATGCAAGAGGAAAAAGAAATCATTTGCATGACATTCTATTTCTACAAACATAATTGAAAGGTAATGCATGAAAAAAATTATTGGAATCAAATATAACCTAAGAGTTTGTGAATGAAAATGCTGGAATGAAATCTATTTTAAGAAGCATTCAAATAGAAATTCTATAAATGTAAATAAAAGGGACTGAAAAGATTGCTGGAAAATAAACTATCCTAAATATTTTATAAAAGGGAAATATTGGAAATGTAAAGAACTGGAAATGAAATTGCTGCTAAGAAATGAAACTACAAACAACTATTGCTACTAAAATATTGAACTATATTATTTCATGAAACTCTTCCCCATTTGATTATTTGATTACAATGAATTTATTGAATTCTGAAAGATGAGCCTTATAGTTGTGCAACAACTTGTTAGAAGATATGAACATTTGTTGGGGAAAAGAAAAATATTTTCTTCATCTTGCTGAGTTAATTTTTTTTGGTCGTCTAAAACAAATATGTCTATTTTTAGCCTTTTAACAAGCTCCAAAGAGACATTTGAATGTTGAAAAAGTCATATCTTTCCCTTTTGTATCATTAAAGCTCATAAAACAACTCTTAGATGCTTGCAAAAATGTTCAAATTACCCAAAACCATCTTTTAGATATGCTCCATTTGTTTGCACAATCCAACAACCTGCCTTAGATGCTTAGAACTACCCTTTAAATGCTCTCAACTGTTGTACCTTAACTGCTTATAGAAGCCCAAATTGCTCAACCTCTTCATAAATGCTATCATACTTATCCTTCACTTAGATCTTTCTTAGTTCTGAAAATTTTGGAGCATGAAAACAAAATTCCAAAGTATGGAACTAATGAAGTTTTTTTTCAAACCACAAACTGAGTTTTTTGTGAATTTAATGGGTTTTTTCACCTTCTTGTTTCCTAATTTCTGTCCAAAAATTTCAAGAACCCATATCATAATTTTCAAGGTATGATAAAATCTTGACTGCTGAAAATCCCTCACTTTCTTCATAATTATTAGACTCATAACCATAGTGGGTGCTCTAGAATTTTAGGTTCACCACTTCACTTTGACTGAAGAAGACAATAATTTAGCTAATAGATGAGACATTTTTTTTGTCTCAACATAGCTCATGGAACATGTTTGAGTCACTCAAGGACTCAAGCCTCCAGGATCATTTGCAAAAGGCAACAACAACCTTCCACAAGAGGAAAAAGCAAGAACAAGAAATTGCAACAATGGATGCAAAATATGCCAATATGCAATTCTCAAGATTGCAATAATATATTGGACTTACACACCTGGAAAACATCTCAGCTGAGTTGCTTGGATTGATGCAATGTACATATGAAGCCTTTTTTATATAGGTAAGGAGTGAGATAGGATTAGACAAGATCATGCCAAGTGTCTTAATCCTATCACATGAGACAACTGAATCATAACAACTTAGGACACACACATTAAATTCTCAATGCAAATATTAAATGCATGAGAGAATTATTAAATACCTATATAACTAAAAGTAAATAATGAGACATGGCTCTATTATAACTAACTTCTAGAAATGACAACTATGAAACTTAACTCCTAAGTAAACTTTTAATAATGTGAATAGGTCATCACTAATAACTAGTTAGGAAATAACCCCATTCACACCAACAAATAGTCCTCACTTTATATTATTTTTAATGGATTACACTAACTAGCTATACAAAATCCTAGTTTGTTGGTTTGTGCTACATTGAGTAGTTAGGAGTGGTTTCATGGCATTTACACTTACCTTGAATAAGGAGCATTTCCAATAATTATTCTAAAAATGCTTGCACTTTATTTATAAGTTAGATGCTTTTGATTATGGGTATTTTATATGTTAGCGAATGAATTGGCCTTTAATGTAATATTCAAGTAATAACTCTATAGCCCAGGATACAAAGACCAATATTTGCCAACAACTCTAGAAAGGTCAGAATTGCATGTGTGACTTTCCTCTGAATTTTGGAGGTACAACTCCATCGTATAATATAATTGATTTTTCGGTATGCTTTTCACTAGAAAGCAAGAAAGACAAATAAGCACTAATCTGTAAACATGAGATTAGTGTGGCGAAATTAAAGAAACCATTAACACCAAAGCTCAAAGACTTTGACAATAATGCTGGTAAACTTAATATTGAAGAATAAATATGATCATAATTGAAGAATACAATATCAAAAGATTATTCCACATAAAACAAATCTATATAATCTATTCAGCCAATAGACTAATACGATAAATAATATATCCCAAACTTATAATTCACAGATTAAAAGCAATTTGAAATCATCATTTATTCTAAAAAGTGTTCCTCCTTAATTACATCATAGTGCCATCCAAGAAAAATCGGACCCTGCCAGAGTCAATTTTTTTTGAATTTTATATTCTACTCTAATCTTGATTTCGGCGGTTACAATAACAACCATTGGACTAGTCAACGATTTCTTGCTAGCTAATCATTCCATTAAAAGAAACTGATAAACCCAAAGAATTAAAGGTTAATAATGATCATAATTATGTTGTCTCTTTAGTTGGATTTGACAATTAGTTGGAGTGCTTCCTATTCAGACATCTACCACGTGGCCATCCATACTTGCAAATGGCACAAGTTTCAGGGCTTGAATTGAATGATGAATGCATGTCTCCAATAATCCATGTGCGTGAGCATTTAGATGAAAGGGTAACTTGAATTTTTTATATCAAAACTAAGGCTTGTAATAAATTCCAATCGCATCAACATTTAATTCTCACGACACATCGCTACTTCTTCGATCGCCAAGTCCCAAGAAAATACAACCTGGATTTACTCCTTATTTCCTATAAATCCAGCAAGTAAGATCTTCATTTTCACATTTTAAGTTGTGTTTTTGAAATATGGCGAGCTTTGAGAGCAATAATTCCTCCAAGAATGATTTTGTAGTGATTGAAGAAGTTAAGTGCAGTGCTTTCTTCAGGTTGCTATCAGACCAATTGAAGGAAGTCTTTGTAATCCAAAGTGAAATAGGAGAGTGTTGTACTAGATTCTAGGAGAAGAGTTTTTGAACCACATCCATATCCACAATGCAGAGCTCTTGGAGTGTTTCATCTACAATGTGATTCACACCTTTGGACGATGTGATTGAGAAGTCAAGGCAGTAGAACACTTGATTCATCCTGAGTACCAGAATAGAGAGGGTGGCCATTAAAAGATTAAGCCAATTTCCAAGAACTAGTCCTATGGGTGACACTATTTGCATCGCTATTGCAGCCCAACATGAGGTTATAGAGGAGGTGACGACTCTTCTCCGTGCGGGGCTGGTCTAGAATGATATGGGGCTATTTGCTCATTTTATCCAATCTAATGAGAATCTTCTTTCACCAGCCTAGATTGAGTGTCTATAGGAGGTCGTGTAAGGAATTAGTGTCCTTATGTTTGTTCTCTACAACTAGAAGAAATACTTTGATAATCCTTTTGTTTTGAGGCATAAATTCCAAAATTTGTAACCTCGAAACATATGAATATGATAAAATATAAGTTATTTGTAATCTAGTGTTATGTTCTCTTTTTATCAGACCACTTTCTCTTTTTAATTTATCACTGTATTTGGTAATGATGTCCAAATGTATTAAATTCTTGCACATTTGCATTTCCTTTGGTTGTATTCACTTAATCAGACATTCCATTGCATTAGCATTGTTTAATAAAGAAATTTCCAAAAAACCTATGAAATCCACCACATTCACAAAGCCCTGCACTTTACCACCTTCACTTTCGTTTTTATTTTCGGCATAAGAAGAAGTTTGGGATGTTGGACACTAGGAACACTGAGAGGGGGGGGTGAATCAATGTTCCACAATATTTGAATTTCAAATCAGATCTTAAACTATCAACAACAATATTTAACCTTTAATAGCATTCATAACATATAAACAGAAGGAAACATGAAACCTCATTAAAGAGACAATGTGAACACCATAGCACCAAAATTTTTACGTGGAAACCCTGTTAGGGGAAAAACCACAGTGGAGATTAATCCATAAAGTATACTCTGTTAAAAGTATGATTAAAAGGGAATGCACTTGCATTCAGGCACATTGCCTAGAGCTCACTGCTCAAAATAGGGAAGGCTCACTGCCTTACAAAATATTTGAAATTACAACAAAATATTGAACTGAGAATATAGCATCTACAAATGCCTAGATTCAGTTCCAATGAGGCACATAAAACAAATTTTGGACCTTTCGTTCAATTCGCACTTCTGCTTTGCTTTGCTCTGCTTTCCTACATAAAAACCCTTCTACTGCACAAACAAATCTTCTGATATTAGCTCATACAGCTGCTCTGCACTTTTTCGCTCACACACCTTCTCACTTCTTGATCCAAGCCCACACCAAAAATGATTTACCGATCTCACAAATATATCCGCTAACAATATTTTATTACTATATGTCGGCTTCAAACAAAATATAATATTCTTCCACATGTCGGCTCAAAATACCAATTAGAATTAATGCGTACCCACACAAGTCGGCTAGACTATAGTAGGGACCCAAATCAAAATTCCCAACACAAGAAATAGTTAAACTATTCCTCATACATCCACAACACGCTATACACAACAAGTCGACCATAATGAGAAAATAAACAATAAGTCATTCTACCGAATCTCCAAGCCCGTACACCAATCAATGCAACATTACAAAACTTACCAATCAGGTAACATACATGCTTGACAAGCTTCCCTGGGGATCCACACAACAAAATAATGATCCGGTGAAGTATTCAGACCAACTTATCAACTGGATACTCTGTTCTTCATGCTTTCTGCCAGTTGAATACAATCTTCTACTTTTCCTACCGATATGAGCTACTTCTAAACTACATACCACACTATTGAATCCAGTTGCCATCAATGACAACACTAGCAACCAAAAACAATCTCCCAAAGCCATATGCCAACATGGGAAACCCTGTTGAGAATCGACAATGGTTTCCAAACCTATCAAAAATTTTGATGACACACAAAAAATTCTCCAGCACTCTTTAACTTTCCTCTATTGGCAGGCTTTTAAAAAGTTATGTAACCCTCGATATGATCTGACATCTTTTTGAACATTCAGACTTAGGCATCCCATTAAGCTTTCAACATTTTGGGAAGTTACAAAAACTTCATAGAAGACCGATGACACAAAAAAACAAGGGATGAAGGAAATAATTCATAAAGAGTGTTGACATGAGGAAAGGTTATAACAACCTAAGATGCCCACCGAAGTTCATGAAACCTAAAGAAACATTGACAAAGCCTTTTCCTTAAAAAAATTTGAATAGGGTGACGATTTAAGGGGTCATGACCAAAATTAGAGTAACAATATACACATGATTTTAATTGTTTATTACTTAGATAGCTTGATGATCATCAAAAAAGTGATATTCTTCAAGAAGCTCATGGTGGCATGTGTGTTGGTCATGTTCATTCTAATTTATTGGTTAATTTTTTTTATGCACTGGTTATGATTGGAGTAAAATGGAAAAATATTCCCATGATCTTGCTAAAAAATGTACAACATGTGAAACACGTAGTAATATAAAACAAGCAACCCCTCACAAGCTTCATTCATTTACCTCTCCTTGGAAATTTTCTACATGGGTATTATATTTGGTTGATAAGATTGTTTTGACATCTTCCTAAGGATACACTTTAATTTATTTTACTAAATTGGTCAAAGCCACCCCTCTAAATTCACCACAGTCTTCAATATTTGTGATAATATCACATATCATCATATGTCTGGATTCAATTTTTCTTCTAATATTGTTATGGAAAATGGTACATTTTTTAAGAACAAAAAATATTTTCTTTATTCAAAAAGTTCCATATTCGACAATATTTTTCTACCCCTTAAGACCATCAAGCAAGTTTTAAGAAAAATAGTTAATAAATTGGTACTAATTGAGACACAACTTGTTCCTAAACTATGTGCATACCATACTAGTTTTTATCCAATACTCCTACTAGGTATACAACTTATTCACTAGTTTATAACATTGAGGCCATTATGCCCCAATGAACTAGAGATCCCCTCTTTACATGCTTCTCTTTGTGATATTATTGATAATAAGTATTGCATATAAATAATAGAGATCACAAGAACTTGAAACATTTGATGATAGAATAGTTAAAGCACTAGATAATCTTTAGGTGTATCAAAGATGATTAAAGAAAACTTATAATAAAGGCATCATTTATTGGAAATGTTGTCATTGATGTCAATGTCATGTCAAGAAGGGTTTTACTCTCTTAACAAGTTTGTTGAAAGTTGTCATTGATAAAAGACATGAGAAGATGGTATGAGCAATGGGTGTTGATATATGATCATACAAAAGCATAAGGAATAAAGAGGGATGCCTGCAAATCTGCAAATGAGAGAGATCATTAAAAGAAAAATGAAGGAAGTTTTGTAAGAAGCATAATGAGGAGAATAAATAAAGAAAATTAGATTATCTATGTTTGATCACGAAAAATGAAATATATTTTATTACATATTGTGATCCAAATCACTCAAATAATGAAGTCAATATTTGGAAAGGTTACTTCATATTTTGTTTAAAAAGGGGGAGTCGCTTCATACACCAATGCCATATTTCATTGAATCATCAATTAAGAAGAGAAATTTATGAAAGGTATATTGTCGAAGTGAAAGATTAGACTTGCAACCAAAGAGGAGACTGTCGTTACAATGGTCTATGGATGGTTACTAGGCGTGTTCGGGTTATCCATGCTCATCAAGTACAATCACTTTGATTGGAAATTCGCTATGCTCCATGACAACTTTGATATGAAGATTATTTGTTATTTAATCACTATCTAAGTCATCCGTTTTAATCCTGTAGCAGCCCAATAACCTTTTAGGCCATCACCAATGTAAAATGGAGGTTGTGCATATGTCTTGAAAAGAGGACATAAAGATCAATAAATAAGGAATTATTTCATTGAAGTCAAAGGCATATGTGTTAAGGCGTAGTAAACAAACAAAGGAATCATGGTGTCGTGAGTTAAGGTGCAACAATTTAATTAAGAAGATAATAATTAACAAAGAAGTCATCGATTTAAATGAAAAGTCACGATTAAAGATGAAGTGATTAACAAAGCAACAACTTATCACTCTCCAAAAGACGTGTTTGGTTGATGAAGAGATGCCAGTGGTATTCTTGAACAGATGTGATTCATTAATGAAATGTCATGAATCAATTTCTTTGGTCTTCACAAAAGGACATGTTCCTTTATAATCTACAGGTGCGGCTGGCAGCTAATTAAAGGGCAGAGTTTAGTGGCAGTTCATTAAGGATAGTTTAGTGGAAGTTTTATCAAATTAAAGATTAATTTGTGAAGTGTTGCGATATGTTTGGAAAGGTGAAATCTTCAAATTTAAAAGACAAAGATATGTTGTTTTGCAAAGGTTGCAATGTTTGAGAAATGTATACAATTCCAATTCAGATTGGAGAGAGTTGGGTGACAAGTGAGAATGTAAAAAATGCATATCATTTGAAGTTAAGCAGACGGGAATTTGGGCAGATAAATAAATATCAAATAAAGTTTCTTCTGAATGTAGAGAGGTTGTAAAGTGGGTGGAATAACTAAAATATCTAGAAACACAAGTGTTGTGTGTGAAATAAACGTTACATTATCAAAACACAAGGCAGCCCAGGAGTATGAAGATTGGTGTAGACTTATGAGCACATATAATTGCCAAACTATAACAAATTTGTGAAGCAGTCTATTACAGTTTGAAGAAGAAAAGCTATAACAAAGAGTGGATCATTTGAAGATCAAATACGAAGGATTCAATAGAGATTTATAAAATGTTTTGAGTTAGATCTTTGGTAGTCAAGAGAAAGTGATAGATCAGATGTGAAGAATATATGCAAATTTTATGAAGAAAATTGAAGTGGAATGAAAGAAAATTTTGTTTATAATAATAAGTATTGAAGACAAAACATATACATCAGATTTGTAAGAATATTGTTTGAGTAGAATTTTCCATCATCTGTTGAGGAAGCAACAATTGAAGGTGGAACATTATCATTCAAATTATAATCTTTGTTAAGTTGGTGCTTGGCAAGTAGGGGTTGGGGCTCCTTGTAGGTTGGTGTCTACTAAATCAGAATTAGGGGTTGATGCTCCTTGTAGGTTGGTACCAGCCTACTAAAACATGATTAAGGGTTGGTGCTCTTTGTAGGTTGGAGCCTACTAAACTACATATTTGGTGATTCAAGTAGGTTGGTGCCTACATTCATTGTAAACGTTTATATAAATCATGAAGTACATTATTTGTACCGTGGTTTTCTCCCATAAGGGTTTCCATGTAAAATTTTGGTGTCAACTTGTTCATATTGAGATATTCTTATATAGTTGATTTATGTTAGAATTTGAAGTTGATAAAGGTTGTTGGTGATAAAAGTTTAGAGTTGTTGAAAATTTGAAAATTGAAAGTTTGTTTAACCCCCCTGTCTCAGTAAATCTTTTGTGCTCTTCAATTGGTATCAGAGCAAGGTCCTTCTTGAAAGCCTAACCACTTGAAGGAGATCCTTAAGAGCACTTATGGAAGATCATAACAATACAATGAAAGCACCCATCTTTGATGGGACCAATTATGCATTTTGGAGTATCAAGATGGAAGCATATTTGAATGCTCTTGGGTTTGATGTGTGGCAATCTGTTGTTGATGGGTATACACCTCCAACAACCCCTCCAACGGATCAAGCCAAAAAGAAGAAAAGTGAAAACAATGCAAAAGCCAAGCATGCTCTTCTTTGTAGCCTAACATATTCTGAATTTACAAAGGTCATGCGCTACAAATCAACAAAAGAGATATGGGTCAAGCTTCAAAACATCTATGAAGGAGATGCAAAAGTAAAGAAGGCAAAGTTGCAAACTCATCGAAGGAAGTAGGAAACTCTCAAAATGAATGATGATGAAGATATAGCTTCATATTTTCTTCATGTTGATAAAACAGTGAACATCATGAGAGGCTTGGTGAAGAAATTGATGATGCTTTCATTGTGGATAAGATTCTAAGATCTCTATCTACAAAGTTTGAGGCCAAGGTTGCAACATTGGAAGAATTAACAAACTTAGATCAGCTATCAAAAGATGAATTACATGAGATCCTTGCTGCCTATGAGATGGGGATTGAAGGAAGAACACCACAAAATGAAATCTCATTCAAAGCATCCAAAAAGGGCAAGAACAAGTATGAAGAACAAAGTGACAAATCAAGTGATGAAGAAGAGGTCTATTTCATGAGGAAGCTTAAGAAAGGAAGAAGAAAGTACAAAGGGAAATATCCTTTTAAATGTTTCAATTGTGGAGAAGTTGGACATTATGCTTCTAAATGTCCTTACAGTGATAGTAACTCAAGTGAAGGTGAAAAAGAAACCTACAACAAGAAAAAAGGAAAGAAGAGATTCCAAAAACACAAAAAGAGCTTTTACTCAAAGAAAGAATGCAACTCTTCAGAAGAACAAAGTGATGACAGTCGAAGCAATGATGAAGAAGAAATATTGTTCATGGCTGAATATGAAGAACAAAATGCTGATCAAGAATGTGATGAAGAAGAAGAAACAGATCTTGGGGAAGAACTTCACTATGCATACAAGAAAAATGAAGAATTGAAGAAGAAGGTCACCAAGCATAAACTAAAAACTAAGGAGTTGACTAAAATCTTGGAGGAATTAAACAAAATAATTGAAAATTTGAGGACTCAAATTGTTGAGGCTGAACAAGTTGAAAATGAGATAAAGATCAAATTAAGTGCAAAAGAGAGAGATTGTGACAAGTTGGTACAAGAAGTTGCCATGCTGAAAAATGAGTTGGAAAAGCCAAAGGAAAAATGTACAAGGTTTGATGAGAATGTCACAAGTTTCAAGGAAAATGAAAGAAAGTTTAACTCTAGACAATTTTACTCTTTCAGTGGATATTGCTTTTCAAGCAATTATTTTGGCCACAAAGCAATAAATTGCAGATTTCATGCAAGAAATGTTTCAAGATTCACTAGGAGAAATTATAACTCATTTGGACATGACATTATGTGTTTCAAGTGCAACAACTTTGGACACATAGCACATTTTTGTAGATATGGCTTCATGGAACCATCTACACAAGATATGAAGAAGAACACCATTGGAAAGAAGAAAAAGATTATAAAAGTATGGAGAAGGAAACAAAAGCAAAATGATGATGAGGATAAATCTATGATCATGCAAGATACATGTCATACACTATTTTGAAAAGCAACATGGATTTAGTGGGAGCTAAGTTGGCACTATCTTTTTAGCCCCATAAAGAAGATAACTAAAAAAAGAAGTACCTCAAAAATTTGAAGAAAAGAAATCTACTTATGGATTGTTATCTAATGAAGATGATGAATTGGATTCAATTGTGTTGATGTCCAAATGAAGAAGCTCTTGTGAAGAAGAAACTAATTTAGAAGTTAAGGAATGAAGAAGTTAGAGGAAGATGAGTATTAGCAGATGGGAGCATACATTCGGGGGGAGATATACACAGTATCTTGTAGCTCCATGGAACATAAAAGGAAAGATTGATGGAAGACCCTTTTCCATTGATTTCAAAGGGGGAGAGAAGTAGAATTGGGGAGAGTTAGAAGAGATGACAAAAAGATAGGTTGCCATCAATGACAAAGGGGGAGATTGTTGGAAATGTTGTCATTGATGTCAATGTCATGTCAAGAAGGGTTTTGTTGTCTTAATAAGTTTGTTGAAAGTTGTCATTGATAAAAGACATGACAAGATGGTATGAGCAATGGGTGTTGATATATGATCATACAAAAGCATAAGGAATAAAGAGGGACACTTGCAAATATGCAAATGAGAAAGATCATTAAAAGAAAAATGAAGTTTTGTAAGAAGCATAATGAGGAGAATAAATAAAGAAAATTAGATTATCTATATTTGATCATGAAAAATGAAATATATTTGATTACATATTGTGATCCAAATCACTCAGATAATGAAGTCAATATTTGGAAAGGTTCCTTCATATTTTGTTTAAAAAGGGGAGCCGCTTCATACACCAATGCCATATTTCATTGAAATCATCAATTAAGAAGAGAAATTTATGAAAGGTTTGTTGTCAAAGTGATTAATGGTTCATGAAAGATTAGACTTGGCAACAAAGAGGAGACTGCCATTACAATGGTCTATGGATGGTTACTAGGCGTGTTCGGGTTATCCATGCTCATCAAGTACAATCACTCTGATTGGAAATTCGCTATGCTCCATGAAAAATTTGATATGAAGATTATTTGTTATTTAATCACTATCTAAGTCATCTATTTTAATCATGTAGCAGCCCGATAACCTTTTAGGCCATCACCAATGTAAAATGGAGGTTGTGCGTATGTCTTGAAAAGAGGACATAAAGATCAATAAATAAGGAATTATTTCATTGAAGTCAAAGGCATATGTGTTAAGGCGTAGTAAACAAACAAAGGAATCATGGCGTCGTGAGTTAAGGTGCAACAATTAATTAAGAAGATAATAATTAGCAATGAAGACAACTATTTAAATGAAAAGTCACGATTAGAGATGAAGTGATTAACAAAGCAACGACTTATCACTCTCCAAAAGACGTGTTTGGTTGATGAAGAGATGCGAGTGGTATTCTTGAACATATACGATTCATTAATGAAATGTCATGAATTAATTTCTTTGGTCTTCACAAAAGGACGTGTTCCTTTATAATCTACAGGTGCGGCTGGTAGCTAATTAAAGGGAAAAGTTTAGTGGCAATTCATTAAGGACAGAGTTTAGTGGAAGTTTTATCAAATTAAAGACTAATTTGTGAAGTGGTGCGATTTGTTTGGAAAGGTGCAATCTTCAAATTTAAAAGACAAAGGCATGTTGTTTTGCAAAGGTTGCAATAGTTGAGAAATGTATACAATTCCAATTCAGATTGGAGAGAGTTGGGTGACAAGTGAGAATGTAAAAAATGCATATCATCTGAAGTTAAGTAGACGATAATTTGGGCAGATAAAGAAATATCAAATAAAGTTTCTTCTGAATGTAGAGAGGTTGTAAAGTGGGTGGAATAACTGAAATATCTAGAAACACAGGTGCTATGTGTGAAATAAACATTACATTATCAAAACACAAGGCAACCCAGGAGTATGAAGATTGGTGCAGACTTATGAGCACATATAATTGTCAAACTATAGCAGATTTGTGAAGCAGTCTACTACAGTTTGAAGAAGAAATGCTATAGCAAAGAGTGGATCATTTGAAGATCAAATATGAAGGATTCAATAGAGATTTATAAAATGTTTTGAGTCAGATCTTTGGTAGTCAAGAGAAAGTGATAGATTAGATGTGTGAAGAATATGTGTAGATTTTATGAAGCAGACTGAAGTGGAATGAAATCAGATTTTGTTTATCATAATAAGTATTGAAGACAAAACATATACATCATATTTGTAAGAAGATTGTTTGAGTAGAATTTTCCATCATTTGTTGAGGAAGCAACAATTGAAGGTGGAACATTATCATTCAAATTATAATCTTTGCTAAGTTGGTGCTTGACAAGTAGGGGTTGGGGTTCCTTGTAGGTTGGTGCCTACTAAATCAGAATTAGGGGTTGATGCTCCTTGTAGGTTGGTGCTCTTTGTAGGTTGGAGCCTACTAAACTACATATTTGGTGATTCAAGTAGATTGGTGCCTACATTTATTGTAAAAGTTTATATAAATAATAAAGTACACTATTTGTATCGTGGTTTTCTCCCATAAGGGTTTCCACGTAAAATCTTGGTGTCAACTTGTTCATATTGAGATATTCTTATATAGTTGATTTATGTTAGAATTTGAAGTTGATAAAGGTTGTTGGTGATAAAAGTTTAGAGTTGTTGAAAAGTTGAAAATTGAAAGTTTGTATAGATTTAATGATTCACCCCCCCCCCCTCTTAGTAAATCTTTTGTGCTCTTCATCATCCACATAGATTTTCAACTTATGTGATTTGTTTCTTCATGCTTACCTAAGAATCCAAATGCTAAAAAAAATAGGAGGTAAATTTCATCCTAATTGGTTAGGTCTCTTCATTATTACTTCCTAGTTTGAAATGGGTGCTTTTGGTAAATATCTACTCCTAAAATAAAACTAGTGAAAGATCTAGTAATATCATGCAATTATGTTATTATTATAGTTTCCTATTGATTCAATAATACAAGGGGTGTTACCGAATGTACTATATTATTTAGTCCTTTAGCTTTTCCTACTATTAATTGTCATTTTTCATCTTAGGGGATCCCATCATTTGACCATTTCATGTACCTTTGTAATCATATCTTTAGATGATTATTTTATTGCTATTCATATTATTTACATCTTACATGGTCTGTTGTTTATGATTATATGATTTGGCTTTATAGGTAATGGCTTACATTTGGGGACAACCTTGGGGGCATATCATCCCCTCAAATCATTGCTTTACATAGTTAACGTGCTTACATGATGTTACCTACTATTATTCTTTGCATGATTGTTGTGCTTATATAATGTTATCTCTTGCTACTAATTGATGTTTACTACATGCATTGTATACAATGCTATATTTAATAATATTACATGCTTTCCATGCTCTACATGATTACTACTTTCCCCTTACCTCTAATTCCTTACACCCTCTATACACAACTAATGAATGGGGTATTTATTATCATCGATGTTTCCTCATGAGTTTGATTGCAATGTTGTAATTATGAGATATATGATCATTTTGAGTATCGGATAAAGCTTAATTAGTATATCTAGATAGAGTACATTTATGTGTGACTAGAGACCTTTATCATGCTATTTGTAGAGTTAGATCTTGTTTCATCTCTAGACATAATCCTGTACACTTGTCTACATGATCATAATCCTTTATGCATAGTTGGAGCTTTTATCACTTTTATTTATTATCATCGATATTTCCTCACGAGTTTGATTGCAATGTTGTAATTATGAGATATATGATCCTTTTGAGTATCAGATAAAGCTTCATTAGTATATCTAGATAGAGTACATTTATCTGTGACTAGAGACCTTTATCATGCTATTTGTAGAGTTAGATCTTGTTTCATCTCTAGACATAATCCTTTACACTTGTCTACATGGTCATAATCCTTTATGCATAGTTGGAGCTTTTATCACTTTTGTGATAGGTGAAATCTCTCATACTTATCCATTTTCTTTTACTATTCTCAGAGAGTTTCTTTTAGCAAGATAGGATTATAATTACTTTTAAAGTCTTAACAAATACTATTCATTGCATGTTTTCTTCTATTTTGTAGGTTTCTATAGACTACTCATTACATGAAGAATTCAAGAATGATTTATTACTTTATAGAGATCCATATCCTTTGTGAAAAATATTTAATTTACATGTTGACTACTTGTTTTACTTTGACACACATCTACCTAGTAGTTCACACTCACATCAAAGTGGGTGGAAAATATAATGGGAAAATTACACACCCTTACCCTTATCATATGTTTTGGGACCACTTTGATTAGAGAATCCAAATGTAATAGAAAGTGTACACATGACATTCTTATCAGAATTTGGTTCATACCATGCCCATTTCCTAATCCCATCACAACTTATTCTAAAGATTTTGTTTTGATCTCTAGATCACCCATCATTTACCTTGGATTAGATCCACAAGTGTGGACTTGATCTAGATCACTTTCACAATAATGTATATGAACCCAAAACTTTTAAAAATTAAATCCAAATTTAGCCTCACTGACTCCTTCCTACTAGTTGTTGGGAGCTAACCTAATACATGCTTTTTATTGGCATGTGTGCTTGGTTCTTATATTTAGAATAAGTTATTCATTTGAAATCATGTTAGAGATCACATAGGGTTTATACAAGGACATGTCATTGAGGATTTATGAAAGTATCATAAAGGTTATGCTAGTTTTACATCAACACACGTCCTAGGTTCATTGAACATTTGTTTGTTGTCTTTGAACCTTTTGCCTAGAGCCATAACATTGGTCTAACTAGGGGTTTGATTGAGGAGAACATGACTGACACAATTCAATGAATTCCCAGGGTGTTCCTAAACAATGCCAATCCTTATAATTTTAGATATTTGAAGATTGAGGCAAGCAACTTTCGATAGTCAACAATTTGTTGGAATAGTCCCATAACTTACAATTCAAATCTATGTGTTAGGTTCAGGTCTATACTTGTGGAGATTAATTTTGAATGTGCATAGGTGAACTAGGACAAAACACAAATGATTTTTTGAAGTTAGATTATCATCCATGCAAGCACTAACATTCTAGTTGTGCGACAAATCAATTCTAAAAATCTTAAACTTCACATTCACTCCTTCATATTCCAATTAAGCATTGCAAGTTAATTTATTTAATTCCAGTGTTAAGCTCATAACTTTTTGGTGTTGGTCACAACTCATTACTGTATGTCAAATTTGATTTTTAGTGGATGTTTTTAACATCAAACAATGCACATTAAGTGCAAACATAATTGGCTTCCTTGGCTTAAATACTGCTTATATGCATGAATAATCAACTTCCTTTGGCTTAGCTACCAGGTTTAAGGGGCTTCCACATTGTACAATTCACTCCTTTGGCTTAGCTACTAGGTCTAAAGCAATTCCATGTCATCAAATTCACTCGAGACACAATCCAAATTTCATCCCTTTGATCTTGGGAGACCTTCACTCAATAAGACTTAATCTACGGTGGACTCATTCTAAATCACTCAACTTCCTTATAGACTAAAGACCTCTAAGAGATAATTTATAATGAGTGCCTTTTAATATGATTTTTGCCTCCTTATAACTGCCTGATTAATTCATGATTTTATATTTTTAGTTCCTGCCGGTAGGCAGGAATACTTATGCATTCGCCCGAAATGCATTTAATCGGCGGCATTGATGAATCACATTTCGCCATTTAACATATTACTTATTTTTTTGTATAGTTTGAATTTGGAGAGCTATTTTATATATTGGAAAATTAGCATTTATCTATTTTTCTATTCGTCTGAGTAGCTTTATAAATCATTTTGGTTTTAAATATTCGGGAAAATGCGAATGCATAAATTGATTGAATAAATTTAAGCAAAGCCATAGTTTAAAAGTTGGCGGCTAGAGGTACGTAATGCATTAATACAAATTAAATGCATTGAATGGCATCTGGCTCAAGGTGAAGGCGCTAGAATGGCTTGGAGGCCACGCGTGGCCATGGTACTTTGGTCATTTAATATAGAGTTAAGTTACTTTGTATGCATTTCTATTACTTTGCGTGTGTTGTTTTTGTCTTCTGTGAGCGCCTGTTCTGAAGGAGAGTTTTAGCGACTGAGCAGGAGATGTTATAGTTGCAAAGTCCAGACCCAGAAACGAGTTATTTGAGGTGATAATTTGGTAATTTTTAGAGTTTGGTTACATTAAAGTGCATAAAGAATCTATATTTCATAGTGGTCTATTGTGTGGCCGAGCAAGGTATTTTGTAGTTGCAGAGTTGCACGCTATACAGTGAGAGACGAATTGCTTGAGGTCAGAAAAGGTAACTTTTCGTTTTCTTTTGTCTATTTGATACAAGAAATGCAAGTAGGGTTTCAGAGTGCTTTAAGGCATTGGTATACTTTGATTATAAATTCATATTTTAAACTATTTTTAGTATTGTTTATTCGAATATCTTGTTGAAATGCGAAGGTTTCATCTACGTTTGATAGGAATTATGTAGAAATCCTCTTGTCCATTTTACTTCATGCATGTGAGTCTTGTAAAGTTTGTATATTTTTGATTACTGCAAACTGGTCCCATAAAGAAGGCTTTCAAACCAAAATTATGTCAACGTGTGCAATAATGAGAGCTTTCGACCGATGAGTCGACAGTGTGTTGCTTTGAGCTTTTATGTTGTCATCAAAGCATAAAGGATAGAGGGGTTTTGTTAAAAGTCATGGTTGTTGTCCTCATAGGCATAAATCCTCTTGTTCATTTTACTTCATGCATGTGAGCCCTATAGAGTTTGTATTTTTTTGATTGCTGCAAAGCGGTCCCATAAAGAGGGCTTTGGAACCAAAATTATGTCAATGTGTGCGATAATGAGAGCTTTTCAGCAATGAGTCGACTGTGTGTTGCTTTGAGCTTTTCCGTTGTCATGAAAGCATAAAGGATAGAGGGATTCTGTTAAAAGTCATGGTTGTTGTCCTCGTAGGCATAAATGCAAACAATGGTAGCATAAAGAATGCAGTAGAAACCTTTTCCCTGCCAGCAAGCATAAAATTTTTGCTAGATGTTGTCGTTACTATTTTTGTATCTTGGGGTTATAAAAAACTATGTCAAAAATGTTATAGAATCCAAATTACAATGTTGCCATATATTGCTATTCGTTTAGAAAAACAAACACATAGTTTTTGTTTTCTAATCAAAGCTTTTTACATGGTGCAATGCTTTTGGTTGGAAGAAAAGAGGTTGTGTAGCGGTCTAGCTGTGGCAAATTCTTCAAGCAAGCAGTTCCAAGTGAGTTTCTAGAATGAACCTTCTCCTTTGTTTACAATTGCATATAGTAGACAGAGAAAAAGGTTAATTCAAGATTCTCACTGTATTGATTGTACTTGTAATCATATCATTGCTTTTAGTTACAAGGACAATCTTCACAAATGGGTATTGTGAGTGGCATATGCTATATGGTTCATAAAAATTAAGCAGTTGGGGTTCAAAAGTAGAACTTCATTGGAGTGGCATGATCTCAGAAATGCAATAACTATCCAATCAATTTTTTGGGTGGCTGATTGCATTTTATAATTTAAACCTACATTTTTAAATTTTGACAGTTTGATTCTGAATCCATACGCATACTTTGATTAAAACTAGTGGCTAAAAGTGCATAATTCATTTATGCAAAAATAATGCATTTAATAGCATCTGACTAGAGGCGAGGCTGTTTGGATTGCTATTTAGTCTTTGAATATATAACAATTAAAAGAGATAAATAAGTATAATTATCCTTGGCCACATTTCACATTTTGACCTTTCAATCAAAGTCAATTAACAAAATAGCAGTTAGACGTGCAGAAGGTTCAAGGACTATGCTTATAGAAAAACATATTTTGGACAATGGCTAGACAATTTGTTGAAATTGCTTTAGAAACTTTGAAGCAAATGCATTTTTCCTTCTGCTATGGGGGCACGAATAACTCTGGACAGGCTATGGCCACCCAGCCCTATTACACCTAGCTGAGGAGCCCCCATAGTCTCTTTAGGCTTCACGCCATAACCCATCAAATATTAGCCAGGAACCACCTACCCTTCCAATAGCATATTACAGAGATAGTCAGCCAGTACACCATATTTCCTCAACCAGCCCTACCCTCCTTACTCTCATAGATATTCACACTTGGAAAAGAAACTCCTACTAATTAAAAAACTGTCATTATTGCACATGTTCACATAATTTTGGTTCCAAACCTGTCTCTATCAGACCACTTTGCAGTGATAAAAAATATACAATCTTTACAATGCTCACATGCAATCATGCATCTTGCCCGGAGATACACGTATACATGTATCCATGTGCACTTCAATGCATGCATCTATGTACTCATGCAACCATGGATATATGTATCTATGGAACTTCATATGCAGTCCATGGATATTTCCATACATGTATATTTAAGCATTTATGTATCGAGCTATGCATCTATCTATCTATCCATGCAACTATGTTTCTATGAATTCTTCTACTTACAGATGCATCTATGCATATATGTATCTGTGTTTCTATGTGCAAATGTATACAGGCATCTATCCATATACGTGTCAATGTATCTATGAATACATCCATCCATAGATACATGTATCTACGCATCTATGGATACCATGATAGATGTCCACATCCATGTATCTATGGATACATGTAACGAGTAGCTCGGTTCTAGGTCTTGAATCTGCAGCAACAACATCTCCTGTGATGACACAGATCTGCAGAATAACAAATAATGAAACGCTTAAAGTAATCACGATGCATCTCTAGTTAGTAAAATCTATATTGCATGGTAAACAAGCAAGAACTTTTGAGTTGACGAAGGTCATGAACATTGAACCAATAGTAGGACAGTCACCACTACATTTAAGTAAACCTATGGTGCAGACTCTCTTTTCCATTATCAATTTTATTCCCAATTTCATCCATGAAGAACTTTGTCAACCTGTGCATCCATGAATCCTATATCTTTGAGGATATTCTTCATGGATGAAATTGGGAATACAATTGATAATGGAAAAGAAAGTGTTGAGCATAGGTTTACTTAAATGTTGTGGTGACTATCATACTATTAGTTCAACGTTCATGACCTTTATCTACTAAAAAGTTCTTGCTCATTCATCTGAGTCTTGTAGGCAATGTACAACTGTCCTATAAAGATAGCTTTGGAACCAATGAGCTGTCATAAAGGATAGAGGAATATTGTCAAGTATTGTGGTTATTGTCCTCATAGGCACACATGCAAAATATGGAGGCATATAGAAAGCAAGTTAACTCTTTAATAATCCCATGAAACATAGTATTCAAATAAACAATACTAAAGAGTAGTCTAAAATACGAATTTATAATCAAAGTATATGAATGCCTTAAAGCGCTATGAAACCCTGCTTGCATTTCTTGTATCAAATAGACAAAAAAATGAAAAGTTACCTCTTCTGACCTCAAGCAATTTGTCTCTCGCTGTCTAGCGTGCAACTCTGCAACTACAAAATACCTTGTTCGGCCACACAATAGACCACTATGAAATATAGTTTCTTTATGCAGTTTATAGTCTTTGTATGCATACATGCATATAGGTTTGCATGTATATATGTGTGCATGTAATTATGTATATATGAATGCATGTATCTATGTTGCCATGTATGTATGTGTGTATATAACAGATTACTATTGCATTTGCTTTAAATGTGTTTTTGTGGATGGTGCTAGCTAGCCATCCAGTTATATTGTGGCTGTTGTGCATATTGCTTTTAGAGATATATGAACTGAATTTCATGAGTTATATTTCATATTGGTAAATTGGCATTTACCTATTTTTTGGAGCCCATGGGAGTGAATTTTTGATATGTGCATTCATGGATACATGAATACATATATAGATGTAACCGTGTGATCATGTATGTATGTGTACGTGTATATATGTGTGCGTCCATGCATGTGTCTATGCATCTGTGCATTGAGGCATGTGTGCAGCTATGTGTCTATGAATACATTTTATCCAGTAATCAATGTTAATTAATAGACTAGTACTCGTACCTAGAGAATGTTCAAGGATTGTGCTGATAGAAAACCATATGCATATCAATATGTTAGAGAGCATGTGTGTATGCATGGATGTCTATATATGCTAATTGTTCTGAATTTTCATTGCATGTGATTGCATTAAACAATTAAGAATAAGTACTAGATAATTGAAGTAAAATGACCCCATTCAGTTAACAGATCAATTTTCCTCAGCCCTTTACATGTTAGCTGAGAGTTTTGAAGCTTTTGTTGTTCATTGACAGTCTTTGAAGCTTAAATGTCACAGTATATGTAGCATTTTACCCAATAGCTCTATCATTCATGATGATTTAGGCAAGTTCATATTTCCTCATTGATCCTTGTATTGTCTCATAGCTAAATAATTAGGTAATTGCTAGTTAGCCTTTAAGTACATAGCAATTCAAAGAAAGAAATGATTGCAATTAGCCTTTTGTACATTTGAACTATTAATCAAAGGCAATCAACAAACTAGCCCTAGGAAACCATGCCCGTGTTCATGTGTTGAATACCATGTATTTGTGCATATGTATATGTGTTTCTATGTGCAAATGTATATAGGCATCTATCCATATATGTGTCAATGTATCTATGAATACATCCATCCATAGATACATGTATCTACGCATCTATGGATACCATGATAGATGTCCATGTCCATGTATCTATGGATACATGTATCAAGTAGCTCGGTTCCAGGTCTTGACTCTGCAACAACAACATCTCCTGTGACTACACAGATGTGCAGAATAACAAAAAATGAAATGCTCAAAGTAATCACGATGCATCTCTAGTCAGTAAAATCTATATTGCATGGTAAACAAGCAAGAAATTTTGAGTTGATGAAGATCATGAACATTGAACCAATAGTAGGACAGTCACCACAACATTTAAGTAAACCTATGGTGTAGACTCTCTTTTCCATTATCATAAATAAATAGTTTTAAGTCTGAGTATGTATGTAGCTTGAAACATATAAGCTCGACTTGGCATTTATGAAAACAACAGTTGTTCACAGTAAAAGAGGTAATTACTGTTCCTATATGCGATATCCATAGAACAAAATAAATTGCTACAAGGCTAGAGTGGGACATCCATAAATGCATGCACACATGTACAAGCAATTGCATGCAGGTATACGTAAAAGCTTAAATGTATACATGCATAATAACTATTTATTGCCTCAAGTAACTTGTTTATGGGTCTGGAGTGTGCAACCATAACAAGTTCTACTCAGTGACCATAAACTCTTGAAAACATAACAAACAGAGAACAAACACTCGAAAAGCTAAAAACAACAGAATACAAAAAGGAACATTAAAACTATATAGTTTGAATGGCAGTATGCATCGGGGGCCAATAATTATTGAACATATATGTCAGACGTACATAGACAACAACTATTTTCGTAGGTACAAAAAACAAAATTAGATTTCCAGATGTCCATATTGAAGCAGACTTTAACATAGTAACCTATAAAAGTGTCCAAATGTATAATAGCAGTAAAGTATTTTGAAACCAAAGATGTCTTTAACATGTCAAAACCAGTGAAATGTCTAAGAGCATTGAAAGGAGAAAAAGTTAAAGTGTGAACAATGTAAATCTGTAGTTCTGTATTCGTAGTTCCCTGTAAAGCCAAGAAAATGCTACGTATTAGAAACATAGTTTGTATGGATGGTGATTTGAGCAAAAGATTACATATGAATGACTTTTTTACCTTGAATTTAGCAGGGTGTTGAGTCTTTCCAAGCTTCTTTTGTCATTCAAGTTACAAATGAATGTTGACTGACACGTGTGAAACGTGTTCTTTTGATCTGTTTTCCTCACAATATTCTTGAAAAGCATTGCAGGTGTTTTATTTGTATGCAACTGGTCTTCGATTGCAAAGTATTGTTGCTCATATGTTGACCGTAATAGCACCTGCGATTCAATGAGAGAATTAGATTTTGTTACGGAAATTGTTATAGAGACCATTGTTGAACGAGAAAAGGTTGGCACTGAAAGAACAGGGAAAAGTTTTGAAGACTGAAATACCTGTGCTCTGTCTATGTCACTGTGGCCATCTTTGATGTCAACTGCAAATTGGGTACCCATTTTCTTGGCACCAACTACTAGTGCAGCTATTGTGCCAGCTGGGTACTCATTTATAGTTGTTAGCAGCTGGCTGATAGTCGTACTTGGAATAAATTTGTACGCTTGACAAAGGCGTGGGATGTCCTCATAGGCACACATGCAAAATATGGAGGCATATAGAAAGCAAATTAACTCTTTAATAATCCCATGAAACATAGTATTCGAATAAACAATACTAAAAGTAATCTAAAATATGAATTTATAATCAAAGTATACGAATGCCTTGAAGCACTGTGAAACCCTACTTGTATTTCTTGTATCAAATAGACAAAAAAAATGAAAAGTTACCTCTTCTGACCTCAAGCAATTCGTCCCTCACTGTCCAACATGCAACTCTGCTACTACAAAATACCTTGTTCGGTCACACAATAGACCACTATGAAATATAGCTTCTTTATGCACTTTATAGTCTTTATATGCATGCATGCATACAGGTTTGCATGTATATATGTGTGCATGTAATTATGTATATATGGATGCATGTATCTATGTTGCCATGTATGTATGTGTGTATATAACAGATTACTATTGCATTTGTAAAATGACCCCATTCAGTTAGCAGATCAATTTTTCTCAGCCCTTTACATGTTAACCGAGAGTTTTTAAGCTTTTACTATTCATTGAGAGTCTTTGAAGCTTAAATGTCACAGTATATGTAGCATTTTACCCAATAGCTCTATCATTCATGATGATTTAGGCAAGTTCATATTTCCTCATTGATCCTTGTATTGTCTCATATCTAAATAATTAGGCAATTGCTAGTTAGCCTTTAAGTACATAGGAATTCAAAGAAAGAAATGATTGCAATTAGCCTTTTGTACATTTGAACTATTAATCAAAGGTAGTCAACAAACTAGCCCTAGAAAACCACGCCCGTGTTAATGTGTTGAATACCATGTATTTGTGCATGGGTGTATATGGATCCTATGAATTGTGATTTCTACCATTATGTAGTGCTTAGTATTACTTTGATGACAATAGAAAAGCTCAAAGCAACACACTGTTCACTCATAGTTCAAAAGCTCTCATTATCACACGTGTTGACATAATTTTGGTTCCAAAGCCCTCTTTATGGAACCACTTTGCAGTAGTCAATAATATACAGACTTTACAGGCGTCACGTGCATGAAGTAAAATGGACATGAGGATTTCTACATAATTCCTATCAAACACAGATGAAACCTTCGCATTTCAACAAGAAACTTGAATAAATAATACTAAAAGTAGTTTAAAATATGGAATTATAATCAAAGTATAGCAATGTCTTAAAGCACTATGAAACCCTGCTTGCATTTCTGTTTGCATGTCCCTGGTTTAAACATTTAATTATTGGTTCTTGATAATGGAATGAAATGAACTTGGACAAATGGAAATAGAATTACCCCATGGAATTGGAACATCAATGTTTGCATGGCTTTAACATGATAGCAGATTTATGTGCATGAGACTTATTTGAATCTCATATGTCATAGTGTATGTGGCATATTAGCTAGTTGGCTTAACATGATAGCTTTCAAACAAGTTAATTCAACGATCAATCAAGCTAATTGGCTGATGAATAAATTGTGTTCCATGGTTAGTCATAGCTAATTATTGGTCATCTTTATCCTCCAAATTAGTTAAATCAATGTTGCTTATTCACATTCACAGATACACAATCTTTGTAAACATTTTGTATGCTTTTAATAGGAAAAGAGCTTTAGAATAGGATATGTACATTCATCTAAGCATCATAAGACGTAGATTTCTTACAGATATAATGGTTTGTAATGCTATCATGAATATGCATACGAAATAGAGAAGCACAGGCAAAAACATTTAAACTGTTTGACATAATTCCTCGAAGAAATGTTGGCTCTTGGTGTGTAGTGATTGCAAATTATGCAAAGAATTATTTGTCAAAAAAAGCTTCTTGCAAACATTCAAGCAAAACAGCTAGATAGCTGATCAAGTTAACTATGAATCAAGTTACTTGGCTAGTCAATGGAACTAGTTCATTGATAGATCAGTTTTCTTGAATAGTTAATTATAGTTAATTAAAAAACATCTTTGCACACCAAATCAATTAAACCAACCATGGCCATTCATATGCAATAAAAGGAATTTCTTGAAAAGGCTTTATAGACAGGGAAGCAAATGCAATCGCTAGGAGTAAACCGAAATTGCAAAATCCTCACCAATATCTTCCTTTTTGTTTCTTGTGCTACAAATATTCAATAGGCTATAGTTGTCCATATTAATTGTATCCCTTCGCCTATGTTGAAGCCATCTGTTTATTCTATTGCTTTCGCTATTATTTCATGAAAACTGAGGCATCATAGTATATGTAGCGTAGCAGCTAATAAGTCCATCTCACATTTTGGTCATGACAATTTAATTTGTTGCATTTGTCTCTGAACCATTAATCAAAATCAACTAGCAAACAAGTCAATCTTACACTTCACTCATGCAAATTAAGTCAATTCTATTTTTTACTCATTAATGAAATTAACTAATCAGCTTAACAAGATAGCTTTGAAAAAAGTTAGGTCAGTTATCAATCAAGCTATTTGACTGATGAGTCAATTGAGTTCAATAGTTAATCATAGTAATAGCAAACAAATGCTTGTTAGATGATGTCATTGTTGAAACCCTACTTGCATTTCTGTTTGCATGTGCCTGGTTTAAACATTTAATTATTGGTTCTTGATAATAGAATGAAATGAACTAGGACAAATGGAAATAGAATGACCCCATGGAATTGGAACATCAATGTTTAGATGGCTTTAACATGATAACAGCTAATAAGTCAATTTAACATGATAAATCCTTGTTTGATGATGTCATTGTTAAATTTGCCTTTGTGTCCCTGTCTGCACTTTTGCTACAGCTTGAAGCAATGATGCTTCATGGTTCAAGTGTTAAGTATAATTGGAAACCTTTCTTGACTTACATCCATTGATTTAAATCTATTTGGAAGCCATACTTGCAGTGGTTCTTTAGGCACGATGCAAAACAACAATGTAGTTAAAATGCATAGCAAAAGCCTATAGAGAACCATGCTTGCACTTGTGCATTTGGAATTCAAGAACCTATGACAAATAGACTACTAGGTTAATATGTTCCCAATTGATGCTTGTTTCCATTGAATCTAAAAAAAAAACTAGCTGGTGTATTTCGGTCTTTTGGCTATTAGTATCCATTACACTATCACTGTCATCCATTGCAATTATAATTTTGGGAGTTGTTTGCACAAATGTGTTTTCATACATTCTGAAACCCAACTTGCATTTCTGGGATAAAATGAAGCAAAATAAATATAAGTAGCTATTTGTTGCCTTGACTAACTTGTCTCTTGGTATTCATTCAACGAGCACATGAACTTTTGCTCTGTCACTGTAAACGCCTCCTTTCTATTGATAAAACCTGTCAGTTTTCTAACCTATGTCTTTGCTTAAATTTATTTGTATATGTCATCTTGTTCTAGACTCTCAATAAAGAAAGAGTCTCTATATTCTAGCACCAAAGAAAATGCATTAATGTCAAAGGAGTTTGAAATTGAAGATAGCAAACCTAATAGCGCTCGCTTGGATAAACTGTTTTCTATAGTGACAATTTTATTAGCTCCTACTGTCAAGGCAGGAATACTTATGCATTCGGTCGAAATGCTTTTAACTAGTAGCATTGACCAATCACATTTCGCCATTTAAAATATTACTTTTTTTTTTGTATAGTTTGAATTTGGAGAGCTATTTTATATATTGAAAAATTAGCATTTATCTATTGTTCTATTCGCCCGAGTAGCTTTATAAATCATTTCCGTTTTCAAGATTCGGGAAAATGCAAATGCATAGATTGATTAAAAAAATTGAGCAAAGGCATAGTTTAAAAGTTGGTGGCTAGAGGTACGTAATCCATGGATATAGATTAAATGCATTGAAATGTCAGGAAACTGTGAGTGCATAAATTGATTAATTAAAATTAAGCAAAGGCATAGCTTATTAAACTGGCGGGTGGACGTACGTGATGCATTAGTATAAATTAAATGCATTGAATGGCATCTGGCTCAAGGTGAAGGCACTGAAATGGCTTGGAGGCCACGCGTGGCCAGCGTACTTTGGTCATTTAATATAGAGTTAAGTTACTTGGTATGCATTTCTATTACTTTGTGTGTGTTGTTTTTTGTGTTTTATAAGCTCTTGTTCTGAGGAAGAGTTTACCTACTGTGTCAGTGCATGTATGTATGTATGTATGCATGTTTCTACGTGCATATGCATTTACCTATGTGCATATCTATGTAGACATTTGTAGGTGCATATATGCATATATGCATGTGAATCTTGATATATCTATGCATATATGTATTTATGCATATATGTGTGTGTGTATAGATGCATCTGTGTGTGTATGCATGCAATCATATGGATGCATATATGTTTATGTCCATACATGCATTCATCTGTCTTTACATGGATGTATCTGTACATATATATACATGTGTATACATATATGTGTGTGTCGATATGTCTTTTCTAGGAAAGAGTTTATAGTGACAGGGAAAAGGTTGTCATGGTTCCAAAAAAGGACACCTGCAGACAAGCTACTCCACATTGAGTTCCACAGTGCTCAGCCTATGCTATTCTTCAGAGACTATTTCGTTGGACAAGCAATTGTCTTTTGTCCTGTGTGCAATGTGAGAGCTTAAGAATAACTTGACGCTTATAGGTCCTGTAAAGATTATATATCTTGAATTACTGCAAAACTGTTCCATAGTGCAAGCTTTACAGCCACTGTTCTGTTAGCATGTCCCATAATGGGACCTTACAAACAATATGAGGACAATGTGTTGAGAGGACTATACAAACTGTCAGGCAAATGCAATTTACAGATATAAGCCTAAACTCCACAATTGCTTTCATCTCCCTCGTTGTCATAAACAAAGTCAATTAAAAAATCTGATTCCACTTGTTCACTGATAGTATTGGCATGCAATTTCCTTGAACATTCTTGAAAAACAGAATTACTTTGGTTTGTATTTCTCCTTGGGTGTGTCTAGATGCCATGAGTTATAAATTCTACTTGCATGTACCTTCATTGCACAAGTAATAGTAAGTGCTACATAAGGGTCCGAAATAAACTTATGCATATGGAAATGAAATGACTCCATCTAGTTAGAAAATCAATACTTATGTCGCTTTCACTATTAAGTGATAGCTGGTTTGGCATTGAACAATAGCTAGAAATTGTTTCCACCAGAACTTAACAGTGCTAGCACAAGTCTATGTTGTTTTTTGGCTTAGTATTGATAAGTTGCCATGGCCTATTTGACACTTTTTTAGGCGCTTAAGCAAATATGGGATCTATTCCATTGATTGTTGTTACAAAGCTTATGCCATCATTGCAATAACAGGATTACATTAGTGCATGCATATGCAAAAAAATGTTCTATATTATAGGGTACACAAATAGCAATAAGTATTTAAAAATTATAAAATGCAACTTGCATTTGAAGAAACAAAAGTTCTTACTTGGGTTGCTTCTCGTTCAAATGAATCTACATAAGAATTATGTTTTGTTTTTCATGAATAGCATAGTATATGTCACTCACTGTACTCATTTGTCTAAATTGTCCTTGTAACAGGGATCAATGCTTTCAACTATATTTAAACAATTACACACAAACTGTACTAGGGAAAATTGCTTGTGCCTATCACAATTTGTACTTCCCTACAATTATACTTGATTGTTCAATAGCATATTGCAAGGTCAGTTTTCCAAATTGTCTTTTTTGCTTTTCTTGAAATGCAATTGAAATTCTTCAATATAATAACTGTGTAAAGTTCTTTTCCATGTATTCATTTTGTCATCTTGTATTCCTCATTTCTTTGAACATAAATCATTTAGAGACCTGCTCCCACATATACAAACTATGTCCATGTTAATATGGTAGATACTATGTATTTGTGCATAATTCTATAAGGATACCATGTGTTATGATTTCTGCTTCAATGAAATTTGATGATACAGTTAATAGTTACTGCTAGACAGCCAAATGAAATTAACTTAGGTAAATGGAAATAGAATGACCCCATCCAATTGCAAAATGAACATTTTTGTGGCTTTTACATGATAGTAGGCTTACAGCCACGAGACTCCTTTGAAGCTTAAATGTCACAGTATATGTAGCATATTACCCAATAGCTCTATCTCACATTTCATTCATGTCGATTTAGGCAAGTTCATATTTCTCATTTACCCTTGTACCATCTCATATTGCTCATTGCATTCCCTGCAACCACATTTTCCTGAGGAGTTTTGTAAAACAGTTCACTTGGATTATAAATGCTTTCGTATTTTACATGTTTGCCTACGAGAACAATAACCACGACCTCTGACAGAATTTAAATGCTTACTAGCAAAAAGCAGGTTTCTACTGCATTCTTTTGTCTATCTCTGTGCAAATGAAAATTTGCATTCTGCTATAATAAATTCTCTAGTGTAATGGGTACTTTAAAGTGCAATTCTTTGGACGTTGCTCATGTTCCAGGTTTGATTCTTTTTGGGGGTTATAACTACCTACCGTTGCACTAGTTTCCCATTTTTTGTTCTAGAAATGAATGAAAATATAAACAAATAATCATATACAATAGTTTTTCTTTGACAAATTTTGTTAAACAGTTCACCTGTTTTCTATATGCTCCTATTGTTTGCATTTATGCCTACGAGGACAATAACCACGACTTTTAACAAAACCCCTCTATCCTTTGTGCTTTGATGACAACGCAAAAGCTCAAAGCAACACACTGTAGCGTCATTGTTCGAAAGCTCTCATTATCGCACACGTTGACATTATTTTGGTTCCAAAGATTTCTTTATGGGACCGTTTTCCAGTAGACAAAAACAACACACACAAAGTAATAAAGATGCATAGCAAGTGGTTTAACTCTATATTAAATGACTAGAGTACCCTGTCCATGCATGGTCAACTAGCCACTCCAGCGCATTCACCTCCAGCCAGATGTCATTTAATGCATTTAATTTGCATTCATGCATTGCGCTCACATTTTCTTGATATTTTAATGCGTCTAATCTGTATTCATGGATTATGTACCTCTAGCCACCAACTTTCAAACTATGCCTTTGCTTAAATTTATTTAATCAATTTATGTGTTCGCATTTTCCCGAATTAAAAAAAAAAAATGATTTGTAAAGCTACTCAAATGAATAGAAAAATAGATATATGCTAATTTTTCAATATATAAAATAGCTCTCCAAATTCAAACTATACAAGAAAATAAGTAATATGTTAAATGGCGAAATGTGATTGGTCAATGCTACCAGTTAAAAGCATTCTGGGCAAATGCATAGACAAATTAAAAATGGGTTCACAGGAAATAACTTTTGATTCTGAATCCATATGCATACTTTGATTCAAACTAGTGGCTGAAGGTACATAATTCACTTATGCAAACTCAATGCATTTGATGGCATCTGACTAAAGGGAACGCTGTTTGCACTGCTAGTTACTCTTTGAATATATAACAAGGTTAAAGGGAAAAACTTTCACTATCACACATGTTCACATAATTTTCGTTCCAAACCTCTCTTTATGGGATTGTTTTGCAGTAATAAAAAATATACAAACTTTGCAAGCCTCACATGCAACCATGCATCTTGCCCAGAGATACACATATACATCCATCCATGTGTACTGCAATACATGCATCTATGTACACATGCAACCATGGATATATGTATCTATGCAACATCATATGCAATCCATGGATATTTCCATACATGTATATTGAAGCATTTATGTATCCAACTATGCATCTATCTATCTATCCATGCAACTATGTTTCTATGTGCAAATGTACACAGGCATTTATCCATATATGTTTCAATGTATCTATGAATACATCTATCCATAGATACATGTATCTACGCATCTATGGATACCATGATAGATGTCCACATCCATGTACCTATGGCTACATGTATCAAGTAGCTCAGTTCCAGGTCTTGACTCTACAGCAACAACATCACCTATGACTACACATATCTGCAGAATAAGAGAACATGAAACGCTCAAAGTAATCGCAGTACATCTCTAGTCACTTAAATCTACATTACATGATAAATCCACATTCTGTTTAATGCATTCACTTTGAAAGACAATCAAGTGAACAACTAAATACCACTTTCCAAATTTAAAAAAACAACTTTGCAAACATCAACTTCCAGAATTAAATACCAATATGCACAAAGCGATCATATTACTCTAACTAGACAACTATGAACTGCATGTTACTTATGCACTCTAAAATCTAAAGATACATACCATCCTTATGCACTTATGCACAAATACATATTGTCTAACATAGATACATAATTACATGTATACATATATATATGCAAACCTGTATACATCGATGCATACAAAGACTGTGTTTCATGGGATTATTAAAGAGTTCATTTGCTTTCTATATGGTTCCATACTTTGCATGTGTGCCTATGAGGACAATAATTGCAGTGCCCAGAACCACAAACGAGTTACTTGAGGCAATAAATAGTTCCTTTCCTCAGTTTTCTCTTACTTTAGAGGTTTAAAGCACATAGTGAAATTGGCAATCTGAGCAAAAAAAAATTGTGCTTCACTTGCTCATTCATTCCAAAGCTCTTTTTATAGCACAGTTGTGCATTGTCTCCAAGACTTAGATGAATCCTTGGTATTTCAAGGAAACATTCAATTGCATAACACTAAAAATGGTCTAAACTATGATTCTATAATCAAAGTATCTAGATACATTGCAACAATGCGAAACCCAACTTCCATTTAACATGTACAATGAAAGTAAATAGAACGAAAAATGCATTTGCTTCAAATTTTTTAAAGCAATTTGAACAGATTGTCTAACCACTGTCGAAAATATGGTTTTCTATCAGCATAGTCCTTGAACCTTCTTTAGGTCTGACTGCTACTTTGTTAATTCATTTTGATTGAAAGGTCAAAATGTGAAATGTCCCCAGGGATAATTATACTTACCTCTTTTAATTGTTATATATTCAGAGACTAATTAGCAATCCAAACAACCTCCCCTTTAGTTAGGTGCAATTCAATGCATTAATTTTGTATCAATGAATTATGTACTTTCAGCCACCAGCTTTAATCAAAGTATGCATATGGATTCAGAATCAAACTCTCAAAATAAATGCATATATAAATGTGTCTTTTTCTTCATTTCATAATGTATCTATGTATCCATAGATGCAATCATGCATATATCGATTTATGCATATATCTTGTCATCTCTTTATGCATTTGTCTATATATGTATGGCTATATCTATGGGTGCATGTATACCTCGATTTATGTATACAATGAAAGTAGACAGAAGCAAAAATGCATTTGCTTCAAAGTTTCTAAACCAATTTCAGCAGATTGTCTACCCATTGTCCAAAATATGGTTTTCTATTGGTACTGGTGCCTATATACAAATATGCATACATCCATGTATACATGTATTCATATCTCCATGTCTCCATGTAGTTCTGTTTTCTATGTATTCATGTGTTTGTTGATGCATCCATGCATATATCTGTGAATAGCTCTACATATTTCTCTCTCCATGTTTTTAATGTTCTCCATTGCATCAACATTTCCATGTCCTCAGTTTTATGAGCTTCCATATTTTTTTTTCCATAGTATATGCATAAGAACTTCCACTTTGTCTTCTGTTTTGACTCTTCTATCCATAAATATCATTATATTTTTATATCCACTCTTCTATTGTTGCATTTCGAGGAAGCTCAGGGATCTCAGTACCCTGTTCAGTACGAAGGAGAGTGAGAAATGCAACATGGGTCTTTTTCCTGTGTTTATATTGATGGACTCAGCCCTATGATGATTTTTAAAAGCATAACCAATACCAAACTAGACATTCTTCCACCCCTTGTTGCAAGAAATAATCACTTCATACGCTATTGATTCCATTCATTTCCATTTCCACCCTTGCACGTCCTTTTTTCTCAAATCAAATCCATTTCAAAATCCATTTATTTGCTTGTGTTGCATCACACCAATGTGTTGCATTCTTTTTTTCATTAAATCCACCTCTCTCATTGAAATTTTCATTTCTTGCATTTAATTCTAAGCATATAACTTACAAATCATAAATTCATACCATTTACATTCCCATTCATTCTCATGCCCACCATCCCATATCCTTGCCTCCCATGTCAAATACTTTTTATAACTTATTCATATACCTTATTTGCATCTCACCATTCTCTCAATTTGCTCTCTTTCTTCCACTCACATAACACATTCTTCTTTTTAACACTCACATATCTTTATCTATCTACACCTCAAATATACCTTCATCCATCACAAGAAAACTCACACCATACCAAACAAAGCAAAAGATGAAGAAAATATCAAGGTTATGCAAATAAACACCGAGGGCTTCGAAAATAACACTCATAACATAGAATAGTATTCAAGAGTTATTTTCAAAATGTCTTTTCTAAACCTTGTTTATTACAGATCCCTAAAAGCACATATAACAGTTTCTTCAACCCTATAATGTGTAATCAGATTTAACAAATATTTACATGTTTGAATGCATTCAAATGCATCATTACGTATCCTTTATACACTTGTTCAAAAAACAATATTGTATATGTTTCAAATGCAAACTGTTCGTGACATTTCTTGCTTTATGCACACATGAATTTATAGATTGTTCTATGTGTACCAAATTACATGGACACATCTATACATCCATGCATGCATAAATGTTTACATGGATCCATATATTTATGCATTCCTTCGATATATGCATTGCTGATATATAGTTTGTTTTCCCTATTTTCCTTTCACTAGCTACTGCAAATGCTACTTGAGCCTCAATGTGCTTTCACAGATTTGTATGTCTACTAGATTTTACTGTTTGCCATTCAAATTTCTTGTTCACATGTCATCTATGCTTTTCATTCTTCTTTGCATTGTGTGCACATGGATACATGTATACATGCTTGCATGTATACATAGATGCCTCAAGCATTCTTACAAATGTTTAAGATTATTTGCATTCAATACTTGAAACAAAATAATAATACTTTTTTGCTTCCTGGGTAAGATCATAAAGGAATTTGTTACTGCAAATGTAAACAGTATTTTTATATCTATTCTTCTCTTCTCACATTTCAAGGAAGCTCAAGGATCTTGGAACTTTGTTTAGTCCAAAGGAGAGTGAGAAATGGGACATCAGTCTTTCTTTTGTATTTGTATTGAGACACTCAACCCTATGATGATTTTAAAAAGCATAACCAATAACAAAATAGACATTCTTCCACCCTTTCTTGGAACAAAAGTTCACTTCATACCCTATCGAATCCACTCATTTCCATTTCCACCCGTGCACATCGTTCCTTCTCAAATCAAATACATTTCAAATTCCATTTATATGCTTCTCTTGCATCACACCAATCTCTTGCATTCCTTTTTTCTCTCAATCCAGCTCACTCATTCAAATTTTTATATCTTGCATTTAATTTTAAGCGTTAAACTCGAAAATGATAAATTCATATCATTTACATTCCATTCATTCTTACATCCAATTTCACATATCCTTGCTTCCCATACCTAATACTTTCCACAAGGCATTCATATACCTTACTTGCATCTCATCATTCTCTAAATTCCTTCTCTTTGTTGCACTTACATCACTCATTCTTCTTTACCACCCTTACATATCTTTATCTATTTATAGCTCAAACATACCTTCATCCATTAGAACAAAATTCACACCATACCAAAGAAAAAAATAAAGAAAATATCAAGGTTATGCAATTAAACACTGAGGGCTTTGAAAATAACTATCACAACATAGAGCTATATTCAATACTTACTTTCAAAACATTTTTTTCCATTCTTTTCAAAACGTGTTTTCCAAATCCTGTTTCCTACAGATTCCTAAAAGCACATATGACAATTCCTCAAAGCCTATAATGTATATTCAAATCTCACAAATATTTACATGTGTCCATGCATCCAAATGCATTGTTAGATATACTTTATATACTTGTTCCACAAACACTAATGTATTGCCGTTTTGTTTCATTCACTAATATTTTTAAAGTTCCTGTTTCAGATGCAAATGCAAATTGTTTCTAACATTTCTAGCTTTATGGACGCAGACATATATAGATTCTTCTTCACATACCAAGTTACATGGACACATGTACACATTTGTGCATGCATACCTCTTTACATGGATCCATATTTTAATGCTTTTTTTCCATATATGCATTCATACTAACTAGTTTACTTCTCTTGTTTTCTTTCATTTAATACTGCAAATGCAACTTCAGTCTCATCACACTTTTAGGTTTGCTCAGGTGTCAAGGATGCTTTTTACTCTTCTATGCATTGTGTGCACATCAATACATGTATACATACATCCATGTATACTTCAATGCTTCAAGCATTGTTACAAATGCTCCTCTCTCGATAATTTGGATGCAAAGTGCTACAAACATGTAAACTATTTTACTGTACCTACATTTTATCTTACCTAATAAGATTCTATATATCTTTTCAAATTATTTTTTGTTTAAAATATATACACAAAAAAAAATTCATTTGTATTACATTAATAAAAGAGGGTAAAAACTTTATTGAATCAAAACAGCAATACAAAGTCCAAAGAAGGAAGCCACAAGGGGCCAAAAACAACAAGAATTAATTCACACCCAAGAAGCACCTCATATCCTCAGCAACCCACTCCTCAAGAACAGGGGCCATATCAACAGGGAGATTGCTCCAATCATCCACAGACCAAGAATCAGTCTTTTCCGACGCCCATCTAGCCAGCCCATCAGCCACCATATTCCACTCCCGTGGAATATGGCGGAAAACAATGGATTCCAAGGTAGAGCACAGAGAAATAATCTGTTTGACAACCACAGCTAGCTGCCAGTTCACATCCTCCACATTTCGATTATTCAACATATCAATAACCACCTGAGAATCAGCTTCACAAACAATCCGCCGCCATCCAAGGGAAACCGCACGCTCAATCGCCAAGAGAATAGCGCTTGCCTCCATAAGATTATTAGTTTGCAAACCACGATACATAGAAAAGAAGAAAACCACCACTCCAAGGCTATCTCTACCAATACCACCAACCCCAGCATGCCCAGGGTTACCCCTAGATGACCCATCTGTATTAATTTTCAACTCCCCTAGAGCAGGTGGGCACCAAAAGCCCTCACGAGCAACCCTCTCACGCCCACGCCTACGATGCACTTTGCTCAAAATACACTTCTCCCCTGTGGCAAGACCCAGGGAATTTACAACACCCAAGTCCCCAGGATCAATCGGCACAGACAGGTCACACTTTGCAGTCAAAGTCTCCAGCAAAGCCCCAAGAATTCGCCTCCAAAGTTGCCCCACGAGCAATTTTTTATCCAAGAATATTCTTCTGTTACGTTCCAACCAAATTTGCCAAACAATCAAACTAGGACCAATGCTCCAAGCAATTTTAAGAAAAGAGGTTTTAGCAGGAGAAGAACCCTGTCTCTTCCAAAAATCCTCCAAAGAAGAGACATGGCAACACGGTAAGCTCCAAAGATTCCACCAGTGATGCCAGATAGTCTTAACAAAAGAACACTGAAAAAAGAGATGTGATAAGCATTCATCATGCTGACCACATAGAATGCACATGGAGGGGCCCTGGAACCCACGTTTGCAAAGATTATCCCAAGTAAGACACTTACCTTGAACCACGAGCCAAGAGAAAAAATTACACTTAGGCCAAGCAAATTTATTCCAAGCATGCTTCCACCAAGAAACCTGGGAGCTTCCAAAGACCTGTTTATCCAAAACCTGATAACCAGAGGCAACCGAAAATTTTCCTTTCAAGTCAGGTCCCCAAGCAAGCACATCAACCCCTTGGAGAGAATTACAGACACGACTCGATAAAATCTTAGCAAGCTCTTGACGATCCTCCACTGCACCACCAGGAGGCCAATCCAAGGGGCTCTTCCACCTAGACACAGAAATTTGACCCAAAGATTGTTGAGATTTAAAATCTGCCACATGACTCCAACCCGCCTCCACAAAAATCTGGCACAAATCTTGGAGATGGGGATGAGATGACACAATGGGTGGGTATCCATCCCAAGAATCATACCAGAAAAGAGCATCTCGACCCCCATTACAAATCCAAAAAAGTCCCTGTTTAACCAACTTGGCACCACGTTTAAGGGTACTCCAGATCACAGAGCCTTTCCCCTCCATACTAAACCTTGCTACCTCCATACTTTCTACTGCCCCCAAATATTTGAAGGTCAGAATTTTAGCCCAGCACATATGCTGTTGAGAGCACCAACGCCAATACAACTTAGCAGCCAAGGCCTGCCCATTCAAATCAGCCCGCCGTAGACCAAGACCCCCCTCCTGCTTTGGCCTACAAACAACATCCCACTTCACCAGACTCCATTTTCTATGAAGAAGATTACCAGCCCACAGAAATTGACGAGACAATTTCTTGAAATCTCTAATAAAATTTGAAGGAGCAGAAAGAACAAAGCATTTATAAACAGGAAGAGCCTGGACCACCGACTTTAAGAGAGTCACTCTACCTGCTGAAGAAAGCCACCTGCAAGTCCAATGACTGACCAATCCTCGAAACTTATCAAGAGTCTCTTGCCAAAACCTTTTGGGGAGAGAGCGAATAGCAAGAGGGATTCCAAGATAGGAAAAAGGAAGCGAACCAATCTGAAACCGAAGGATACCAGCAATTCTCCTTTGAATACCTTTAGGAGTGTGGAAGAAATATATGAAGGACTTCCCCTCATTTATGCGCTGCCCAGAAGCCGCCAAGTAACTATCCAAGACACTGCGCCAATTGAGAGCCTCCTCAACCTTAGCCCTGCCCATCAAAGCAGTATCATCTACAAATTGCAGATGAGACTGAGGGGGAATACCATCTCCCCAACTCCATCCCTGAAGCAAGCCACTAGCAACCTGAGCACGAATGAGTCTTCCCAGGCCTTCCGCAAGGAGGATGAATAAGTAAGGAGATAGGGGATCTCCTTGCCTAAGGCCTCTAGAAGCACCAAACAAACAAGTGGGCTCACCATTGATAAGCACCGAAAAGGAGGAGGAAGTGACACAACTCCTAACCCATTCAATCCAACCCTCAGCAAAGCCAAAAGCTCCAAGGATTTTAAATAGAAAACTCCATTTAACACGATCATATGCTTTAGCCATGTCTAACTTGATAAACATAGATTTATCTTTTGAGGATTCCATAGAATGGATGGCCTCAGCAGCAATAACTACCCCATCCATGATCTGTCTTCCAGCAACAAAACCCCCCTGCTCTTCAGAAATTAAGTCATCAAGCCAAGGCTTCAGCCTTTCTGCGATCAACTTAGTAATAATTTTATACACAACATTACATAGAGCTATAGGCCTAAACAAATCCAAGGAGTTAGCTCCCATCTTCTTAGGAATAAGAGCTAAAAATGTAGCATTTAGGGACTTCAACATTTGTTTATGTATAAAGGATTCTTGGACAACCTCTAAAAGGTCCAATTTAACCACTTCCCAGAACTCTTGAAAAAATTCAATGGGGAATCCATCAGGCCCAGGAGCTTTACCTTTCTTCATCTGGAATACAACCTTCTCAAGCTCCGACAAGGTAATAGGAGCAAGCAATGATTCATTCATTTCATTAGTCACCAGCTTCGGGATACAATCTAAAATTTTAGCTTCATCCTCCTCCGCAGGAGGCGAATCCTCAGAGAAAAGGGTAGAGAAATAATGAATGCATTCAGCTGAAATAGAGGCTGAAGAGGACAAAGATTCCCCATTAGGCAACAGAATAGAAGAAATAGCATTACCTTGTCTCCGATCCTTAACTGAGTTATGGAAGAACGCAGTGTTTCGATCCCCAGCCTGGAGCCATTCAATACGAGACTTTTGTTTCCAAAAAATCTCTTCTCTTAACTCCCATTCCTCAAGCTCTTTTGTTGCAGCAACCTCTAATAAACTCAGCTCCTCTGAGAGGCCTTGATCTCGAATTTGTCTGGTAATTAGGTCTAGATTATCTCGCGCCTTTTGCTTTTCCTGAAATAAGTTACCAAAATGCTGCCTATTCCATCTTTTCAATCTGTATTTAACATACTGGAGCCTCTTTGAGAAAGAGTACATGGCAGTGCCATATGCTGGCTTCCCCTGATCCCACCAACTAGGGAGCAAAACATGAAGAGATTCATCCCTAAGCCACATGAGTTGGAACTTAAAGGTCTGTCTAGCACACCGTTGAGGCACATCAACCACTAGCTTAATAGGCCAATGATCAGAACCACGACCATCCAAAATTTTAGAGCTTATCAACCACCTGTCCCCCACCCAAAAACTAGACACCAAAAATCTATCCAGTCTTTCAGAAATAGAGGCATCACCAATTCTCCTATTATTCCAAGTAAAAAGACCATTGCCAGGCTTGATATCCACAAGATTCAAAGCAGAGATATTGTCCTGGAGCAATAAAGCAGAAGCCTCCAACCTTGCAATACCACCTCGTTTCTCAGCAAGCTCCGTGATAGCATTAAAATCACCTCCAATAATCCAAGGATGGTAGGGAAATAAGCTGCGAACTAGATGAATGTTGGACCACAAAAGTTGCTTGCCCTGCAACTCCACAGGCGCATACACATTGGAGAAGAGAGCAATTTCCCCTGACATAAAACAAGAGGCCACCATGGAAAGGGAGGACCTAAAAGACCCCCACCAGAGGGGGAAAATCTTACGTGGGTTCCATAAGCATGCCACCCCGCCAGAAGACCCTTGAGCACCAATGCATTGGCATCCACCATTCCCCCATAACTTAGGAACTAAATCCATCATACCCTCCACAGAGAGCTTAGTCTCCTGCAAAAAAAGAACATCAGGCGAATGACACCTAATCAAATCCCGAACAGCTTTTTGTCTAGGGCCACTGTTCAAGCCCCTAACATTCCAAGAGAGAACTATCATTTCGAGGGGCATGAAAAATGCGAATCTAGAGTCTTGACTGACCCTGACTCCACCAAAGTCTCCCCTATCATCTTAATCTTTTCCTCATCCTTCTTCCTTCCCAGCTTAGAAATTTTCTCCGGCCCCCCCTTCTTGAGAACTTTTTGCAGAACACCCAACTGAGAGGATGCCTTAATATTCTTCTTGCCCACCTCCGGACCAACTTTTTGCAAGAGGTGAACCTTATCTACACTATCTTTCACTACCTCAGCACTACCACCCAACTCATCCTGAACCTCCATTTGACGATCTGTCCCTAGAGCCAAAGTCCCATCAGTAAGCGGAGCCATAATCACCTCTGAGTTGAGCAATACCTGACTAGGATCTTTCCCAACCTCATCTAAGCATGGCACTCCCATACCCCCCTCCTGTTGGGGAGCAAGCATTGCCTCAACCGAAGGGCCATGCTGATCAATATCCAAAGTCCCATGATCTAGATCCAAAAATCCTGGGTTCACCTCCTGTTGACTAAGATCCTCTAGCACCTCAAACCTGTTGAAGGTGTCCTCCTCCTGCCTGTCCTTCAAAGTCCTTTTATGACCTTTATTTCTGTTTCGGCCTCTAACGGGAATAAATCCATCTTCCCTACCACCAGAACCCTGAATGGGGTCCTTGCCCTTATCCACCCTAGGTGGATTAGCTGAAGGTTGAGAAGAATGAGCCTCCAAAGGCTTGGCCTTTGGACATCTGCGCAGGAGGTGACCATACTCATGACAGAAACGACAACGGAAGGGAAGTGTTTCATAATCCAGCTGTTGCACCCATGAATAATCTCCTGCACTCACTTCTAACGAGTCTGGCAATGGCTTACTTAAATCAATTTCTACACAAAACCGGGCAAAAGTCATTACCTTTTTGAATTGTGTTTGCTGAGAAGAACCCACAGGTTTCCCCAGCTTCGAGGCTAATAGGCACAACACATCCTCTCGCCAGCATTCCACAGGGAGCCTTGGAAGACGAACCCAAACCGGAACCCGATTCGGAAGTTCCTCTGCCGGGTTGAAGCCAGCATGCCATGGCTTAATAAATAAGCCCACCTGGTTATAAAAATACGGGCCCCCTTCAAAAATCCTATTCCGATCAGCCAAGCAGTCAAATGTAACCATGAAGTAGTTATTTGCCAGGAGGCGGATCTCCATCTCTCCCTCAGGCATCCATGTCTTTTGAGCCCACAAATCCAAGAATTGCAAAGAAATTTTCAAACCTAAGAATTTGCAATAAAGAGAATGTCGAGCATAATAATCAATGTCTTCAGCCAACATCTCCATTGGAATGACTACACTCGGCCTCTCTTTACACCGTTCGAGGCACCCATTAATCTTCGGAATTCTAGGCCCCCCTGCCGAGCCCATCTCGACTTTCTCAGGTTCCACCGAGAAAAGATTATTATCAAAAATCTTTGAACCCTGTGGAGAGGGTTTCGAACCAAAAGCAGAACGGAAGTCCATATTGGGACAAACCCTAGAAGATTCTCCAGTATCCATCAAAGAGCACACAACGCAAAATGAGCTAGCAAGGCCAAAATAAAACCAAGATCCCTTCGATGAAGGCACACTCCACTGGACACCAGGATCGCAACCCCCCAACCCCAGAATACACACCTGCTTCAAAAGAAAAGAACCTCCCCCCGAATAGCATAAAAAAACCCACCCCCAACAAGCTTCAGAGAAGAAGAGAACAGATCCGACCCCCAACTACACATGCAACCACCAAAGACCACATGCGCCGAGCCTAGATGGTCATACCTCATGCACTTGCGAGCCATCCTCACTTTTCTCTATGAATCTTATTTGATTCTCTTCATTTGTATTACATTAACAACATTCAAATCTAATTTATAATAAAATCAATACCTCTGTACTGTTTAATCTATGAATTTATCGTTTTATTTATTCCACTTATTACATTTTCATAACTTAAATTATTACATTTTATTTTATATATACACAAATTTAATCTTACGTAGTAAGGTTCTTTATTATATTTTTGCAAATTACTTATTCTTTATTATATAAACACAAATTTTTATTCATATAACATAAAAAATATTAAAATCTTATTTATAATAAAATCAATAGCTTTCTACCCATTCATCTAACAATTAACTAATCAATCTTATCATATTACATAGATAGCATTTAAATCTTACACCTATCAATCTTCCAAAAAAACATTAACTAATCTTACAAAAGTTTTTACTCATATGAGCTAACCCTATCAATCTTTCACCTAACACTACTGTTTCTATTAGCACTTGCATATTCTGATATGATAAACTAAAATAACTCTAATGTATTAATTGACATAGCATGTGTTTTACAACAATACACTAAACATAATTTTATTTTCAAATAGACATACAAGCATACAAAAAAAATATGGTTAATTTTGTTTCGCCATGCATTGCTGCACTACTAAAAATTACTTCAAACTTCTCTAACTATTTTTAATACATTTATATTCGTATCTGCTATCTAAAAACTTTTCCTGACTCATAACTACATGCTTTTTACCTCTCCACAGGAACTCACTTGCGTCACTCGTTTATTTCTAAAACGAGTATGAGTTTTATTAATAATTTTCTTTTTAATTTTTAAAACGCTATTGAGATACTATAACAAACTTAAGCCGTTAGATTGATATAACGGGCGGCACACATTGCTCGCACGCAGGACCATATATTATTTAGAGCAAAAAAAAACATGAACATTTCAGGCTTCGAAATATCCCAGTTCACACTGTGTTACAACACAGGAAAAATAATATATATAATTCCTGTATATGTCGTATTCTGTTTGCAGCGGGGGAAAAATAATAATAATAATATTTTTGTTTTTTGGGGTTTTGAATGCAAAGACACGGATTTGGCTAATATCTCAATGGCAGCCATTGGATCGAGAAAAAAATCTGCCGTATCCTGAGAAAATAGCCACTTTTGCAAGCCATTTTCTGTGCAAATCTGCTCCAGGTAGGGTTTGTTTATTTTTTTTAATTTTATTTTTTCATTTTTTGGTTGTTTTAATACCCAATCTTCAAATCGAGTATAGATTTGATTGAACTGGAAAAGAAAAGTCATAATTGATCTGGAAGTTGGAGTTTTGTATTGTAATGGTAGCTAGGCTTTATAAAGGCTTTAAGTTTTTTTTGATCGGTGAGATTTTTTGTTTTTGTTGTTTTATAATGATGGTTAGATTTCGTGAGGGGAAGAAGAGATATGAGTGGGGGAATCCGGGGTGGGCAGAAAAATTGTATGGGTGAAGGATGCCTATACTGCGTAGTGGAGTGCTCAAGGGCCGCGCTCAGCCAGAGCAGGAAGCCATTGTTGTAGATTTGGAGAAAAAACCTAATCCTAAAGGTATCGTAAAGCCCAGGAGTCGCCGAAACTGTAGGAAACCTAATAATTTTGTTAACCCTAACGATCAATCGGAGCCTGTTGTTACTCGTAATAATGTGCGCACGAGGGCCGCTGTAGCTAAGGAAGAGAAGGCTGTTGTGGTGGTGAAGGCTCAGCCGAGGGTTGGGAAGAGAAACCCTAACCCTAATTTTAATAGGGCAGACGGCTTCACTTGTGGTGAGGGAGGGTTAGATCGGGGTTTGCCCGGTGTTGATCTGAACGGCGTGGAGGATTTCCGTCAGTTGACGGAGAAGATGGAGGATGACGAGAGCGGTGGAAGAAGTGCTGACAAGGTTGCCGCTGGTGAAGACGAGGGCAGCACTGCTCCCCTGCCAGAAAAGGTCAGCTCTTTTTTTTTTTTTTTCTCTAAATTATATCTTCATTTGCAAAGATGCTTTATTTTCAATCAGAGATTTGTATAAGAAGATAAGTTTGGCTTTTTTATGGTTACAATTTTAGATATCAGGTTCCACAGCTAAACAAAATTTGATAAGTTTGTTCTGGATTACTGCTATTTGTATTTTGAAGTCTGAAGTAAGTGTCAATGAAGTTTGTTCTGGTTCGTTAGAGAAATTTTTAGCTTAGTTTTTTATGAATTAAGAAATTTAAGTATAATGTATAAATAATGGAAGAAAAGTTTGTTAGCATGTTTTCTGAGGTGAGAAGTTTTTAGTATGTATTATGGTATGTATTATGAATCTAGAACTTTTAAGTATGTTATGTGAACTGTTTTCATTGGGTTTTGTTCATAAGCAAGGAATTTGAGGTGAAATCGTGCTTTTGAATAGAAATCATCTGCTGGAAGACATTTTATACCATTTTTTGGATTGCTTTATGTGCTTTGGACTTGGGATTTTTGTGCGGATGACTGCATTATGTCTTTTGAACTCGAAAATTAGGCAATGGAGTCTGTTTTGGGTTGGTTTGAGTAGTTTTTGGTGTGTTATATGAAATTTGAAGTAGATTCTTAATTTTCAATCTAAGGTTTCTGTGGGAAGACATTTTCTGACAGTTTTAATGAATTGCTTTTGGACTTAGAATAGAGTGCTGATGAAGTGATTTTGGGGTGGCTAGAGGATTTTTTGTGCATTTTATAAAGAAAGAAGCTTAGTATGTTTATATTTACATTTTCATTTGCAAAGATGCTTATTTTGTTGGTCCAAGGGTTTCCACATGAAGACTTTTTTTTTGACAATTCTTCTGGATCATAGAATTATGTGTTTTGGACTTGGAAATTAGTGTTAATGAGGTTTCTTTTCTGTTTGGTTAGAGAAGTTTAGATCTTTTTTATGAATTAAGAAGTTTTAAGTATGTTTTACATTTGCCTTTTCTTTTTCAAACATGCTCGATTTTTAATCCAAGGTTTCCACAGGAAGGCATTTATGACAACTTTTGTGCAATGAATGGGCTATGTTATCTAATATTAGATGGAAGTTTAGAGTTGAGGAATTAGAGATAAAATGGTGGTTTCTATTTTTTTATTTTCAGTTTTTTTTTTTTTTTCATCAGTGTAATGATCTTTTCAAGTCAGCTCCATGGACGAAGTTTCTTTTGGGGTTGATTAGAGGTTCTTTTAATTTTAATTTTAATTTTCATGGTTTATGAAATGCATTCAAAGAAATTTTTCATTTGCAATGATTTGGAAATGAAATGGTGGTTTCAAGGTTTTTGATTTCAATTTTTTGCTGAATCAGTGGAATGTTCACTTCTCAGCAGCTCTGTTGATTATTTTTTTTTCAGGGGGGCCAGGGGTTTGATTAGATAAATTTTAATTAACTTTATGAAATGTGTTCAAAGGATTTTGTTCATCTGTGAAGATTTGGAGATGAAATGGTGCTCTTCAATGTTTTTGCTTTATGCTTTTTTCTTAACCAATGGAATAATGTGTTCTCTCCAAATCTGTTGATGAATTTGTTGGGTGTTGAATAGATTATTGAAGTATGTTTAATGAAATATATTTATTAGATTTTATTCATCTGCAAGTATTTGAAGATGAAATGGTGTTTCTTCAGTCTTTCTGCATTTTGTTTTTTCTTGGTCAACGGATAATCTTTTTCCTGGCAGCTCTGTGTAATGTTAATATCTTGCATTTTGAAATAATTAAAAAGAGTTCATACCAATGGTTGGAGATCCTTCATAGATGAGCTATCAACATTGACATCCTAATAAGCCTGGTTGGCATTTGAGGCTCATCACGTCAAAATCAATTTTGATATCACATTCAGTTTTGGTTCTAAAGCTAATTGAGGGTTTGAAGATTTGTATTTTCTTTTCCAACTTTGATGGGAAACTTAGCTGATTTGATTTTGGTTTTGTTATCTTCAATGTTGGTCCATGTACTTTGTTTTCTTGAATGTTCTTTGTTTTTCACAATGCCATTTGTATTTACGAGTAATCTATTCTTCTTATTAGTTTTTTATTTTTAATGTATTTTTTCAAAATGCATTGTCCCTCAAATATTTGGTTTATGGCATCAATCCAAGCTTTTGAAATGTGCTGCATTAATGATACAGATTGTTTGCAGATTTCTTTGTTCATTATCAATGGAATACTTTATGCTTTGTGGGGAATCAAAGGTTTCTGGATGTGGAGAAGTTTATTATAGTATTTTAATTTTGGGTTTGTGCATAAATGATCGCACACATCTCTGTTGATTCTTGCTTGTTTTTCCTTGTAGGTTCAAGTGGGCGGATCTCCTTTGTACAAGATAGAAAGAAAGTTAGGTAAAGGAGGGTTTGGACAAGTTTATGTAGGGCGTCGCCTTTCTGGTGGTAGTTCAACTATTGGTCCTGGTGCTGTCGAGGTATAAATATTTGTACAGCAATTTTAGTTTCACACGTGATCATGAAATCAAGGGCTGTAAAGATGTATATCTATCTAATTCTTACTTTGAAAACTGTTCTAACACCCTGTGTGATTAACCTGGTGTCAGGTTGCTCTAAAATTTGAGCACAGATCAAGTAAAGGTTGCAATTATGGTCCTCCATATGAGTGGCAAGTTTACAAGTGCGTCTCTCTTTCTTGGACTATGTTTGAGATTTTGTTCTGAATTGTTAATCATTGGCACCCTGATTTTATTTGCTACTAATTTTTTGATATATTTTGTGGCTTATTATGCACCATTTGGTTATCATTTACATGGATGCAATCTCTACATCTGCTGTTTGCTTGTTACGCTATAATTAGCATCTATTTAAAATGCATTTTTGTTTGATTTGGCATCAGCACTCTTGGTGGAAGTCATGGTGTTCCAAGGGTACACTATAAGGGCCGCCAAGGTGACTATTATGTTATGGTATGTTATCATTCAGTTTGTCTTTTAATCTTTTTAAGGCCCATGTTTTCATGTTTTAAACTGCTATATGGAAGCTCTCAGATTCTTCCTAACCCACGTTTTATCCCAGGTTATGGATATGTTGGGTCCAAGTCTGTGGGATGTTTGGAACACTTCTGGGCAAGCGTGAGTGTGAACATATTATGTGTGTTTATTAAGGATTATCTAAATGGCAGTAGTAATGTTCTAGTCAACATTGATCTTGAACATAATGTGATCTTCTTGTGCAGGATGTCAACTGAGATGGTGGCATGCATTGCTGTCGAAGCTATTTCCATTTTGGAGAAGATGCATACTAAAGGGTAATATGATCATGGGTTCTCTAAAAGAAATTCTCAATCTCCTACTAATCTATTGTGAATTTGATCTCTTACAACTTTTTTTTTAACCTACTAATAATTAATGATTGTGCAAATAATAATAATTTATATGTGAATAAATAATTAGTTTATAATTTTTAATAACTAGTACTTCTTATAATTTATATATATATTTTTTCCCAAAAATATCTGAATTAGGCACCCAAGAGCTGCTAAAAAAGGAGCAGTGAGGCTTAGATGCCGATAGCACAAAATTCAGTGTGTCCATTCTTGAAAGAAGAGATTAACTTGTCAAAAGCAAAAGCACCCATATACTAAAGCTTAACAACAGACAGATAAAACCATCCATCAATATTCATAATTTTTTGTTTCATACATCTTTTTACAGCCATACTACAATCAATCCATTTGACCTGTTGCTAATAAATCCCCCCCCAAAACCAACAATCATAAAGAATTGTTGCAGAAAACTATTCAAACGGGATGCAGACTTCACTTCTACTACCAGAGATGATAGAAAGGCACTTTATGATACATTCTGGTAAGGTATGGGCTCGGGTTCATCATAACACTTAATGCCTTTGACTGTAAGCTCCAGTGGAATTGGTCATGAAGGACATTCCCCAACAGCTTCAAGCATTTGTATAGCTTGCCTTGGTTCTGCTATATTGAGTGGATGGAGGTGCTCTACAGTACAATCCATCTGCATTTCAGCCTGAATTTGAATTCCATCCAAATTCTCATGAAGCATAAACATGCCAGAAGCTGTAGCCAGCAGGGACACTTGAGAAAGTCTGTGCAATGTCAAAAATATTGTTACTGTCAATGGATCGATCTGGATCCACAGCATTTTCTTAATGGGCTCATGTATTTTGTTGTCGTCATATTTGTCCATTTCCTTTGCAAGCCCCGATAACCTCAGCATCAAAATCCTCAACTGAGGACTCTTGAGTTCCCTGGCAATATAATCTGCAAATCTCCCAGCTACCTCTTTTCCGCCCAACCTTCCAGCCCCAAGGATGAGCTCTACCTCCTCATCCTCCTCCACTCAGCTTCCTTTGACCCCTACCATCTTTCTTCCCCTCACCTACATTGGACTGTGATGCCATGACAGAAACAAAGCTTATTCTTCTCAACGCAATTGTTTGCGGACTATTGAACTCACAGCTCAAACATCACATTAATAGCTCACACACTTTCGCCAACCCAACATTGTGAATATAAATATTTGAACATCATTTCAATTTGCATGGCATGTAGCAAATTGTTTGGTGTTGGATGAATAAGAGATATTCCCTGTCCTTACCCATTATGGCATGGTAGTATTATACAATGTGGAATCATCAATCGTAAGATAATTGATAAAGCTGCCCACTCAGTGCTTATTAGATATTTATAATTATCTACTATTATTAATATTAATATAACTGTTATAACTGTTATACTATTATTTGATATATATAAATTAATAATTATTTAATTAATTATAAACTAGCAGACATCGAACTGTCTATCTAAAAATGCTGAGAGAGGTCAATCTTGAGGGTGCCCACTGCCCATCTAACCAATTTTACAAATTCAATGTAGGTGCCTTGATACTGATATTTCTCCGCATCTTTTAGAAACATGTATTTAAGATATCTATGCTACTCTATTATGGCTCTGGCAATACTTTTAAAAGCTTACCATCAATTTTGCGACTAATGCTTATGCAGATATGTTCACGGTGATGTAAAGCCTGAGAATTTTTTACTTGGCCCACCTGGAACACCAGATGAGAAGAAACTGTTCCTCGTTGATCTTGGATTGGGTGAGTTTTCTACTTGTTATTTGCAAGTTATCCCCCATCCAAGAACTCCTAAAAAAATCATATACTTTTTTCCATTTTCTTGAAATTATGTGCCCTGGATATACAGCAACAAGATGGAAGGATAGCGCTACTAATCTGCACGTGGAGTATGATCAAAGACCAGATGTTTTCAGGCACGCACATTTTACTCAGAAACATGAACTTTGTGTTTGATAGTATACTGTTTTTATTCTTTCTGTCCTAGTATTACTTTTATATCTGTTATTGTTTTGTGTTATAGGGGAACTGTTCGATATGCTAGTGTACATGCACATTTGGGAAGAACTGGAAGTAGGAGAGATGATCTTGAATCTCTTGCATATACACTCATATTTCTTCTTCGGGGCCGTCTGCCGTGGCAGGGATATCAGGTTATATTTTGGCAACAAGATTCGTAATTACTTGTAATTACTATCAAATAATAAATCTGCATGTTTATGCTCTGTAAATTTGCTAATGTCTATCTGTTGGGACCAGGGTGACAACAAAGGTTTTCTGGTTTGCAAGAAAAAAATGGCCACATCACCAGAGATGTTATGCTGCTTTTGTCCACAACCTTTCAAACAGTTTCTTGAGTTTGTGGTGAATTTGAAATTTGATGAAGAGCCAAATTATGCAAAATTGATTTCACTTTTTGATAACATCATTGGTCCAAACCCTGCAGTCAGACCAATAAATACAGATGGTGCTCTGAAGGTACGGTTGTTTCTATATGAACAGCAATCTCTGGAATGTATGTAGGAGCCTCCCTAATGTGCTTTTACTTTTGGTGAAGCTTGTCTACCAGGTTGGTCAAAAGAGAGGGAGGTTGACTATGGAGGAAGATGATGATGAGCAGCCAAAGAAGAAGGTTCGGTTGGGTATGCCTGCCACACAATGGATCAGTGTTTATAATGCACGTCGGCCTATGAAACAAAGGTTTGTCAAGAAAAGAAGTTAAACACTTTACAGGTTGTTTGATATATATGGCATCATCGTTTCTCTTTTAACATTTATATTTGTCCTCTTTGTGCGTGATAGAAATGTAGATTGCTGCATGTGAAATCATATTGTCTTATATTTGAGATGATAATTCTGTTTATTGATGTTATTTCACATTCAATGGTTACTCAATTTACATAGTTTTCAATTATTCTTCTTACCCTTTTGATTTAGGTATCATTATAATGTGGCCGATACAAGACTTGCACAGCATGTCGAGAAAGGAAACGAAGATGGCCTATTTATTAGTAGTGTAGCTTCATGCTCAAATCTTTGGGCTCTTATTATGGATGCGGGCACTGGATTTTCTGCCCAAGTTTATGAGCTTTCTCAGTACTTCCTTCACAAGGTTTTCTTCTATTTGTTGTTTGTTATGTTAGCTTACATGCATGCTATCTTAAGCTTTTTTAATGTTCTTTACTCAGCTCTTGTTATTTCTTAATTGAGAATCTTGCTGCATCTAGGAATGGATCATGGAGCAATGGGAAAAGAACTATTATATCAGTGCAATTGCAGGGGCCACTAATGGTAGCTCTTTGGTAGTAATGTCCAAAGGTAAGCTGTTTGGAGGCTAGTTCCAGGGGGACACATCCTAACCTCTCCCTTCCCTGCCTCCTGTCCTTGATCCATCCCCATGCTATTTTTCTATTCATCTATCATTTCTAGGATGTCTAGGCATCTCCTTTTTTATGTTTCCATGTTTCCTCGTCTTTCCAAAAAGGGGACTTGGTGGAACACCGGTTTGGCAATTTTGTTGGTTTGTAGGGTTGACTGAGAAACTCTCATTTTCAGGCACACAGTATACGCAGCAGTCTTATAAAGTCAGTGACTCGTTTCCATTTAAATGGATAAATAAAAAATGGAGGGAAGGATTTTATGTCACTTCAATGGCTTCTGCAGGAAGTCGATGGGGTGTTGTTATGTCTCGTAATGCTGGTTTTACTGATCAGGCAAGTTGTGAAACTATCTACATATTGCATTTTAGTTACATCAACATGTTGTCATCTTACTTCTGAGATCAACTGAAGTTGTTGATATCAATACTATCTACACCGCAGGTAGTTGAGCTTGATTTCCTATATCCAAGTGAGGGTATACACAGGCGTTGGGATAACGGGTATCGCATCACAGCAACTGCAGCAACATGGGACCAGGCAGCATTTGTTTTGAGCGTTCCTAGACGGAAACCTACAGATGAAACTCAAGAGACGCTTCGAACATCTGCATTTCCAAGTACTCATGTAAAGGTAGAGCATAGTTGGTGCCTTAATGAAACTTTCATTGGTTTTTTGTTTTTCTTGCAAGATATGTGACATGTTGTTCTTGCAGGAAAAATGGGCAAAGAATCTTTATATTGCTTCTGTCTGTTATGGGCGCACGGTATCATGAGGCACCAATATACTAAAGTATTCTAATGTAAGTCTCTAATGCTTTCACCATGTTCATACAGCTGATTCCATCTGACCCATCTGCTGTATGATACCAGTTTACAAACTTCAAAAATCTCCTGAAAGGGGGTTTTTGAACAAGATGTGTAGGCCAAGAAAATTTTGATTTGCAAGCATGTTGGCTGGATATAATAGCTTATCTCTTCCCATCTTATTGGTATCCATATAAAATGAAGCAAGAGCAATGTTACAGGTGTATGGTAGGAAACCTTACACTAGTAGCTCCCAGCTCATCAGTCGTTCTGATTGTGAAGCTGAGGTGTGCACTTGCATTAGCTTAAAATCTGTGTATAATACACAATAAATCACTATAAGCCATTGTAGACAAATGACGAGATTTTCAATTTACATCCCTATTGTATTTAATATTAACAAAGGCACAGAAATTTGTATTTGATAGAGGAAGTATTTTGGTCCAGCTAATATACGATTAAATTATTAAACAAAAAATTATGAATTAGCAGTTTGCCTACAATTCCCCTTTTCTTATTTTTTCTTGTTTTAATCATGAACACATAAGTTATTTTCGAAAAAGTACAATCTAAACAATTTGGTAACAAATTCTGAAACTGATTACCATTTTTGAAGAAATTAATTGTGTTACCATAACCTAGAAAAAACAGTTTGAAATCTTCTAATGTCAGTTTAAAATTTACTTGAGCTTTAGTTGACTGTTATTTTTTTATGGGTTGCATTTCATACTGTTTGATTTTGTATTTAACCGGTATAAGGGCAACCTTTATGATAATTTTTACCTACCATGGAGGGAGTCACCCAGTTCTCCTGGGGAACAACAAGAGATTATGAACACAGCCAGTCAACTGCAGGTGGCAGAGCCCAAGCGACTGTCGTGTAGTGCCTGCACTGGTAGAGCCAGGGTTTAACTATATTTATAACCATATGGACTGTAGAGACAGTGAGACTAAATATGATCTCATGACCTGATAAATTCTTTGATACGCTGTAACCTATAAGAGTTTTGTTAACTCTGAAATCTGTCTTTTAAGACTGCACAAATGAAAACATTTATATGTTTTGTACATTTATTAATAATGCTAGTTTTTAATTTCTGAAGACACTAAAATGTATGGCAGGTTTCTAGTGCAATGTTTGAAGCTAACGTTACGTTAAGAAATGAAATGCATTGAAAAGGTTTTGAAGAGTTGGTATGCGAACGACACAATTAAGCGTATGTTCCTATCGGGCACCATTAAAAAATTGAGCTACGGAAGTGGGCGTTAAGCAGTTAGATACACATTTACACTTATATAATCAAGTAGCGGATAATTTTTAATTTTTAACATATTGCCTAAGAGTAATTAGCATCTCATTTTGGTAAACCCGCTTATTGATAATGTTATGGTGACGTTTATACGAATCATAAAAGAGGAGTCGTTTGGAGAGAGTTTTGGATTGAACAAATTAATGAACGTTATATTTTGAAATTTCAAAGGTGGTATCCATAAATTTAAATCTGTGCACGTCTTGGATGGCCATTTTATGGAAACTCAAAAGGATTCTCTCTCCCTCCATGAGTCTTTTGTGTGAAATATTAATTGTAGAGTAGTATTACACCGAAAAAACCTGTGATATGTGACCTTTAAAGAATGGTTCTGAGTGAAGGCAAACTGAACATTTTTTATTTTGGGCTAGGGTTCGTTCATTTGAAGCTTTTTTTCTGTTTTGACTAGAATTCTTTTAGAAGTTAAATTTTAAACCACAGTGAGGCTTTTTTATCTTTTAGGTAGGAAACACAAGGCATGCTTCATGATTAAATCGTTTCTTTAGTCATGTGCATTTTTTCTCAATAGTTTACATCTTTATGATGCGGCAAATTTTGGTTGATTGGCAATGGCGCATGCATGAATGACGAGACACAAACCTGATAGCCATTTCCCTTCGCCGCGTCTCCTCTCTCCTCCCTTAACCTTCTCTTTCTCTTCTTTTAAGCCCTTTGGTTACATCGTCCTGTCCCTCTTCCCTTTTTTCTCCCCGAAGGGGTTTCCTCTCAGTTGTCTCCTTTCT